>OZ023333.1:36304066-36541566 GCA_964007535.1 Brachyptera risi | reverse complement strand
CATTGTAGTTTATAAATGCATATAAGGCAAACTTTTGTTTTTCAAACAATAATTTCTTTCGACAGTAGTGCTTCAAGACCCCATCATCAGCCAGGTTATTTAATTATTATTAAACTAGGAAAACGCGTAATGTGTTTCCGCGTTGATGGATGAGCGAATAAAAAAAAATGAAGTAATTGAAAAATGAAAATCGCATTTTTTAATTTTTTACTCCGAAACGTCACATATCCGATTATTGTAAAAGTCCGTAATAATGTGTTTTATTATGTTGTTCGAGTTCTGTGAAAATTTAAAAAATTTCGGAGAACATTCACTTTGTCATTTTTTCCGCCTGGCTTATTCATATGGGTTTTTTGAAAACTTCAAAATGATTTATCTCAAGAATTGTTGAACCGATTCTGCCTCAAAACTATAAAGCATCAAGTCAGATAAGGTTTCATGTGTGTGCCAAGTTTCATCATGAATTTCTGAAGATCTGAATTTCTGTTTGACCTGTAGAGCGCGAAAAAAAAAAAAAAAAAAAACTTTCGATTTTTCAAGTACAGTGTAATTGAGTCTTCGCTACGCTCATCCAATTAAATTAATTTGGTTATTAAATGTATTATTTCTCACTAGATCAATCCCAGATAACAAGTTAATCGAGTCAGTGGATGTAACTCTGAACTATCCATGGCAGACGTCTCAATTCACAGATTATGTCCTACCTTATTGAAAGTTTAATCAAAGAAGACCAAAACACATGTTGCATTAATCCATTAGGCCAGTAGGTTCTTTTCGTCACTTTCTGCTGATGAACTATTATATAATATATATATATATATATATATATATATATATATATATATATATATATATATATATATATATATTTTTTATTTTATTTTTTTTCTTCTTTCCAAGATATCAATAATTATTATTCATACCAATTAAAATATGAATTTGTGAGTTTAAGATGATCTTTCTTCATCCAAATATTCGTTTGATTATTCTACATGTTTTTATCTCATTCTGATAAGTTTTTATTTATTTGGTGTGAATAAAAAGAATTCTACCAAAAATAAAACGATCTAGTCAACTCCCGGCTCTTACTTCTACTTCTTCCTACTCTTCTTCATCACCGTCATATCTGGTATGATTCGACGATCACAATTTTTGATCTGTTCAACGACTAAATTAAACGATCTATGGTATAATATATTTGTGTAAGTTTCTTTTGTCTGATACTTATCTCACATTCGTTGTTATTCACTGATATTGAGTGTTTTTAATGGAAGATCGAGTGGAAGAGCGGGCATTCCCAACTGAACTTCACCTATGTAAATAAGACCTGATGAATCAATAAATTGATGGAATGATCGATCAAACTGTCTCATTAACTCATGATTCATCAGGATTAATGATTAATAACGATTGTATATGAAAAAACTCGATGTTGATGATAAAATAATATCACTTTTTTTTATTTATTGTTATTTTCATACTGTCATGATTCCCGATGACGTAATGGTACCGGAAAAGAACTATTCAACCGAGAATTGGAATAGTTTCGGATTACCGGCCAACAAACTTGAAATGCAACTTCTTAGGGTGTCTTTATCCTGTGATGTTCCATCGTACTGGTGTATCGGTTGTACCGGGATGCTGTCAAAATAACAATGAAGTTAAATTTCTTCTGTTGTTTCCCAATATAAAGACTAGGAAAACGCGGGATATGCGTTGTGAGATGAGCTTAGAAGTATGGAAATGTAGAATGAAAAATATTCTATGAGCTCAATTTACATTTACGGACCTTGGATAACTTCAAACGTTCAAAAAATGTACCTGCAACTTGTTGATATTTATAGTGCTTCAACCTGTCGCATATAGGCCTACACTTCGCAAAACTAATTGATCCCAATCTTTAATAAAATGTTTACTTTTGTTGCGTTTTATTTGTTGTTTCTCATTCGATTGTTGTAAATCACTGAGAATATGCATTAAGATGTTTTCCATATTCAGTAAAAATGTTGAAGCTTCTGAAAAAATTTCGTATCGCAAGTATTTTCCGTTCGGGTTATTCGTTCAAAGTTTCCGATTTTTTCGGAAAAACTGTTCGAACAATTTTTAATCCCAACCTATTCTGGTATGACATCTAGGCCCCTATATGTGGGAAAAGTCTCAAGTTGATAGAATTTTTTCTGACCCGTATGCCGCGTACAATATTACAAAAAAAAAAAACATAAAAACGAAACCCAATTTTTTTCGGTATATTATTATGAAATGGAAATCTTCGCTACGCTCATCTAATAAATACGGTTCGTTCCAGTTCTTATTTCGAATCCAGCTTTTTGAAAGCTACCAGGACATATTTTCTACCGCCAGTCCAGTCTCATCAGTTGAACCGTCGTCTCTCTTCAATATCTGGTATTGGTTTCCCGCGCGGAGTTATTCCGGGCATGATCCCGCGCAGGGAACACGACCGTCCAATCGAGTTGGGCCGCGTGGTGACGTACACATCACGAGAAACGCGCCTTTAATATCCTGAGGAGAGGTTGTCATTAACCGTGAAACTTTCAGAGAGAAGTTTTTTTATTAAAACACTGCCGCCAAAACGGTTGCCGCACGGACACAGTATAACACAATTTATAAAAATAATGCATTATTTTTTTTTAAAAAAATAGGAGAACTAGATGTAAAAAAAACATGATAGAGACATTATTTTAAAACAATTCAATTTTCATTTTCATTTGATCTATGAGGCCTGAGACGTTATTTTAACCGGCAGTCGCGGTAAGGGTCATGCACTGATGTGGAAAATCCCAGGATTTCTGTCTGTTCATGAGGACATTCATGCCCAGAGGAACTATCCTTCATTATCCTGCGGGAAGGTTTCAATCGTAAAACTGTCATCACTATTATTATTAGACGGTTATTACAGACAGAAATAATGACATTTAGCTTTGCTCTAGAATAGCCTCCTCTGCATTTTTATATAGCCAAAAAACAATGAATGAATGAATTGAATTTTATTTTTAATTACATCGAAACTTGATGCAAAATTATTGTTCTCCAATTAAGGCTATGGATGAAAAATAAGATCGTTAGGATGGGGCACCACCAGGGCGATCTTACCACCCCATTTTGAATATTTTTAAATCGTATCAACACCAGGGCAGCGCTGTTGGTGACCATAATATTCCGCCGTAGATAAAAGTCTTTCAGTTTCCGAAAGTCCGGAACACATGATCGTTTCTGTGATATATATCCGGACAATTATTACAGCATTTGTATTAAGAGTAAACAAAACACACGAATGTTGATATTATCATCATGTATTATTATGTATAATAATAATCTTCCATAATTCAAAAATTCCATTATTTATAATAATAATCTTCCATAAATCCAAAAATCCATAATAACCAATCTTCCACTTTGAACCAAGTCTGTTGCTGGGCAATGAAAAAATGGATAAGTAAATAGTATGGACAAAAGTTTCTCGATGTAGTGACATAGTGCGCATGCGCCAGACTGTAACCTAAAAATCCTAAATTAACCTAAATAAATCTGATTCAACTAACCCAGTCAACCAACCTAACCAAACTAAACCCTAAACTTCTGATGAAAGTTCGTGTGTATGTAGTTTTTCTTTGACTGGGGTTCAAAGAATTTCTATCTACATAGACACTTCGTTATTATTCAACGTTCTTGATTGTTATGTCAGTGAATGTACGTCGACAACCGAAGACCATCTACCAGCTATAAATAATTGTGAGAACTTCGAAAATGGATTATCTTACGTTAACTTCATGGATATACATTATTTTGGAAAAATGTAGTTGCGTTTCGTATTGTAAACCATTACCCTTAAAAACTGAAACGGCCCAAAAGGCGCTTTTGAAAGATGAAATTATGTTTTTATCGTAAGATGATTTTTCAACCTGAAAAAATCATTGACTACAATAATCACAGTGCCGCCCTCGGTAGCTCAGTCAGCTGAGGCACCGCATCAGAAACTGAAGTCACTGCTGTATGTGGGTTCGAGTCCCGCATAAGGCATGGGTTTTTGTGAACGTTCTTTCACTTATCATCACTTCATAGTTTCATAATCACCTGCTCATTCGTACCCCCGTATAACCTAGCTGTTGGTGGGGTCGTTCAGCAAACAACAATAATCATCATCATCAATAACCACAGCTATTCATATATAATGATGATCTTTTTTTTAGTCATGTTGTTAGTTATGTTAGTTATGTTGTTGATAGTTGTTCGTTATGTTCTGTTATGTTGTTATGTTGTTAAACTTCTTCTTTCGTGAATACGAGTAGAGAAATCCCTCATACAAAATAGAACAAAAAGCTCTCCAAATCAAGTTCGTGTGCCACATTCTTACAAATCTTAAACAAAACTTGAACAAAACTCTCAACAAAATATTCCAAGAATGTAATATTGTCTCCCATATAAAAAAGTGATCTCCGCCATTTAATATCCCGCCTGTCTAGCATTGCTAATAAGCCTGAACAGCCGCAGTAGTTAATGTGTTAATATAACACGTCACAGCTGTGCCCGAGCCACCGTGACGTCACCAAGGGGTGGGAGATAATGCAGGTTTCTGTTCCCCCCACGCTAGAGGATTACTGATTACCGTCAAAGTTTCACCAGCACTGTTCGTCGTCATTCCTTAACGAATCGACACCAACGCTCGGTAATACTTAAATATAGAGTAAACGGTCGATCGGTACCGCCAATACAAGTACTATTATCGGTAAAGTTTTGGCGGTTACGATGCGGTGTCTTGTGAATGTATTAACGTTGGCGATTGAATGTTTCGAGATGTCATTAAGTGGGAATGAAGATGGATTGACGGGAATGCCACCGCTGGAATCTGCCATAAAGGACGGGTTAATGGTGTAGTACATTAACGACTGAAATTGATTGTTGAAACAACATAATGGAGGTTTTGCTCGCCGCAGAAGACATTTACATCCAATTGACTTGGTGTTAGCTATTCAAATACCGATGCGAAGATCGAAAAGTAGGCAATTTTCTTTTTAACAACAGTTTGGGTTTTTTCTTTGAAGAAAAAATTCATTGAAGATTTCTCAATCTTCATTGGGCAGAATGTTTCCGCCAAAAGAATTTCGATTGAAACATTAAAACAAAGCCTGCTTTATTATCAAAGAAATTGATTGAGGAAAAGAATGGCGGTGATGTGATTGTTGACCAACTCTCAGATAAGTGCTAACTGGACTTGGTAATACCGGACCTTAATTAACTTTATTTATACTCAAACATTATTCAAAATTTCAAAAAAAAACTTTGTGATACATCTCCCTCACTATAATTATGATGTTAACTCAAATGAGATTTCTTCATAAAATCAATGTATGAAATGATTTTGGTGGAGGTGCCGGGCTTGGGCTTCTTTCAAGTAACAAATGTCTAACAATCGTTACATATTATATATATATATATATATATATATATATATATATATGATAAAGATAAAATTTCCGGTTGATCAAGTAAGGGCTTTATTTATTTTAAAATTAAATAAAATAATAAAGAAGCCTAACGTTTCGATGTGTTCGCACACACCCTGGTCACAGGCACAAAATGAACTGCAAAACAGAATTTTCTATTAAATATTAATAGAAAATTCTGTTTTGCAGTTCATTTTGTGCCTGTGACCAGGGTGTGTGCGAACACATCGAAACGTTAGGCTTCTTTATTATTTTATTTAATTTTAAAATAAATAAAGCCCTTACTTGATCAACCGGAAATTTTATCTTTATCATAATTATGGATCAAGGAATCAACTTCAATCATACCATATATATATATATATATATATATATATATATATATATATATATATATGTATATATATATATATATATATATATATATATATATATATATATATATATATATATATATATATATATATACATATATATATATATATATATATATATATATATATATATATATATATATATATATATATATATATATATATATATATATATACATATATTATATAAACATATATATCCATGTATTTATGTATATATGATCTTGGGTTATAGTCATCACGGTAGCTTTAATCCAAGATTATAATGTAATAACAAATTATTCATGACACAATTCCACACTTGGCTTGAAATTGAACTTCCGTCGCAATTCGCAACCTATTTCACTCTGGCTCAATTCCGTCTGCTAAAAATAAACTCCCGGTTAAAATGTCACTTCATGAGGAAATAAAACTCTTAACCTAGTTTTATAGTTATTACCTGTTGTACCAGATTAATACGGGACGACAATAACACATATAAATCCGTCACAAATGAAAACCCCTACGACATTTTTATTACTTCATTTTTCTGTCGATAAAAGAAACTCGTTATATTTCTCGCTCGAACGTGTCCTTTACTCTAGATGAAGTCACAATCGTCAGTCTACTGATATATCAAGCATCACCGATCATTCGTTTCGAACATTCAGAATCACGGATCATTTTTATTGAGTCTTATACGTAATGATATCAGTTGGAAGGATATGTTCTTCAAGTCGGTAAAGTAGTACTTCTGTCGGTATGAGAAACTTATATAATATAAAAACCTTCAAGACGGAGTTATATATAGTACAGAGAGAACTGAGTTTTTGGTATACTCCTATACTTTACGAAGATGAAGGAGCGAACCGTCCGTGCGGTAATGGTGTGGGATAAGGAAAAACGGTCGATCGAAAACTTAGTTCTTCGTAGATTCGAGCATATCAAGATAAAACAATAAAATGTGGTTCTTTTCAGAGTAAAATGAGACACTTCTCGGGTTATTTATCGTCAAGAAGTGAAGAAGAGTGCACATTTTGTGGAAAGTGGGTGTGTTTGGGAAGGGTATAAATCCATGGTGCTTAGAATGCATCCACCGCAGAGGAATGTGATGGTATATGAAGTATTCAAAGAATGATTATAATATAGAAAAGCACCCATAACTTTTTACAATTCCGTTTCTCAAGTTTTCAGTTATTCGATACTGAAGAAAAGTTGAGATGAATCTGCTTTAGATAGTTGTATAGTTTCAGCTATTCAAGGGGAAACCACCCACAAAAATTAATCTTTGTTGTCATTTATTAATATATCAATGTAGAAATGGCATATTAAAAATTTCCAATTGGAGAAAAAGGTGAGAATTCCGAGAAAATTCCAGAAAAAAAAACCAAAAACGTTCGTTGCATGCAGAAATACCACAAAAATAATTGTGAAGTTTTCAAACTTGACAAAGTTATCGTTCACACTAATGTGCGTGTCATCAGATAACTATAATTTTCATGAGCCTTGCCGTTCTATTGATACAGATTTATTCAGAATCACATACAATTTTATAAACATTTCTTGGTAACTGAAACGTTGATAAAATCAAACGGCAAGACTTATGGAGACTACAACTATCTGATGACATGCTCAACGTCAACTTCAACCCTGGTGTACATCAACTTTGGTGTGTTTCAAGTGCTTCCAATTGACGACTCGAAATAGGCGTGGCTACACCAGTCAGCCAGTTGGCTCATATCATTTGTAGTCATTTCAGGATACCCCGATCGGATATTTGAATTTGACTACAGTTCTAACAGCCCTGTTGATTGGACGGTATGATTTGTGACGTCACGGGGGCGGAGATTGCGAGTCGTCAATTATTGCTGTAGAATTCCAGTGTTCTTGTATTTTCCGTATCGTCTAAAATAGCAAACACAAAACCGCTTGAGCGATGAAAAAAGATCTAATTTTTTCTTTCCCATTTCCCATTTTCCATCGACATTTGTTATTATTACGCCGAACACTGTACGGTTTTTCGATAGTGTTATTATTACGCTGAATGTTGTACGGGTTTTTGATGCTGTTATTATTTGATTATAAATGTGATGTGGTTTTCTCGGAGAAGTGAATGTTTGGAGAATTTTGTCGCGAGATCGAAAATCTATACTATGCGCGAATTAACATAATATCGGCTAACTAAACACAAGTTTCGTTGCTCAACTTTTCGTCGCAGACCACACAATGTTCGACACGTGGAAGTCTGTGGTTGCAGCGACGTCTTGCCTCCGTCTCGTGTTTTATTCACAGCGCAGCGTGGTTGTTCCTCACAACATCGAAACAAAAATGTTGTCCAACAACTCGATAATTGTAAGAACTTTGAGGCGTTATGACTATTTCTGTAGAATATTGTAGTAAGTTTAGTCTGAAAAGCGATTTTTAAAATCTAATTTAAAGATAAAGTCCAATTAAAATCTAATCTAATTTTAGGTTGCACTTTTTTTCCTGTTTTTTTTTTTGTTTTGTTATTTTGTGTGTGTTTTATAGAGTTATTTTATTTATGTTATCGCCACAGTCAAGCCCTTATATAAGGCTCTGTGAATAAGCTATGTAAATATTGTTAATTGTAATGTTTCTAACTTTTGTTTTCCCAATCAACAAAAATTAAAAAATTGGGATTTTAGCTTTCAAATGGTATATTTCTAATTCGAGAAACTATTAATACACACGTTTATGGCATCATAATGCATCATTTTCATTTCATTTTCATATAACTCATGAAATCATTGTTTGTACTAATACTTTCTAATCATTTTCTGTCAAAATTTCACTGATGATTCATGTTGGAATTATTAATATTGAAAATATACAGACTATAATTCTGTTCTGCCACAGCCCAGTATTCTTTGGAGACTGTGGTTTTCTGACTGTCAAGTGAATTCATAATCTGTGTAAAAAATTGATGACAGTAAAAAAAAAGGAATTTATTTTCTCCCCATTCATTATAATTAATTATCACGTGTTTTTTCCTCTTTCCTCAGTTAATCTGCATCCGATTATCTGACTTTGGTAACTATATATATATATATATATATATATATATATATATATATATATATATATATATATATATATATATATATATATAAGTTATATATATATATATATATATATATATATATATATATATATATATATATATATATATAATAGCATATCGTCTTCATTTATTGAAGATTTATATGAACATAATTTCGCTGATTTTCAATGATTCAACCATTTTGAAAGATTTTCATCATTATTTGGAGTCACTCATTTCCATGAAATTTGACATGAATGAACTCATTACTATGAAAATATCATAGATCTAGGCCTACCAATATAACAGTGATATTCGTGTTTGTCATTTTAGTAGACAATTCCTTTTATTTCATGGTTGGTAGGAGAAGTGTCGTTTTATATCTTTTCAAATAGTTTTTAATGTGTAGATTTTTTCGTTTACATTCTTGACAGTCTTGACGTATCTGGCATTAGTGACTAGGTGTCGGTCGTTACGCGTTTGTTTCGCTTGGTCAGTACATATAACCTACGCAGTTGAACTCGACACTTCAGTATAAAATACGCGTTCCCACAGTGAGAATAAGTGAAAATATGGCAACATAAACTTGAGAAAAATTACACACTTCTTTTCGGAATAATATCATCCTACCCTTGGAATAGTTGTAAGAGGCTATACTATTTTCCATGCAGACACTTCTTAAACACTTCTTGTATTTGCAGAGTGGCCATTTTCTGAAACTATCTCTCATTTGAATAAACCGTGAAGGCTTTATAGTGTATTCAGTTGGTGGGTCGAGACCACCGACCGTTAGTGCTGATGGATAGGGAAGACGGTCGATCGGAACCATCGAGTCTCGCGGCATCAACCACCCAGTGAATCTATACACACACTGCTTGAAATCACACATTCGTTGGCATGGCTACTGCAATTGCATTCACTTATATTTTCAGGAGGCAGTATTTTGACTTACTTCAAAGTGGAAGATATCAACATTCGTGTGTTTTGTGTCTGGACACATATCACAGAAACAGTCATAATGTGTTCCGGACGTTCGGAAAATGAAATACTTTTATATAGTCAAAATGGGGTGGTAAGATCGCCCTTGTGGTGTCCCGTCCAAACGATCCCATCTTTCATCCATAGCCTTAATTGGAGAACAATGATTTTGTATCAAGTTTCGATGTTATTAAAACAAAAAAAAACATAAAAATTAAAAATTAACCATAAGTTAAAGTCTGTTTCTGTCTGGCTCGATACCTGTTGGAGAAAAACTCACTCACCGCGTAACATTTCCAGTGTTGACACAATATATAAACGATCGCAGTGACTTTTTTCAAACAAATTGTTGTGAAACTACTTTATAGCGTTCAGAGAAGTTTCTTCTAGAATATTTTCGATTCATAATAAACATTCACAATATGTTACATGTTATTTTTAAAATTTGTATGTATTATTTATACTATTATATAGTATATATATATATATATATATATATATATATATATTATTTTACGTTTATGTATTATTTGTATGTATATATATATATATATATATATATATATATATATATATATATATATATATATATATATTATATATATATATATATATATATATATATATATATATATATATATGTATATATATATATATATATATATATATATATATATATATATATATATATATATATATATATATGTAGAGAGAGAGAGAGAGAGAAGAGAGAGAGAGAGAGAGAGAGATCGAATCAATGAAATGAAAGAATATTATTATTCATCGTATTTATTATTATATTTCATTGTATTCTATTTGTGTCTCCAGATAATCCAGCTGGGGGTGAATTACAAAGGACGATTCAGCTAGCGACGTAGATTCTATAATTGTGCCAAAGCACAAATAAGTATAAATTACAATTGTACAATTGTCCAGTTAATATACGACTGTTCAGACGACGCCTTGCTGTCAGATACAAGTGACCAACTTGATAACATAACAAATGTGGTTGTATAATACATAAAGTGAGTGGTTTTGTTGGCAAGCCTGTCCCGATCTATAAAATACATCTGGTGTTGTGGTATACTCGTATCCAATGAAGAATAAGGTCGTCTACCAACTTAATAAACAGAAATATCGTTTCCATATAGAAAGAATGAAATGTATCCATTTTGTCCTGATTGAACCTATATATAACGATTGTAGACGGAATAGTCATTTGATGAGACAAATATAGAGATTTCTTTCTTTCAATAAGATTGAAGTTTGATACAAAATCATTGTTCCCCAATTAAGGCTATGGATGAAAGATAGGATCGTTTGGACGGGGCACCACAAGGGCGATCTTACCACCCCATTTTAATCATTTAAAACCGATGAACTTCAACACCGGGACTGCGCTGTCTATGACCATAATTTTCCGCCGCAGATAAAAGTCTTTCAGTTTCCGAAAGTCCGGAACACATTATAAGTTAAAACCTCTTCTGTGATATATCCAAACATTATCAGCATTGGTATTAAGAGTAAACAAAACATGCGAATTTTGATATCTCCCACTTTGAACACTCATAACAAATAATATTTATTTTTATTTATTTATTTTATTCTCAAGTTTCTACGCAATGTTATGAATACGGTACATATTTTGTATTTTGTCAACACAATTATAATAACACTACACCATACAGTTCTAATAATATAATAGTTGATTAGGAAATACAATACTGAGTGCAAGAAAGAAACCTTGTATTTGCGCTCAGGATGGATGGATATGAATGGATAATAATAATTACCAAATGAAAGTACATACACATTATAGATTACAGATATGGTATCAGTGGGAAAATGACTTTGTCGAAAACTTTATTTGAAAAATAGGCAGCATTGCTTTTCTGGCTTCCCCGGAGATGAGTGCCCGTCGGCCGGGAGAATTTTCGACGACCGGACTTTTTTTATTCTAAACTTTTTTCGATTTCTTCGAAAGTAAAATCGATAGTTGCAGACCGAAGCATGTGCCACAACGTTGAAGTGATGTTTTTAGAGTATGAGAGAGCAATATCTAATATCTTATCGAACCAAATTTTGATCGGTCCACTGGAACTCGAATTAGAGGGATGCGAGATCGAATCTCGAAAAATGTTGAAATCGGACAAGAATAGTTCGGTCGCGCGGACTTGGCGCGCGCGAGTGGCGACTCGGCCGGTAACGAAAATCTCGATTGCCGCAAAAAAAGTTTGTGAAAATCTCGACTTGAAAAAAAAGTAGCATTGCGTTTCTGGCTTGGCGGGTGATGGGTGCCCGTCGGCCGGGAGATCGTGGACGTTGGGACTTGGCCGAGGGATGATTTGAGGATTATTAGTATGAAATGTTGATAATAGTAAATTATGGGATCATCATGGCTTCGTTCATTTTTGATCAATTCATTAAATATTTTCTGGTTCATTCTAGTATTTACTCAGATATAAAACTCAGTAGTCAGTTCGGTATATGTTTGTATAGCTTTGGTACTTTTACAAATATTTTCATGGCGTCAACTCACTATCAGTCGAATAAGGGAGTGTGAATGTTCATTTAATAGTTGACCTTTTCCCGAGGTAATTGGTACATAATATATGAGTATCATGAGTATTATATAATATAGTATATAAGTACACTACATGGCTTATTATAATGCACAACAAATGTCTCATTTTAATACCTCATAGCTTTAGGTTTTTGTTCGTTATTTTAGAATTAGTTACTTCTTCTTGATCTATTACCATTCTCTCAATTAATCTCTCCATTGATCTATTATTCTGTGTCAATTATGGCAGCCATTGCGAGTGAATGAAAAAGTCTTCAATAAAAGGTACATATGAATTTATTTATTCATTTATTACACATTGAATCACATTGCATACATAATCCATATGAGTATTTGAGCTCCCAGTGAGAATATCTCGTAGGGAAGAAAATATAAATAATTAACAATAATAAACATATACTATATATATATATATATATATATATATATATATATATATATATATATATATATATATATATATATATATATATATAAGTTATATATATATATCAAAGCCAGATAACCAATTAAATTGGGCCAGGGGGTGTTTCCACCAGTTTTCCTAGGGCAGACTTCTCATATCAATCGGTTCCTGCTAGTTCCGACCTATATAGTATATACCTATATCCAGTATAGTTTTGTACTATAAACAATAAAAAATAATGAACATTCATACAATGAACATAATAATAACATAATAAACAATAATAATAATAATAAAAAATTAATATAATTCAATACAATGTGTGATATAATGACCACTGACATCACTCAAAAGAAGTAGAATGCTTATGGCTTCAGCAAGTTCCTCTACAAATGCTAACACTCGTTTGTTTAGTAGACCTCGTCTCTCGTGGATACATGCGTAAGCGTGTAGGATGCGTATAAAACACGACCGCGGTCGTAAAACGTTTCGCACAGTGTTGTCTGTGTGTGTGAGAGAGAGAGAGAGAGAGAGAGAGAGAGAGAGAGAGAGAGAGAGAAGTGACTTGAAACTTCACGACTCTGCTTGCAAATCACTCTGTCTTCTGGTAGGTTTCAACCAGAGTCAGAGTGATATGTCGATGCCACGTCGACGGAGACGATCTCGATTTGTGGTAACACGGTTGCACGGTATTTTCCGTCCCGGTAAATTACGTAACTTGGCGGGACGGAAAATACATGCTGCAATAGAACAAAGTTGACTGTAACGGTCGACTGCCGTCTCAATAATCGTTATAACTTCGGAAATATTACATAATCTAGTGGCCATTTTGAGAATTTACTACTTTTCAAAAATGCAGTTTCGTTTCTTATCGTGAATCTCGCCATAAAAAATCATAAAACCCTGAAAATTATCACCAATATACCAATATAGTGGTGATATTTGTGTGTGTCATGTTTGTAGATGAACTCCTTCTCTTCTGAATACAACTATAGTTACATTATTTCAATATGAAATAGTATTGAATTTCAGCCAATAAACGTGTTTGTATCACATCCGTAATAAGTAAAACTATATACTATTATATTATGCTTTCAAATCAGACAATATGTGACGTCACTAATTCGAGCACATTGAAGTATGTCCGGAATTACTAATAATAATTTATATCACACATCACTATGGATTCATACACCGATAATGTATATATAGATATATTATATATTCTGTCAATTAAATCAGAATATAACTAGATTTATAACATCAAAAACTACTTCGAATTCACCTATTGTAGCTGCATTATTTGATCATGCATAATATAACAGAACATACAGTAATCTGTAATCCATCATGATGAATATGGCGATACCGAACGACCGTCTCCCCTATGCACGATGATCATCGGGCGGATGTTTCGATCGTGCGCTGAGGAATCGAATCTGTGGCGATTGCTATGGTAACGAGTTCAGATCGTATCATATTACACGATCATCGAGATTAATTGTGTATAACATGGAAATCATTGAAATGTGAGTCGAATTAATCTTTCCTGCGTGAATGGATTTGATTGAATGAATAAATCAAATGGAGTAAATAAATGAAGAGAATTGGAAATATTGAGAGGGTAAATTGACTTTGGAGTTAGCTTCTAGATTTATGGAAATACTGAGCATTTCAGATGACACAAACTTTGTCATTGGATGAGCGTAGCGAAGACTCAATTTCACTGTACTTGAAAAATCTAATGTGTTTTTGTTTTGTTTTTTGTTCGCGCTCTACAGGTCAAACAGAAATTCAGATCATGATGAAACTTGGCACACACATGAACCTCTATCTGACTTGATGCTATATAGTTTTGAGCCAAAATCGGTTCAATAATTCTTGAGATAAATCATTTTGAAGTTTTCAAAAAACCCATGTGAATAAGCCAGGCGGAAAAAATGACAAAGTGAATGTTCTCCGAAATTTTTCAAATTTTCACAGAACTCGAACAACATAATAATACACATTATTACGGATTTTTACAATAATCGGATCCGACGTTTCGGAGTAAAAAATTAAATTCGTTCATCCATCAACGCGGAAACACATACCGCGTTTTCCTAGTTATCAAAAAGAGAGAGAAATATAGAATTGATATCATCGCTCAATATCAATCGTATCTTTGATATCGCATGAATATGCGATGTAAGCCGAATAATTTCTAATTTTAATGTGTAATTTTTGTAGGGTGTGAGAATATCTTTGTCTCCCCTGCGTAATGATTTTGATATCTTATATGTTTCAAATAATTTAAAAGAGTGTTAGAGTTCGGAAGAAAAGCTGGAAGACCAAGAGGATGATGGAAGATTGGAAGCGTGAGAAGAAGAGGCATTTGGGAAGATGTGGGACAGGAAAGATTGTGGGAAAATGGAAAGCATGACGATTATTATAGTGGTGATGAAGGGAGAAAGTGAAGAAGAGGATGAAGACGAGGGAGATGATGCGTCAGGACCCTAGATGATTGGTGTTAACACCCCTCCCCCCTCCTCCCCCCCTCCCCTACCTGACTTGTTGGAGCCGGGCGTTCGATATTCATTCATACCTTTTAGAAGTTATCACAAAAATCGTACTGATCGACACTTTATCGACACTCTTAAAAAAAAAAACTGAAAGTAGATTTTAACGAATGATGACGTTTTTGTGTCTCTTATTTTAGAGAAAACTAGAAATCATCATCTCAATTTCAGTCATTATAATCAATACACTTGTCCTCCAGGACCCCGACTTTTTTCTGAGTCGTGACGTAGACACTACTCGGTAATGTTCATGTTCCTATACAGGATCGGTAATGTCTATACGTCATGACTCTTGGTCTTTGGAGACAAAATAATCGATAATTTCTGAAATTAAAATTATAATTTCTAGTTTTGACCGAAATATCGTCAATTTATAAATTAAAATCTGTAACCGGGATTGTAATGACCTCAGAGGTTTTTTCACAGTTACTTGAACACTCCGTTGTTTTGAGTGTCAATTTCTGTTTGTTTTTCCTTTGAAATTCAACCATCTGGCCTCCCTGCCAACCTTCTCTCACCTTGAGTGCATTAAGAACAAACAAAGTATAAACAAAAAATGGGATGAATTTTATTTGATATGATGAGAATATAAATACATACAAACTCCTGATACCATCAGGTTGACTGTTACTCAAAAAATAAATTAAATTTCCTCCACACAATTGAGAGCTTCAATATCCATTTGAATATATCAGTTCAAACATCGACTGTGAACCAATCATGAACTTTCAAGTTCGTTATTTATTAATTTTATTTTTCATCAATCAGGAACCTATTGGAGAAATTCCCATGGAACTTTCATCACACCTTTATTGATTCTGTATCCATGTAATACTTCAATTACTCAATACTTTGAATGGGTTTGATAATGAGTATGTTATGATACTTGAAAATGTTGTTGAAATGAACGTCAAAATTCACTATCGACTGAATAAAAACACAATGGAAATTACCCTTCAGGATCAGATGAATAACATTGTGAGATATAACATACGGACAAAAAAAAGCATTCGAACATGTTGTCAGAGTTTGGGATAAAATAATTTCAAAGTTGATCAAATTTATATGTTTTCTTACTGAACTCCCCTTGAAACACAAGAATCGAGTATCAGATATACACAAGGCCAATAATTATTTCAGTGTTGGACGATGATTCATTTCAATATCGATATTACTTAAATTCACTTGTTGAAATGTTTTCAACATTTTTCAGATATTTCTCAACTCGGTAAAACAATTTTCGAACTTTTTGAACTGATTAAAGAAATATTTCAAATAAATTCAACTCTCTTTGGATAACTTGCAGTGCATTTTTCAATCTATAGAAAAATTGTAAGAGATTTAGAAAGTTAGAAACCTCGTTATTAAAGAGGTTTTCATAAGGAAATTGAAAATGTTTGCAAGTGCATTTTTATACTCTATTTGTTCTGCATTATGGCTTGTTGAATTTGAAATAAAGTCATCAAACTTTGATTATATAGTCGAGATTGGCAATGTAAGATCCTAGAGACGGGACACCACAAGGGCGGTCCTACTACCCCAAATAGATTTCACACAAGAAAGAAACAAATACAAGCTCGAATATTTATTGGAATGGAAATATAAAATTGTGAAATCTATAAACAAAACAACAATATCGAGAAAAAAAATATATCAACTAATAATATCATGACTATACAGTCAAATTTGACAGTTGAGGTTTGAAAATAATTCTCAAACAGATGTTTGTGTAAACTATAATTTCAATTGGTAGGCCACTTGAAATTTATTGAGATATATCCAAGACTGGGTCCATAAAATTTTCAATTGTGACGTTGAAATGCCTATTCAGCACATAACGTAACTGACGGCATTTCCATCATCGATCGTGAATGAATCACACTTGATCGAGAAATCAATTATTCATCTCTCTGTGTCTCTCTCTCTCTCTCTCTCTCTCTCTCTTTATATATATATATATATATATATATATATATATATATATATATATATATATATATATACACCATTTTCGTCGAAACATGAAAAAAAATGTTCTTACTACCTGGATGTGCAAAATTTTTGTTTTATTGTGCCCTTAAGTTGATCATTGAGTATCTCTATAATCTGATTGAATTCAGTAAACTTTGACCTCAGCTTGGTTCCACATTCACGTGAAGTTGTGTTAGGAATGGTGGGGCGGGGTGGGGTGGGGTGGGGTGGAGTGGGGTGGGGTGGGGTTTGAGGGAGGAGGGGGTGGCCATATCAATTAGCTGACGTCTAAATATAGAATGTCGACAAGGGCTGAAAGGTAAAACGAGATTGGTTTCGAAATACAACTAGCTATATACACGTATATATGTATGTATGTATGTATATATATATATATATATATATATATATATATATATATATATATATATATATATATATATATATATATATATATATATATATACATATATATATATATATATATATATATATATATATATATATATATACCTAATTTATTGATTGTTATCGTCAAGATTAATTGTGTGTGTGTGTGTGTTTGTTTGTGTGTGTGTGTGTGTTAATGTTTGTGTACACGCATGCACTGTACACAAGTTTGTGCCTTGAGGGACTTGCGTGAATTTATAGTGAAATGAAAAAAAATGTAAAAAAGATGTATTGAAAAGCATTTACATTTACTTTGATTGAAAAACATCACTCGGACAGCACGTTAGTACGATATGCAAACAAACTGTAGTTGAATTTGAATATATATTTTCTGTTTATGTAGACTTTGTTGATTATGTATATTTATGTTAGGGAATGAATATATAACATGTATTACATTCCAAACGCTTAAAATTACATGGAATTAAATTCGCATTCATTGATCTTTCTTTTCCGTTCTCAAATGTGTATCGCATTTTCCGTCACTTTCTCCTGCAGAATTATTGAATATTTTTCATTGATATCAATAATTTCTGCTCTGATGTGAATATTGAGTTGGAGGTATTTTTCTTATCCAAGTATTCCGTTGTCCATCATACATATTTTTATTGTGTTCTGATAAATGTATTCAATCATTTCATGTGAGTAAAAATAATGTAATACGCCAAGTTATATTTTATTGATCAGATGAAAATCGGATAACCTTTCGATCGATCATGGATGAATAATCGGTTACCTCAAAAATACTGTATTTTTGTGTAAAACATAACCCGATTCACATGAAGAAAATTGGTTCAGAATGCAAACTGTGAGATATATATATATATATATATATATATATATATATATATATATATATATATATATATATATATATATATATATATTCATAGTATAAGCAGTGATTCAAATTTGTGCGGTGTAGTTGACGTTGGTCGTAAATAAGGCTCATGGATGTCACGTGATTTAGGTCGTAAGCCTTAAGGTTCAACTTGTTACCAGCTGTGCATGGTGGATACAAACTCGCACCGAGCCGTAAGGTTTAGTACAAACATTTCTCACCAGGCCAGTTGTTTATTTACACATTTCCCAGCCTTACACGGTTCAAATTTCCATCATACTAATTGATGTCAATATTTTACCAAATCACTCGATGGAATTGAAATGAATATCAATTTCTGTATTCATTAATTGAAAGTTCATATACCCTAGGTAATAGTTGACCCACTAATCAAGTTGAAGCTTCATACTTGCTTCATAATAACACGGTCGCACGGATTTTTCCGTTTCGGTAAATTACGTTAACTAGTCAAAAATCTTCACTGAAGACTAACTGCACCCTTGTTCTCCAGATTTATGAAATGTAGAATGAGTGAGATTTCGGTGAGATTTCAATAATCCCACTGAAAATTAGTGAAGAAGTTATTTCATCTCATTCCACAAATAACAACTCACATCTCACGAATCTCGAGAATAAGGTTCCTGGTTCTTGTGATTTACCGGAACGGTAAAAACCGTGCTAAGAATCAAAATATTCACTGTTTCAACCTCTCGGGTTGTAATGTGAGATGATATCTGACATCCTGTGATGGTAGTGGTTTTCTTGGTCTATATATCTTGGTCTGATATATTATTCTCTTTTGGAAAGTCTATTTCGCTCAACATTGTGGGCACCGCTTTGAAGCATGAAGCCAGATAGGTGCGAGTTCGAGTCCCGCTGCTGCATGAGTTCTTGGACACATCGTCGTTCCATTATAACCAGCTCATTCGTACCCCCATCTCATCTCAGCTGTTGGTGGGGTCTTCGAACCACATGATATCTATTCGTTCATCCTGAAAGCTATGCATGGCCATATCTCTCACTAGCATCACAAATCGTTCATCCTTCAATTACAATCTCAAACATTTTCTCAATCATGAGATTTGTATTTATTTATCCAATACTAATGCTTGATTTAAATCAACTCGTTAAAGACATACAATTAAATCAGTTACATAGAAAATGATAATGATGATAATAATACAATAATAATAATAATAATGAATTGAAGCAAGACCCACATAAGCCGAAGCCTGTGCGTGGGAAAGGAGGAAAATGAATTGACCAGAATGAGAATATCCAAGAGGGGAAGAACTACAATAATAAATAATCAGAGTAATAGAAATAACAAAAATAGATGTAAACAACTATTGAAGGTCTATTGGCGTCGGATGGATGATTAATGAGATGATGGGTTGATGAGATGAAGGTTTTTATGGGTAGTGGGAAGGATAGTGGGAAGGAAGCGGTCACGGCCTATATTGTAGGAACCATCCTGGCATTAGCCCAGACTACAGAGGAAAACCACCAAAAAAAAACTGTAAAGATGAACGGCAGCGGGGATCAAACCGGATCCGATATGCCCACTACCTCCCGGGTCACATGAAGCAAATGCGTCAACAACTCAGCCACATGTTCCGGTTAAATCGTTATTTTTCTTCTCTGAATATATTCACCTCTATGGTAATAATGATGATAATTACCGTATGTCGACTCTGTCAATAAACTCAATCCACTTGCAAAGTCCTGTAGTGTGACGTGGACACCATACACGCGATTACGCCTGGATTACATACCAGAGTATTCCGCCACAGCGGCGGGCGTCCCCTCTATTCATCAACAAAACCACGTGGAGAAAACACTGGCAAGTATATAGTCGGTCGCACCAATCGGTAGCAAGTGCACTTTTGTCCAGCGAGAAGATGAACATGTCAATCATCTCTAGAGACTCCATCTTTGATGCATTTTCTTCGAATTACATCATATTTGAGTCGAATTATATCGAAAATAATCTACGAAAGTTCAAAGTTTAAATAATCTACAAATGCAAAATGAAGAATGGAAACAACTTCTGAAATTTTTGTCAATATCCAAAATGACTGAGAATTTTGATTCAATAGATATCTGAAGCAATTTAGCAACGTCGTCCAACGATCATTAGGCCTACTTAATTTTAAACTTGTCCTCAAATTCTAGGCGAGAAAATTTCTCTGTAACTGTCAAGTTATGATTGACTTTTTCATCCATATTTAGAAATTAAGCTGATCAAAAAGATATGAATACTTGCTACAGATTGATGAGGCAAACTATAAACTCATCTTTCTCAAACGACTCTTTTCCCGTACTGTCATGTATATCAGTCTACAACTCCCCTATAACAACATTCGTCCGCTCTACAAGAGTGCCAACAATGAAAACCACATCAGAGAAAAGCCGTGACATCATAATTGGACGCCGGTCGACGTCACGCCAGGAAGCGTCGCGACGCCTAGTACATACCAATTAATAATCATATTACACGAAGTTGTCGTGCCGAGTTCTGATTGACTTTGGAGAGATCAGATGACGCTGTGATGTGGTTACCGTGGTAACTGCGTTGCTATTGTTTGGTACGTACTGTTGGGAGTGTTGACGGTAACGATCGACCGTCTCTCGGATTGATTAGCAGTGACGGTTGAGGGGTTCGATCCCACTCTGGGATGACGGATAACAATGTAGACTAGTTTTCGTGGAATTGCTGCGTTCGTGTGAAATCTGAAGTGAACCAATTATGAGTATATATATATATATATATATATATATATATATATATATATATATATATATATATATATATATATATATATATATATATATATTTATATATATATATATATATATATATATATATATATATATATATATATGTTTATGTATGAATATATATATATATATATATATATATATATATATATATATATATATATATATATATGTATATGTATATATGTATATATATATATATATATATATATATATATATATATATATATATATATATGTATATATATGTATATATGTATATATATTTATATATATATATATATATATATATATATATATATATATATATATATATATATATATATATATATATATATATGTATATATATGTGTATATATATATATATATATATTTATATATATATATATATATATATATATATATATATATATATATATATATATATATATATATATGAATTCATATATTTATATAACCGGGTCCCAAAGGGAAAATGGATTGATTTCAATTTCTGAAATTGAGTTCATGATGATTTCTAGTTTTCCCTCAAATTTGGGGGGTAAATAATCGCCATTATACGTTAAAATCTAGTTTCAGGGTTGTGATGTCCTAGCCTGTGAGTGCGCGTAATCTGTCATATCTATTATCATGTGGCGCATATTACACCATCTCCCATCATCTCTTTTGAAATGCTAATCAAATGCTAATCTGTGTTGATTTTCCGGTCGCAGTCGGGTGGAAATACGACCGGAGCCGGCATCATTTACAATTTAAATTCTATTTCACTGAACTTTGAGAACTTTACTACACAATTCAAGTTCGGTTGACGGAAACGATCGAACGTCTCGTATATGAATTAGTAGTGACAGTCGGGAGTTTTGATCAAGAAACTTGTAGTAGACCCATTATTCGTTTCACATCAGGTAAGGGTATAGGTGTGGAAGTTATAGATCAGTATGGTGGTGGATGATGTTGAATTTAATTCTTTTAAATACAAATTTGGTTGGAATGGTAAATCAGAATAATTTTAGTGAAGTATATTATATAATCGTCCAATTCAATGAAGGGTTCAATTTTATCTTCATTTGAAGATATGTTTGATCTTATTATAGTCACTTTGTTTTTCAGGATACAATTTCATTAATATTGGATGAGCGAAGCGAAGACTCAATTTCACCATACCCGAAAAAAAGTACTTTTTTCTTTTTTTTTTTTTGTTCGCGCTCCGCAGGTCAGACGAAAATTGAAAATTAAGTGAATCTTGGTACACACAAGTGTCATCATCTAATTCGATACTGTATAGTTTTGAGGCGTGATCGGTTGAACCACTTATGAGAAAACCCATTTCAAAGTTTTCAAAAATCCCATAAGAATAACCCAGAGAAAACAATTCAGGAAAAACATTTCATCCGAGAGAATTCAAATTCTCATGTAATTTCAATCTGATAATGATACACATTATTCCGAACTTTTAGTCAAATCGAATCAGCCGTTTTGATGTGAAAAAATATATAATGTAATTTTTATTAATCATTCAGAGCTATTAAGATACCTATTAAATCCAAGCCACAGGTGACACCACTTAATTGTAAACGATTAAGACAAAGCCTTCTTTATTATTATAGAAATCAATAATGGAAAATAAGATGGCAGTGATGTAATGGTTTGAATCTCAAGATGCATGTATATATATAATAACCAATCGAAAGATAAGTTGATATGTTCCAGCTCATCCATCAACGCGGCAACACATAACGCGTTTGCCTAGTATTTTATCAATTATACATTAATTTCCCGAACTCAGTTATCTGACTATCAAATACAAAGCTGGATAAAATTTTCATCCAAATTATTTCATCATCCGTGTCTTGAGAAATAGAATAAAATGTCAAACTAGTTTCTTTTGAACTTTTTTTTTTCGTGAGACATCATTTCTCTCTCACATCGAAATATGGTTATTATAACTGAATTTTGTATACATTTACGAAAATGAAAGCTTTTCTGACGATCTTGAAGTTTCATAAAATATACTGTGAGGACTTCTTCATCAAAATTGATAAATCTGTTTTTTCACACTTTTTGAAAATAGAAATAGTGATGTCCATGTGCTGTTGTTGAAGAAAAATGTCTCAACATTTCACTGTAGTAGATACTAGAGGTATATAGGTCTATATTTCTACATTTATAATTCCTAGAAATTATCATGTTTGTGAGAGACAATCCTCATTATTTCAAAAAGAACAGTGACTTCCATCAATTTGATACCAGACATGGTTCTTATCTTTGTCAAACTCGAAGACGACTAATTATTGCAGATCACGATCCAATAAATGCAGGAATAATCATATATAATAATCTGCCTCAATATCTGAGAGATCAAGGTAATAATAGAAGCATAAGGTCAAAAATTATGTCTCTGACCATGGTTTCTACAGTATAGATGAGTTTAAAAATGGGAAAAATTGCAAATGTAACCTCTGTTTTACTTGGTTCTTGTCATTTACATTATGTGGAGGTATTCATCCGTAGAACCTAACATATTGAGTTTTTCTACTCTACTTCTATTCTATTGTTATGTTCCAAAACTTGTGTGATCCTCTCATCACACACATGAGTGTAATTGCATCATTGATATTATGTATTATTCGTATGTTGATTAATGGAATAAATATCTATCTATCTTTACCCAATATAATTATCGGGTAAAATCGATATCAAATCATGAATTTCCATCTTTGAATCATTTTATTCGATATAATCTCTCAATAATTTCCTACAAATATTCCACGAATATATTTTCATAAAATCATATAAACGTAATCAGGTTGTCTTTATACACAATCACACTTTCCTGATGTAATTCCCTTGAATGGCTTGACCCAATTCTGGAAGTTAGCAGAGCTTAAGTTACCAAACAGTGAGTTAGCAAACTAAAACAAAGTGATATTATTTGAACTCACATATTTGAGACTAAATGGAGACTTCCAGGTAATTCTACAACAATCCAGACTTCTTTAAAGTCAAAGCTGGACTCAGGAAAAGTTTTCTAAATTGACAGTTCATCATTTCTGTACTAAGTAATTATCTGTTTCTTTCGAATATTATATTAACCAGACAAGACAGAAACATTGACGGGAACCTACAAACATCGATATATTTCCAGTGTCAACATGACACATAAACGATCGCAGTGACTTTCCGGATAAAATCCGGATATACTGTAGAGAAATAACCTAATTTCCGGATAACCTAATGTAGTGAAACTGATTCACACCTTGTAGAGAAATATCTCCTGAAATAGTCGATCCAAAATAAACAATTATAGTATGTCACGTGTTATTTTTATGTAACGGTACGCTGTAAAATAAAAATTGATGAGAAAAATAGACGAGTGTTAGTGTTACATACAAGTGATCTTTTCGGATCTGTTATTCTGAAATTGGACTTACTATTTTTTTCGACAAATATTTTCTGCATGAGGTGAAATATTCCTCAATTTTGTAGATTTCACTGTTCAAGTTTCATTATCATTTATTTCTGTGAAATCACCCTGGCGGAAACTTTTTGCCCTATGAAGACTAAGAACGCCTTAAAGTAGGTTCGTTGATCTCTTAAATACCAGAGCATTTTGGGAAACAATTCTTCATTGGGGCCGGTTTTAATGCCTTTCATCAGCCAATCAGGACAGGTAAAAGTTGTTGATTCATCATCTTGGATACAATTGTTGTTTTATTTCATTGTTATCTCAGGTCTACCAATCGTTTCCAGAGCAACACTTGGAAATGTTCACGATTACACACAATTTTTTTTAAATATATGGAATGATGTCATTTTTTCGTTATTTCTATGTTGTAAATTTGATTAACTTATATTCTGAATTTGTTTTATTTTCAAAATGTAATGTAACATGATATATTTCATATTTTCAATTTTCTTTTTCAAAATTATATTTTTTCTTCATAATGTTGTAACCCTCAAATAATACCATACGATTCGGAGAAACTGAAAAATGACAGAATTTTAAAGTTAAATTTGTTGAAATTTATTATCCATATAATTATGTATCTTCATTAGAGACTGCCATTCACTTGCAATGGCTGCCATAATTGACCCAGAATAACTCATTGATGGAGATTTTATTAAACAAATGTTAATATAAAAAGAAGTAGTAACCAATTATAAAATAACAAAAAAAAGCTATGAAGTCATAGAATGAGAAAATGTGCTATAAGCCATGTAGAAGAGTGAATGAGAATAAAATATTGAATATAAAAAAGAGGGGGGGGGGGGATGAAAATCAACTGATTGATTATAAATGATTTTTAAAAATATTTATTGATCTTCTCAGAGTGTCCTCAACAATAGCAACTATCAATAATTGATTACCTAATCCTTCAACTCTTCAAGTGTAGGATGTTATGGAGTGAGTTTATTGTAATTCCATCACTAGTCTTCACGAATTCGTTCCCAGAATATGGAATCTTTCAAATATACCTCGATGACCTAATATAAAGATTATTCAACCACACAACAACTGACCTCATAAAAGCATAACAAGCCCCAGCCGATAAAGAAACATCCCCCCATCAGAAACTACATTACCGACCTAATCATCACCGAAAAGTTCTGACCAAACGCAGTCTCACCCTCAATTACAGTCTACTCATAATCCACATAACTCCATCTATTTATCCCCCCCCCCTCCACCAACCCCTCCCTCGCTCGGTTGGAGAAATTCCATTCCACTTTCATCCCACATTTAAATCTAATTTAAATTTCACAGTTTATAGACGCGACACTCGAGTTGTGTATAAGTACTCTGGTAACCAGAACCAAGTCCGCCGAACGTCTGTTAATTGTGAGCTAGAACAATAGCTTAGCCATTTCCTTCTTGAAAGATATCTTGGTTCTGCCGCGCTGCGTGAAGGGTTGGGGGGGGGTGGGGGGGTGGGGGGGGTGGGGGGGTGGGGGAGGAAAAGGAGAGGAGGGGGCAATCGATAGAGTAATTATTATGACGCTAGATAATACGGTCTTGGCAGTGTTGAAGAGTTCAACATAGAAGACTTGCAAAGAGCTTAGTAAATATATAAAAGAGCCATTACAAATTTTATATCATGAGCGTATATCTCTCGATTTACGGAGCTGTTTGAGCTCTGTGGGATATGATGAAGAGTCGACTGGGCTGTTGAGGGTGATGTTGATGATGCGATAAAAAGTTGAAGGACTTAATCAATTTGTCCAATCAAGTCTGTAGTTATGGGCCAAGTGGGAACGGTCGAGCGACAATGGTGGACGATTCTAGACACGATTGATTGGTCCCAGATGTGATATAAATGGGTGGGTGCACATAACACATAATATATCAATGCAGTTTTTCGTTCGATCAGTTTCATATAGAAAATATCGAAGAATGGATGTTATAAATACGTTTTAGAAAAAATGACCAGTCATTTTACTGTTTCAGCAACTTTAATTCCGTTTGGCTTTGCTTTAAAAAGTAAAAGAGATTTCACTGAGTTGCATTGCTCTCTTTAAGATTTTATGAGAGAAGAAAAAAGATGGGAAAATAAGAAGAAACATAAAGGGAGATGGAGAGTGAAAGAATGGAAGTGACACAAGAAATATAAAAAGATAGAGGTAGATGAATATTTCTTAAAAAACACATTGGGTATAACGATGCAATGTATTGATGGCTATAAGATCTATTGGCGTCGTTGAATGATGAATGAGATGACGGAATGATGATATGATAGATTATTTCATAGCGTATTTTTGGATAAATGGAAGGAGTCGGTCGTAGCCTGTTGTTAAGAAACAGAAACCATCCCAGTAATAACAGAGGGAAATCACAAAAAAACCTCTTTCAGGATGATCGGCCAAGGTGGAAATCGAATCCTGGTCTACTGAATAACGGTTCAGTGTGCTAGCCACTCGACCACCCGTCTCGGTATAGACATATAGATAGAATAGGAGAAAAATGGTAAAGAAGGAGATAGGGAGAATTCGAGATAAGAGAGTATGAGAAACTATACATTTAAATTCCTCGAATCAGTTTAAGAGTATAATTTACAGAACGATAATATTTTCAAATCAATGTTGGCCACTCCGGTGAATGACGATTAAGTGTGCTAACCATTTGACCACCCGTCTCAGTATAGATGGAATGAGAAAAAAATGATAGATATAGAGACAGAAAGAGGAAGAAGAATGGGAATAGATGGGGAAATATACATAAAGAGAGCGAGAGAAGGGAATGTAAGGGTACAGTAAATTCCTCGATCAGTTTACAAGTATAATTTACAAAACGAGAATATTTCCAGATGAATGTTGGCTTGAAGCTCTGTCCCACAAATCACTTGCAGCCGTCTGATACAAATCCTCACGATTTATTCCCTTGAAAAACTTGCCCGACCAAGATTCAACTGGCCGTGTGCCGGAACCTGACTGTGAAACGTGGCAACGTGCAACGATTTGTCGCCAGCCGATTGGTTAATCTTTCGGAAAAGCAGTGTTGCCGCCAATTTGTAGCAACTTTTCTGCTAACGGATTTCCTTTTCAGTTTAATATTTATTCACATCGGTTACTGAATCTTTTCCTAATGCAATTTTTCCACCGAAAAACGTAATGAAAATATTTATCAGTTGAATATAATTGTATTGCCTCTTCATTTTTTCATTACTTTGACTGGACCTTAGCTCAATTCAAATTATCATTCTAGAAATTGAGAAACGTTGCGATTTGTCAAGATTATTGTTTTTTCATCGACCTCACCAAAAGCTAGGTTATTTGGGGGTACGAATGAGTTGGTGATAATTAAACTATGAAGTGATAATAAGTGAAAGGACTTTTTACAAAAACCCATACTTTGAAGGAGACTAAAAGTCACAACCAACGATTAATACAGTATTTGAAGCGATGCCCCAGCTGACTGAATTACGGATTACCTCCAATTGATATTTTTGTCAATTGTTAGTCCTAAGAATACAGTTTTTTGGATTACTTTTATTTCATCTGTGTCGTTCAAGACAAGTGGCATAATTACTTCTGATGAATTTCTGCGTGCGTTGTCAAATATATAACCAGATTTGTTTTACAATTATTTATTACTAATTTATTGATTTCAAACTAATTATTTGTATCACTTATATCAGATTCTATCATTTTATGTCCATCTTCAGCATTTCTACCTGTCACTACAATAGATGTACCATCAGCGAATTTTGTTACTTTCGCATTGATATTATTTGCCATTGGTCATCAATATAATCAATGAACAGTATTGGACCAAGAGTTCACCCTTGTGGTATGCCATAATCTATGTTGCCAAGATCTGAATAAATTGTATTCCTTGAATCAATTTCATTACTGTAATTAATAATTTCCATTTTCTGTTTTCTGTTCTTCAGTTAAGACTCAATTAGCTACGCTACTGCACCTGACACACCGCTTTGCAAACCGGGAATTTTCCTTCATATTGAACATTTTCGAAGAATTCTTCTTTATATTCTACTTGTAAAGATCCAATATGGCCGCCGAGATTGAAACGAGCATATGTCGTTATCGGTCGCAAGAGTAACGTATCTCGCTAAGGTAATATATATCTATGCTTTAATACCGCATTTTCCCAGTATGAATTCTTGTTTGTGTACGCGCTATAATAGACCATTTTCGAAAATAATGAGCATCTAGTGGCGATCGTTTGAACTAGAAAAGGAAAATATTACCCGAATTCGAAAGTCCTATGCTGCCAATGCTATTCAGCACGTTTGATTTATATTATTGTGCGCTACAGTGAACGCATTAAGTTATAATATGATAGTAGTTTCAACATTTATATGTGTACTATATACTGAGAGATTTACACACTGTCAGAGTGAGTAAGATGAGAGATAATACAAGGTTTATATCTTGGTGTTTTGCCTTTAACCCTGTGGATAAGCGGGCTGACTTTTTGAACAGTACCAAGACTCCCAGAATGCAATACCAGATATCTCGGCTTTTGGAAGGCGTGACGCGCCTGCGCATTGAATTCTTAAAATGGTCCATTCTCCTTGTAAAGATCCAATATGACCGCCAAGATTGGAACGAGCATATGTCGCTATCGGTCGCAAGAATAACGTACCTCGCTAAGGTAATATATATCTATGCTTTAATACCACATTTTCCTAGTATGAATTCTTGTTTCGCGCTATAATTCACCATTCCGACATTCCACACTAATATCACGCTAACGATGTGTAACTTTGGTACCGTTTTGGTGCGACGCATTATGAGAACAGTTCATCAAGCCTCCCACCAAACGCAACGTCGTTAATTCCAATCTCGCCGCTTTCGCTGCACTGGATCACGCGTTGATTAAACTCCATTGTGAAAATAGTGTGCGTGTTGTTTTTCCTCGAGTCGTGCCAGTATCGTAAACATCGTAGTATAAAGAACCACTTCACTAAAAGATTGTTTTGTGTTTGACTAATATATGTTGTTTGGGAAAAATACATGTGAAAATGATGAAAGGAAAGATGATATGTATTCTCCTATGATAATCATCGACCAAAGATCGATGTAACAGTATCTTTCGATTTGATTAAATGTTCTCAATGAGAACTGATTGCTCAAGAAATTACGGAAGAATATTCCCACATGGATGACTCAGTGTTATATATCTCGTATCAAGTAATGACACGTCATAAGTCAGTAAAAACTATGCTTTGTCTTATAGGACACGACACGTGACAGTTATTAACAATAGTAGTAATTCTCAAAAGCACGTGCTCTAATTGAATCGACCGATTTTTGACGATTTACCATTTTTCATGCATTTATAAGCTCATTGGTAATTTCTTCCAACTTTTTTTCTGCTATATTATTGAATCTATTGAAAATAACATTAGTGGTATGTCGAGTGGAAAAATACCAAATGCACGCATATTTCCTATTACATAAATACATGTAGAAATATAAACCATTTTTCCTCCCCAAAAAAATGAAGAACACATTTCTATACTTTCTTTTTCAACTCAGGAGAACATTATAATTGGTACTGATAGCCCAGCAATAAAGTCTTGCATTGATGAGAGTAGATCATGCCTCGCTTCGATCCCCATCAACGTACATCTTTACAATTATATTTCGTGGTTTTCCTCTGTAACCTGTAGACAAATACAGGAAGACTACCTGCAATATAGACCACGACTACTTTCTTCCCATTGTTCTTTCCATTATCTGAGAAAACTTCATCTACGATCATCCATCCGACGCCAATACGTCTTGGGTATCATTACAGTGCATCGTTAAACCTAATAGATATAAATAAAATATATATTGTTGTCCCGATTAACTTGAATTTCCAGTGTATTCACAAGAACTTATTGGATCTTCAGATAACTCACGTGACTTGTAGAGAGTTAATTTCAAGACATTTATCGGACTTCAATTAAGGTCAACTAGTATTTATACGGGACACATAATGGATGTTACTTTAAACTACTTATATGTTCATTAATGCTATACCCTCTGAAGTCATTAACAGTAAAATAGAATCAGTAAAATCACCCTTATGGGATCTTTTTCCTTCATGTTAAATCCACCTTGAACATTTCATTACAATGGACTTCCAACCTTCTAAATGAAGATTAAACAACACCACTGTTACATGAAGGCTCGAGCATACGTCTCTACGTATCTCTTTACATTGGCGATCAGGTGGTTCGAGTAGGATGCGTTGGTTCATCAACCCTTAGGTTCTCTAATATATAAAGTAAGTCTTGTAATTAGTTTTGTTGTTGTACACCCCGGAGGTTCGTTCCTTGATTCCAGGACGTCGTTATTCCAGCCAGATGTGCGGGATTGGATTGTTTTTCACCGGGAAGAGATACTTCTTTCACTTGTAGATTTGCCGCTAGCCTCTTTTGTAGTCATGGTAAACAAAACAAAAAGTTTTTTTAACAGAAGTCAAAATCAGCTTGTATTTAAAAGTGATGTGTATATGATATTTCGGAATTATTTGTGGAATTTTTAATTACATTAGCGATAGCGGAGACTTTATCCAACTCTTACGAAGCTTTGTCAGTGAGTGTTTTTTTTTTTGTAAGCACTGCGCAGGTAGCAAGTTATATATGTCACTGTGCTGTTCCCAATGAATGATATGTTGTTATATAATGAATCAAATTCAACTCAACATCCAGATTGGAAATATTTCCACAACTAAATCGTCAGCCTGTCGAGTTGGCGAGTGGTCAGGTTTATGTTCTAGCAGTCGGCCAAACGTATTGACCAATCAGCGGACGAGTTGTTCCAATGACACGTTTTCACGTCGAAACCTGGACACGATTCATCTCTTCCTTCTCACATACACACACACACATACACACACACACACTATCACGTGACACACTTACACACACACATACATACACACACACACGCACACTATCACGTGACACACTTACACACACACATACATACACACTGTCACATGGCATACAAACAAACACACACACACACACACATTTGTTCGATGAAGGCTGATGAGAGCATATTTATTATTGTGACAGATATATATATATATATATATATATATATATATATATATATATATATATATATATATATATATATATATATATATATATATATACATACATATTCATATGTATATATATATATATATATATATATATATATATATATATATATATATATATATATATATTCATATGTATATATATATATATATATATATATATATATATATATATATATATATATATATATATATACACATATTCATATGTATATATATATATATATATATATATATATATATATATATATATATATATATATATATACATATATATATATATATATATATATATATATATATATATATATATATATATATATATATATATATGTATTTTTATTTTTATTTTTATTTTTTTTCATTTTTATATGATATCGAAACTTGATATGAAATTATTGTTTCCCAATTAGGGCTGCGGATTAAAATGAGGTCGTTTGGATGGTGTACCACAAGAGTGATCCTAAAAAACCCATTTTGATTATTTAAAATAAAAATCTCCAAGCTTCGAGAACTTCTGACTTCAAAATTTGTCCTCCTTTACCACACACAAGCTTCGGCTTATGTTGGTATCATTTATTCCAAACGATCATATAACTTGACTTTTTTTCTCATCATTGCAGTTTATTATTATTTCTCATCATTTCCATTTATCATTCTTATTTCACTCGAGTGTAAAATTAAAATTTAATCATTGAATATGTCATGTTTTGGTTTGAATATAATTCGCAATTCCGTTATCAAGTGATTTGTTATGATGATAAATACTGAATAAAAAATAAATAAAAACAAATATGAACGAAAATCGACGTCATCCTATCTGCGGATTATATTTTGATCCGTTTCCATCCGTTTTTTTCGTTGTGAGTTTGAATCGATGTAAGTTTGTGCGAAGTTTGTATGTTTTCAATAACTATTCTGGCTCGCCATACATTTGCACTTCAATGTCAAATCCGTTCTAATAAGTCACACATCGCCGCGTTTTGCCTCAACTTGGCAAACTATAGCATGAACTGATCACAAATCTGATTGCACATCGTCTTATTTCAGTTATCCATACAATGATTGGAATGGGCTTAGTAGAAGTATACTTGAGGATGAAATAGGGTTGAAGCTATTCCGTCAGAAGGTTAGGGAGGCGATAGGATAGGATTGATAGGGAACTTGCCACCGCGCATTTATGTGCAACTGCAAGAGTTAATAATAATAATAATAATAATAATAATAATAATAATAATAATACAAACTAACACCCCTATTGAACCACATTCCATGCATTACACCCGACACTATCGTATTTATGAGGTAAATTATGCCAAACACCTACCTACCTAAACATTCACTTTACCGGGGCTGTAACCATGCACAGAATAAACAAGCAGCTTAAGGGGGTCGTTCATATGGGGTGAAGGGGGGGGGGGGGAGAAGGGAGGGGGGAGGGGGTGTTAATAGTTTAAACATGAAGATGAGCCCGCAGAAACTGTAGTGTGACGTTTTGACAGATTTTGACAGTTTCGAGGGAAAGGATTTTGAGAAATTGAATCGAGCTTTATGACGTTATCTGTGGATATATGTTCATAAGTTGCGGCTACAGGAGGGAGGATTAGTCTAGACGCATGAAATATTAACAATATATATATGTATATATATATATATATATATATATATATATATATATATATATATATATATATATATATATATATATATGTGTGTGTGTGTGTATATATATATATAACTTCACTTGAACTCTCACGATTCATGTTTGAATACAATGAGTAAAACTGGGCTGTTTTACTGAATTCTTAAATACTCATTCATAAATAGATACGATCATCATTTGAAACAGCCCAGTTTCACTCATTTTATTTATATATAATATATTAATAAATAAATATATATATATATATATATATATAAATATATATATATATATATATATATATATTCATATATATATATATATATATATATATATTTATATATATATGAATTTTAAACGATAAAATCGAGAATACAATCCAATTGAAATAATGAATGAAGGTTGGAATAAAAGTGACAATAAATCCTTCACAATGGAGGAAAAATACTTGGTATCACAGAATCTTGATCAATCTAATCAAGGTTTCATCAGTTCGGATAGTTGTGTTGTTCAATGCAGTTGTTTCAGAATGAACATTATTCGCATGCCACTAGAGGACATTTACCTTTTTCTCGACACAGGACCTCATACTTGGTTCCTTATTTCAACCATCTGTTTTGTGGAAAAGCGTATTGATTGATCTTGTATGTATGTATTATTTAAATCTAATAGAAGAAAAATTTAAAATATATATATATATATATATATATATATATATATATATATATATATATATATATGTATTATTGGCACATTATACCATCATTGGAACTCGTATGATTCACAAACTAAATACGCCATCACTGTACCTGTGATTAATTTGTATCAGTATTTATTATTTGGTTTGCCATGTGTTGTAATTATAATGCAAACCACAGATAAGCCTGTTTATAGGATTATCTGTGGATTATTGAGAACTCAAATATATAATCTTAAATTGACAAATAAACATCTTTAGAAAAAAAATAATAATAAGTATGAGTTGCGAATCCTTATAATTCAAAGTTATATTTGTAGATTAACTTTTTTTTCTCAGGTGAATATAAGTATATATGATGTTGACTTCGGTGATGTTTGTTAGGAGTGACGTCATGTTAGCTGAAGCTATGTGATAAACTAATTTGAACCTCTATTATATATGCGAGAACATTAGATAAATTAGATCTTAGAGTGTATGCGAGATACTATCTTACATACTCGGCAGTAATTACAGAAGTATCGGGAGAACTTGAGGTTCAGGATAAGTGTAAGATCTACTTAAGATGGAGTTCTTGGTGTGTTCTTTACAATTAGAGTGTCTGAGTTATTTCTTGTTTGTTTAGTGTCACTTATGAAATATATTCAAGATGTATCAAAAGTGGAAGATAGCAGCACTGGTGTGTTTAATTTGCTCTTAATACCAATGTCGGTGATGTTTGGGTATATCACTAACATCGATCAATATAACCAACAGTATATATAGGCCTATATATATATATATATATATATATATATATATATATATATATATATATATATATATATATTTATATATATATATATATATATATATATATATATATATATATTTATATATATATATATATATATATATATATATATATATATATATATATATATATATATATAGATTTATATATATATATATATATATATATATATATATATATATATATATATATATATATATTAGATGTTATACTGACTAATTGTGAACTTGAATACACATCTCATCTACGGCGAAGAAGATTTTATCTGCTCTGCACAGATCTGGTATCGTAGCTGATTTTCCATAACTTGAAGAAATCTTTAAATAATTATTTTTATCTGGTGGCAAGACCGTCTCGAAGTCTTGAGAAAACCAAGAGGTGTCGCTTCCAAACGGTTACTAATTGTTATCCTTAATGAGGAAATATTAATTGTTTATTGAGATTTCGAATTTTTAATAGAAAAAATACGATGTCTTATTGAAAAATCGAGCTTCGAGTTGCGGATTCTTCTGTAAAACGTCATTTCATTATGATGAAATGAAATTTCTGAAATATGTTCTTCATTTTGCGTTTGTGGTTTATAAATTGTAAATTATACTTATAATTATACTTATAATATACTCATACTATTGGCGTACTTTTGATTATATTGTGTTTATAACATACTTAAACTTATAATTATACTTATAAATTTACTTCAAAGTGGAAGATATCAACATTCGTGTGTTTTGTGTCCGAATAAATATCACAGAAACAGTCATAATGTGTTCCGGACGTTCGGAAAATGAAATACTTTTATCCAATCAAAATGGGGTGGTAAGATCGCCCTTGTGGTGCCCCGTTCCTAACGATCCTACCTTTCATCCTCAGCCTTAATTGGGGAACAATGATTTTGTATCAAGTTTCGATGTTATTAAAAAAAAAATGTATTCAATTTATTATTGTTTTGATTAGGATGAAGGAAGGAAGCGTACACCGAAAAAGTGATCGTTTTCATCACCATCATGATTTGTTGCATTTTATTCACAACATTAAAGCTTTGAATTGTTGCCCAAATACAAAAATAGAACTCTTTATTTCACTGAAACACCAAGTTTTATATTCATAAACATGTATCTCAATTGATTATGTATATCATCAATATAGAAATGAAATATTACACTAATATTCAAAACCTCTCAATACAATGTTTCCTTTGTTGTTTTACATGTGAAACGATTATAAAAAAATGGGTAAATTCGAGCTCAAAATAAAAGACAGAAACACATTATGAATGCAACAAGAATAAATGAATAAATGAAATATACACTTGTCGAGTTGGATGTCGACTCTTGCATCTCACTCTGTTGAATGGGTATCCGATGACTACAAATAGAACAGAGTGAATTATCCTAGTCAACTTTAGATTATACGAGCTCGTTCCTTTCCAATTCATCTCTGTCATTTTACTAAATAGAACATTTCCTTCCGTTTTTAGAAAATGAAATATTCTACTTTTGATCTATATCAAACTTTTCATTCAATTCTACATCTTCATCGTGTCTTGTAACTCTCTACATATAAAACTTCTGACTAATAAACTCCACAAGAAGTAAATTATGCGTGAGTTTTTGTGTGTGTGAAAAGTGCGTGATAATGTGAAACTGTACATCTGTTAAGGCGAAGAACTGAGCATTGACTAAGAAACTTAGTTCAAAGAGGAAGATATTAACATTCTTTTGTTTGGTTCACTCTTCAAAACCAATGAATCACAAAAACGATATATACTTATGATGTGTTCCGGACTTAAGAAAACTGAGATAATTTTATTTTCGGCCAAAAAAATCAAGGTTACAAATACAGCGCAGTTTTAGTATCATAGTTAATTGTTTTTCATTCAAAATAGTCTAGAGATAATTATTTATTTGATAACAAGACAGCCATGAAGTCTTGTAACAACAAAAAGATGACGCTTCTAAACGGTCTTACTAATTCGTTCCTAGCATTTATTACTGTTTATATATGTATAAAAGTTGAAAAAATACTTTTATACTGTTTATATGTATAAAATTCCCCCCAAAAAAATCTAAATTCGAAATTTGAATTTAAGAATTACAATTTTTCAATTAAAATCCACCTTTTCTCTGTCATCCTATAGAATCACCATGATATATATTTACAAATGTCCGTCCTCACACGAGAACACCACGCTTTTACGCGGACTTCTCTTTCCTTTTCATGCAAACTGTATAGACTTATGTCAAATGACGTCACTCATTGTTGAAATTGACATACAACAATGTCCATCAGTTGGAATTGACCAATCAGAATGTTCGATAGTCCACTAGTTTGCTGTATTGCTATGGTAAGGATTGTTTGTCATTTGTTACGTGACAGAAACCTATACAATTTTCTTTTCGTGTCTTTATATATTCATACTAATATTCCATATTGTACTGAACATGTATGTATCTTGATATGTTTGAGGATGAACATATCTTATTATTTTATTATTATAGTATACCAAGATTTGGATGTTGAAAAAGAAAAACATGTGCGACTACCGCAATGACAAACACCATGAATTATTTCACCGCAATACGCACGACGAATCTTTTCGACGTTGGAAAAGGGAGAAAGATGAAAGCGTGTCAAAAAATGTGCACGCACATTTGGACGGTTTCCAATAGTTCTGACAGATATATATATATATATATATATATATATATATATATATATTCTTCATGCCGTGAATATTGACGGTCCCGATCGGTAATTTATCTTATCTATTGTAACTAAACATCGAGAGTCTCGACCCGGCTCTTCGAAGTAGAATACCTTTGCCTCCAACGTTCCTATTGAGAAAAATTCACGAGCATTGGTAAAGAGATTTTATAGGATTTTCTGTTGTATATTCATACGAATATATATGTATGTATGTATATATATATATATATATATATATATATATATATATATATATATATATATATATATATATATATATATATATATATACATTCGCTAGTCATTTGTATTGTGAAAAGACATTTTCCACCGCCGTCTGAGTTCGCTCATGGCATGAACATTATTCAGCTCCAACTCCACGTGACTATGTATTGATTGATTGATAGATTGATTATTGATTTAAGGATTTTCTATACTCAGATAAGTTATAGAAGGCCGTGAGGAGAAGAGTGTCTAGGCGCCAGAGTTGGTTCCAGTTGGTATAGGAGTATTTCTAGAATCTCTCCACTGGAATTATTTGTGGTGTTGGAAACCGCATTGCTCGACTAAACATTCTGTTATCGAATAAAAATGGATAGTTAAGAGAGGGCATGCACGGTGTTGGATTAATTCATCTTTATTTTTTTATCACTCTTCCATCTTCAAACTCCTCGGATAAAAACACTTCTTTTTTAAATATTACTTCGAAATATTACAAAAATGCAACCCTTAGTTTCACCGAAACTAACCTTCTTCATCAGCTACCAGAAATAATATTTGAGTGCTGAGGATCCCAATAAGTTTGGTGACCATGGTAACCGTAATTTATCTCTTAATAACATCGGAACTTGATACGAAATCATTGTTTCCCAATTGAGGCTATGGATGAATGTAGAATCGTTTGGACGGGGCACCACAAGGGCGATCTTACCACATCATTTTGATTATTTAAAACTAATGAAATTCAACACCAGGACTGCGCTGTCTGTGACCATAATTTTTCGAAATATTAGATATTAAATAAATATTAGATAAGTTTCAAAATGACCTGAACTAAGCCCCCAATTAGATACCGTACCTGCGACATCGTTTCCCTAATCCACATACATGCAACGAAGAGCAATATCTCTCCTATATCGATCTTGTAATCTGTTTACCTCTCCAGAATAAACCTCTTTCTTACTCCTGGTTTCTTCCTCCTAACAACCTGGGCATATCAGATAACTGACGCAGTATTATCTCTTCCCACAGGAGAGTCAGCTACAATAGACCGTGACCCATTTCATCTTCCTCGTTTACCTTCGCTCGGAATATACGAAATATACTTCTTGTGATCTGTCGATACAGTAATAGGAGAGTACCGTTTTATGTTACGCTGATACCTGTCAAAATGTTTTGTTTTTTTTAATAACATCGAAACTTGATACAAAATCATTGTTTCCCAATTAAGGCTGTGGATGAAAGACATTGAAAGACATTGAAGGCAGTGATCACTTCTTTCCATTTACAGTTTATCATTATACAAAATGGACAAAATAAATTAGTGATAGACCGGCACAGTAGCTGAGTGGTTAGCTCACTTGCTTCATGTGATCCGGGAGGTGAAGGGACATATCGGACCCGGTTCCATCCCCGCCACCGTCCATCTTTACAGGGGTTTTTCGTGGTTTCCCTCTGTAGTCTAGGCTAATTCCGGGATGGTTCCCACAATATAGGCCACGACCGCTTCCTTCCCACTATCCTTCCCATTACCCATAGAAACCTTCATCTCATCATCCCATCATCTCATTAATCATTCATCCGACGCCAATAGATCTCAGTCATCATTACAGTGCGTCGTTAAACCCAATATTTAAAAAAATGGTGAGAATCTTATAAAAATGTAAATGGCAGAAAATTACGAGACAAAATCAAGAATAACAATGTAAATAATTTAACTAAATATAACGAAACAATAGAGAAAAAACATATGATGAGTATTATTTGAAAGAATATAAGTGATTCTGTAAAATCGTGTCTGAATCTTTCAACACAGAGATGACAATGTTAACATGACTAAATATAACCAGACGAATTTTCATCACCTAGTATTTTTTTTATTGAGTTCATATAACAAACTTGTGGAAGTGAATTTGTTTATCTCATGTCAAATAATTTCCACGATGATTCTGTAAATGTATTACAAGATATTCTATAAAGCTGAACATGGCTGGCACATCCAACTAGAAACGGAAATGGAATACGATTTCAATCGGAATGAATAATGTATGAAGAGCTATTAAACAGTCATTTGTGCGTAGATATTTCTCTTTGAAACACGCACTGGCCGCAAAGAGAACCTCTGAAAGATAAGAACACAACTCGTACTGGCGATTCGCTTCGAATATACTTGTATTCATGCAAGGAAAAGATCGTCTACCAACATATCATTTTTGTTATCATTCATTCATTCATTCATTCATTTTTATATCATTTTATTCTACAACTATTACATTATGTGCACTCTGCTACTCACGAACACAATACAGAACAATACATATTTTTCCATCCTGACTTGGTTTTTCGTGGTTTCCCACAGTCCTCGAAGCAAATGCTTGGATGAAATACTAATTGGCCACGACCATTAATTAGTAGAGCGATAGGCCTAACTATAACATTATAGGCCTATCACTAATTTAATTTGTGCATTTTGTATAATGATAAATTTTACATCTGCTGTCAATGGAAAGAAGTGATCATTGCCCAAGAGACTTAGTTCAAAGTGGAAGATATCAACATTCGTGTGTTTATACTGAAAGACTTTTATCTACGGCGAAAAATTATGGTCACAGACAGCGCAGTCCTAGTTTTGAAGATCATTAGTTTTAAATAATCAAAATGGGGTAGTGAGATCGCCCTTGTGGTGCCCCGTCCAAACGATCCTATCTTTCATCCTTAGCCTTAATTGGGGAACAATAATTTTGTATCAAGTTTCGATGTTATTAAAAAAAAAAAAAAAAAAACATACGTTACATTTTCACACGGTATTCTTAAAATTAGTAGTGTGTTGGGCCAATTACTAGGTTTCTATTTGTATTGCCTTTTATCGATATTAAATAAAGTAAAGTATAAGCCCGCATAAGAAATATTCTTGTGTGCGGGCTGACTGGAATATTAAAAACATTAAAAACAATTGACAGTTGTTGAAAAACAGGGGATAATTTTCATCATGAGATTATGTGACGAGAAAATAAAAAAAAAACGAGACGACAAATTACGATTTCAAGTTACAGTTCTCTACCACTCTTAACTTTCTACTATTCATAACCCTGATTATCTCCAATTTTTCCCACTCTCCTACCTCTCTATACTTTCATTTTCAATAACAAATACACATTTCACTTTGACAATTTTGTACTTTTAATTCATTCGTATAAATTGAGAGGTCTGTTTTGTCACGCATGTATTTCCACAAACCAAATACACCAATATAATTCGTTTGATAACATTATTTACTTTGACACGGCATAAACTCATAATACACTGTAATCCCTTTACCCCTCCTCCCTCCCTTCTGTGACCACATGCCCCTCACCCTCGTCCATGTAACCAAATCATAATCAAATGGGAATGGAAGGGCCGCTACCTTTCCTCTCTGATGGCCGTTATCAAGATGGCGTTATATCACTTCGGGTCAGCACAGTCGATAAGAACTGTATTATCGACTCGAAGTTGAAGATGAAGAAAATTTGAAGAAAATAAAATATATTATTGGATTTTTGTGTGGTAAAATTGATACACGCACAATATAATAGAACAGGATGTGTCAAATTTAATTCGATTAGGCATATATCTTGGAGTAGAGACGGGATCTCTCATTTGGAATATTTTGGTTTCTGATCATTTTAATTTACCTACTTGACTTTTACACACACAAAAATAGTGGTTTAATAAATTAGAGAAAATAATTCATAATTTAAGTAAATTCAATTTTGAATCGAAATGGAATTGACAAATATTCATTTTCAGACCTCACAGAATATCTAAATAGCTCATATGGATGGAGTGAACGATTTCAGAAGTAGATGGCTCTCACACAAAAAGTAGATTGCTGATTTAATCTCTTTGTAGCTCGAAAACAACAAAATCGACAGTATTTTTACTCACAAATGCTAAAAACGTTTGTGATACGAGTCTTGTTTTTGATCATCTTATTTTATCATCCAGTAATCATCGACGATTTGGAATAAAATTCTTCTAGAAATGTAACTCGTTCAATAGAATCACAAATTCATTATTTGAAGCTGATAAATAAGGACCCTTACCTGCTACATTCCGTGCCAGTGCTAGCTAGCTCCAAGAAGTTAGGACTTTGATTAGTCAATGTGTACCAGGAGAGCTACCTTGCATGGCAACGTTTCTGGTATCTGTGTATTTCCATTGTTGTTAGCACAAAATCTAACTTATGAGGTGGGCTTCCAAATGTGTCAGATTATTCCGTCCAAGAGACCGTGAATTTATTATTCATGATATACTGTCATTGTTGTTAGCTTTTTTAGTCAACATCAACCAATCAAAGTCCTAGACTCTTGGAACTAGCTAGCACTAGCACGTTATTCCAAGTGGATTATCAGTCAAGGGTCAAGAGTACCGGTATCATTTTCATCTTCCGTAGAAAACTATTTTACTTTTTCGCAATATGAACTCGAAATATCTCCAGAATTGGTTCAAATACACCAACGAATTTTTCAACATAATGACGTGATCCCCAACAGCACCTGTGCCATCAATTTAACAACATCTTATGGGCCACCCTCTGCGGCTCATCCAGCTAAGACACCACTTTAGAAACTGAAATCACCGTTGAGCTTGAGTTCGAGTCCTGCGTACGAAATGCGTCTTCGTAAACGTCCTTGCACCAAACATTACTGCTTTATCACCTACTCATTCGTATTCCCAAATAACTCAGCTGTTGGTGGGGTCGTCAAGCAAACAATAACCAATTCATCAAAACAACTGATGGTTAAAAAAAAACTCGATACAGTATTTTGTCTAAAGTTCACACTCTAAAAACTGTGTCAACATTAATAATGCTCAGATTATGCAAGAGCCCATAAGACACTGATAGCTTGTAAATCGTGCCACAGTTCCTTACCAACTTAACAGAGCTAACAAATGTTGTTCCACTCAGGGAGACAAACTGTCGAGTCATTAATCAACATATTCTACTCGACACTCGTACCAAGTTTGAAAACAACCGAGGGACGTCACGTGACGGGCTTGTTGTCATGGTAACGAGACTGATGAACTGGTAAACAAGATGCTGTGATGTGATTGGTGGGAATTGTTGTCGAAAACAAACACGTCTGTTGAAAGTTGAGAGTTGAAAGAAACATTTACTTCATGACACAACTGAATGCGTGTTTTCATGTTGGTTATGTCTGGATATATCACAAAAACAGTTTATATACTTTTATTGTGATGAGGACTTTAAGAGACTGAAGACTTTTATCCGCAGCGAGAAAATATGATCACAGACAGCGCAGTCCTGGTGGTAAAGATCATTGTTTCTTATGGAATGATCAAAACGAGGTGGTAAGATCGCCCTTGTGGTGCCCTGCCCAAACGATCCTACTTGTATCCATTATTATGATTGAGGAAAATTGATTCTGTATCAAATTTATATATACCAAGTTAACAGTTTTTTCATCCCAATTATTTTTCTGACCTCAATATATTATTCCGTGGAATATTATTTCGATGGCAGAATTTATTTCTGTGTTCATCTGAACAACATATGGTGGATCTACTGACGAGAATAATTTAGGTTAAATTTGAAATTAAAAATTTATAAAAATAAACCACCGATTACATGTTTACTTATTGGATGAGCGAAGCGAAGACTCGATTTCACCGTACACGAAAAAATTGAACCTTTTTTTCTATTCGCGCTAGCTCCACAGATCGAACGGAAGTAAAAATTCAGTTGAAACTTGGCATACACAAGTGTAATCATTAAACTTGAGGCTGTATAGTTTTAAGGCGCAATCGGTTGTATCACTTCTGAGAAAACCCATTTCGAAGTTTTGAAAAAATATATAAAATAATCCGGAGGAGAAAATTTAGAAGGAATGTATTCCTTCGCATAGATTCACGTTCTCACAAAATTTAATTCAATGATGAAACATCATTCCGAAGTACCACATAAATCGAATCAGTCTTGTTGGTGAAAAAAGTATATAATATGAATAATAATGATAATATAATATATAGTATAAATAAATGAATGAATAAATATAAATATGAATAATATAAAATAAAAAAATATAAAATGAAAAATAATAAAATATAGAATATAAATGAAAATGTATAATATATAATAATATTAATATAAATAATAATATAATATGATGTAATATTATCACATCAATCAAAGATATTGAGAAACCTAATAAAAATATAAGCAACAGATCTAACCAATTGAATTTTAAAACGATCGAGACGATTTATGAATGAAACAGGAAGGCAGTGAGTGACATAATTGTTTCGAACCCAAGGTGCATATACAGCTTTCCATTACATTTCATATTAGCCCAAAATATGCATCGCTCATTCAACAGTGCATATGTTGCGTTTTCCTAGTATCGATCATGAGATTGTTTCATATATATATATATATATATATATATATATATATATATATATATATATATATATATATATATATATATATATATATATATATACATATATATACATATATATATATATATATATATATATATATATATATATATATATATATATATATATATATGAAGTTTCTTTCAATCACTTAAGCTTTTCACACGACAAAAACATATTTGTACATTTTCAAACTTCTCTCACAACGTCACTTATGACGTTTTCCCATCAGTGTCTCATGAAACTTTCAGTTAGCGCCACTGTGTTCCTCACCTCAACTGTCTCACCTAAACTCCGACATACTTGTATCCACGAGAGATGAAGGCTCGAACCACTCGCGCGCTTATATTGTAGGATAGGGAAAACCAGCGATCGTAACCGTCATCTCGAGTATGTAGAATAATGATGAAAATCCTGAACATAGTCTTCGCTTTTAGCAAAGTAATTAACGTTTACTCTTAACCCCCTCCCTCTACCCCCCACCCTCTCGTTTTCTACACGACGCGTAAAGTCATCATTTTCCGGCTCCCGAGGCAGTAAATTACCGGCAACTTGGTAAGCAGTCGACTTCTTTACCGGCAACTCTTGGATAAACACTTCATCTTCTTGATATTGAAAATACTGATTGTTGTAGAATGTGTATTAGTGACAGAATGGAGGATGAGGATACTGTATACGATGGGGGAGGGTATTGATGAGATGAAAGAACTTGACAGCTCAATGAGTTTCGTTTTGTTTACTCTTAAATATAGATTCTGTTGTATATTATGATAGTAGACGCAGCATTGCGTTAAAAGATGAGCTAGATATTTATTTTATAGAATGTGATAGAAATCTACGCACCTTAGTTTCTGAATCTGTAACCTGGCTTTCAGATTCAATAGCATTAATCACAATTACCCACATGGTGACGTCAAATATCAGAGCCACATCGAATTTTAAGATCCTTTAATGTAAATTCAAATGACATATTATAATCAAGAAGACCGTTTTCGGACATTTCTCGTCCGAATGTGTCTAAAAATAGAACTGTGGTTAATGCTTTATTCCGTCATTGTTGTTCTTAGAACATCTAAAAAATGGAAACTTTCTTTCATCTTTTTATTCATTTTTTTCATCATTATTCTTGTGATATTTTCCAACTTTCGATGGTCCATTTTTTTTAAGATCTCCTACTGATTGTTATCCAAATCTATGAAGGTTCTCGTTGGAAATTGATCGATGCATGGAATAAGTTTGATATGAATAGGGTTTGCCTTGCTATACGTATTGAACAAGCACACAAAAACAATAAAAAAACAATTAAAAATGAACAGAATGGCCGGATTTGAAGTGAGTGGAAGTATTCGTCAACAATATTGACCATATTGGAAATAAATGAGGACTAGTGATTGACCCGCCCATAAACGTCACAAAACAAAACATCCAATCAAATAGGCTTTGTTATGTGGGAAATGTCATATTTACCTATCAGAGTATCTCTAAATTCCCACATGAAGTATAGATCAAGGTGACCCTGGCGATTAGCCACGCCTATCACTAGTGGTCAATTATATATTGCTTTATTATATATTGCTTTATTATATATTGCTCCATCATATATGGCTTTATTATATATTGCTTCATTATATATTGCTACATAATATCCCTCAACAATGGGTCACAGCCATTTCTTTTACTTCTCAGTTTCTACTTAGATATGTGTATATTTTGTTATATACATCCAACAATAGCTAGTTTAACAATAGCAGTGGTTCCATCAACATATTCTATGTGATTTATATTAAATTTATAAGTTTAATGAAGCTCTATATTTCAATTATTGTTAATGAAATAAATTATGACTAGAGTTCAGATAATATATCAAGTCCGATTTCCTTTTCACCTTAGTGTCATCATGATCTCTATTTTGATTGTATTTTGTGTCTATCAAAAAGATACATTAAAATTGCTTTTAAAGAAGATATACTGATATTACATGCACTAAAACTAGAGGATCGTGTGCAAAAGCATTCCACGCACAGTCTATTAAGAACTTAGTTCTGATATGTGCAACATTTTAAGTTCAATTTTGGATTTAACCATTTTATTTGACCGCATGTTTACGTAGGTGTATTCAAATGAAGTGGAGGAAGGACTTTCGAACCAACTTTGTGAACATAAATTAAAATCAAAAAAACCGTTTTCCATTTCTCTTCGAACACGAATGTATGTAATTTGATTGGCAATTATTGTTCTATGTGCATATACCACCATCACTGTCCGTGAAGGCATTGTTTCAATTTGAACTCCATCTGATTGTAAGAGCTGACAATATAATATACATTCTCCGCATCATTTATATAACTTAATTGTATGTGAACAATGTTATAATAGATTTAATAATGCAAATAATGTGCATATGTATAATATGACTTATACGTACCCCGTTGTAATTCATTGTATTTTACAATTCGAAACAATTGAAATGACAGATAGTCCTAACGCAACAAATATCTGTTTGACAGAGAGGAATATAGTTGGAGTAATTATTTAAGGTCGGTGACCTTGGTGCAGAAAATCACCATCAGCCAACTTTCAGTATCACCCAAACAAGCTTTTTAATTAGTATGTTTTTTTTATTAATATCTCAAGAATTTTTTTTTTTTTCTTTTTTAATAACATCGAAACTTGATACAAAATCATTGTTCCCCAATTAGGGCTATGGATGAAAGGTAGGATCGTTTGGACGGGGCACCACAAGGGCGATCTTACCACCCCAAAAAAATAATGAACAATAATGACAAACACATAAAAATTCTAAAAAAATATCTGCAAAGGCAAAATATCTTGTATATGGAATAATAAAATAATACACCGAATTGTACAAACACAAACGACTAGTGGTGAACAATAAATAATTTAAATATATTCCACATGTTGTCAACTGACAATTATTGAATTCAAATGATGAACAAAAAATTACACACACCAATTTACAGAAATACTGCTTACAATTAGAATAGAAATTTGAAGAACAAAATTGAAACAGAAATTAAATTACAGGGGAGAAAAATTTAATACATAAAAGGGGAGAGATTCCCTGCGGATCAAGAAGGTAAATACAGAGATGGATTTTGAGTATAACTTGGAACTAGAAATTATAACATATAATCATTTTTTTAAAACTGCTTTTATTGCATTCGAAATTAGGAATGTTCTTAAGCACGGCACCTCCACCCATGCTAATAGAACCACATCGTGTTCTCGTAGCAAATACAATAGGTCAATATAAATAACAGCTACCCCATTTCTTTCAACCCTCCAAAGTGAAAGTTCAACTCATAACAATGTTGTTTTAACAATATAACACATCTTTTTCATGTCGCAAGGTTGGTAAGAGTTTCAGATTATTAAACTTTTACTATAGGAAACCTTTGCATTTTTTAGGCCCATGCAGCAGGGCTAGCTAGCCAGTGAATATATATAGTCTCGAACCCAACCCACCCGTAGCCTCGAACCCTCCATCTACTTGGCGAGATTTCACAGCCTCGTCCGATAAATAATTCACCCCCCCAGTGGCGTAGGCTCATGTGCGAACAGAATAAATTCAACTTCTTTAAAATTAAAGTAGAAGTTTCGTAGTAAAATGAAAAGTAGACTATGCACTTGCGGTTATATGCAATGGTTTTTGGTGCTTGAATTGAGAGTAAAAGTCCGTTTTATATTCGTATGATACCACTCGAAATGTATACAATATTACAAGGTTCACTGATTCAGAGAGGTAGAAAGGGTATTTTTTAATTTTTTAAAAATAAGAAATTATTTTTCAAAATTGTGTGTTATCTTGTAGATCATTTCAATTATGAGTCAATAAAACATATTTTTGCTAAAAATATAACATATATTATTATGAGACAAGTTGCCCCATATGGTGAGAGAACTTACCCCAAGCCTGGGTTTAGTTGTCTCAAACATTTTCAATCAAACTATATGATTAATTTACTACTCAAATATAATTATTCATGTTTTTTTTCAAATTGGTGACCAAGCCAAATATTTTCTATTCGATATAAAAAATATTTTAACAACGTATCTATCATTTTGTGGTAATTATCCACATAAGTTTGAAAAATGAGACAACTAGACCCCTCCTCCCCTACTTTTACTTTTTATAAATATGAAAATAACCTCGTGGTATCCTGTTTGTAATAATTCACTATGATTACTGTATAATATTTCCCTTATCAATACAAGTTGTGCTTTACTTTATCTCGGTACTCACTTCAAGGAGAAAGAGAATAATTTTAGTAGGGAAATAATAAACAATCAGAACTGGTTGGTTACCTTAATAAGACAACATGGGAACAAAAACAGAAGAACAAAAGAAGACCAACGAGAAAACAAATATACATTCAACTTGAACATTATTCGCGTATTAAAATCACAATTGAAACAGAAATGTGGATAGATGCGCAAGTTATTCTCAAATTGTTGTTGTGGATCTTAATTAGCATTCCATTCTCCGTGATAATGATAATGATTGAAAAAATAGCCGCCTCCGTTGCACTATCGCACCGCGCGAGGAACTGAAGTCAGGTTGGGCGTGGGTTCGAATCCCGCATAATGCATGGGTTTTTGTGAAAGTCCTTTCACCTAACATCACTTCATAATTAAATTTCCACACGCTCATTCGTACCCCAGTATAACCTAGCTTTTGGTGGGGTCGTTGAACAGCAGAAAAAAAAATATATATTTATATATATACATAAGTATGATTCTTGATGAATATATTAATACATGGATATAATTCCCTCAAATTCTCTCAAATTGGAAACACAAATATCATTATCATGTTTGTATACCTGTAATGTTTTTAGATTTGTTGGAACGATATTTTTGATAGGAACACAACCACTTCTTACAATTTCTTACAAATTCAATTTATAAACATTTCTCACAATTTTCATTCTGTTGATAGACAAACTTCTTCTTTCGTGGCTACAAGAAAACTCACGCTAACTATAAGTAGAATATTTGTTTTTCCTCAACGTTCCAATAGTAATTTCTAATAATATATTAAAATAATAATATTATAATCATATATATATATAATAGAATTCTCCCCTGTGTTTATGTAAGGTAAGCTCCAATAAAGTTATTTGTTTTTCTTCTCATAAAACAACTTCTACGTTAATCATTTCTTAACACAAGATCAATAATATTCTTGATATACAAAATGGGCTCAATATTAGCCTTGTTTCTGAAATTCATGTGAATTATATTTTAAACTTTTCAAATATAAGAACTGCTCTGTCGAATTTCGCTAGCAATAAATATCCTTCAGTAATTTTCATTTTTTTTTTTAGCTTTTTATTACACAAAATAAAAGTTATTCACAGATATCGTAGACCCACAAAGTCATAAGAAGACTTGTCTGTGGGTCTACTAATTAATGTTATCATTTATAAATACACATTACAAGAAATGTCTGGATAGCAGCTAGTTAACTTAGACCCGGTATTACCAAGTCCAGTTAGCCTTTATCTGACAGTTCAAACTTGTTATTACCATGGTTACCCATGCTATTTGTTTTCACCAACTCTCAGATAAATACTAACTGGCCTTGGTAATACTGGGCCTTAATATAATAAATACAAATGAAATACTTCTTCACTTCTCTTTTAATTATAAATAATAAATAATTTATCTTGTCAAAAGATATTGCTATAATATCAACATTTGATTTTTTTAAATTTTGATAGTAATTTACTATAAGGTACAATTTTGCCAAAAACATTTTTTTATTTCAATAAAATAATAATAATTCATTTAATAATGATGAATATAATAATAATGGTATTGGATATAATCAGCACTTGAAACTGTGATATGAAATAGTCTTCGTTATTCCAGTAGGTGAAGACTTCATCTTCAAGTGGCATAACTAAAATAAAGCCAAGGATTTAATAAGGATATGGGAATGTGGATGGGCTGTTAGAAAAGTACCTGGTACCTGATATATGATATAATATGATATGATATAATATGATTTAATACTGGTATCAGATAAAAAATTTCATTCAACTCTGAATTCAACTTTAATGTCATTCACAATCACCGAATCTACTTGAAAAATATATAGGGTGAAAACTATAAAAACCATATAATTGTATTCAAAAATGTAATCTGACAATCGGGAATGAATATCATTCTCCCATTATTCCAGCTCCATCTCCCTTTGACCTTTGACCCTCTTAACCCTTCACTTTCCATTCACCCACTTACTCTCTTTTCAAGTTACCCTCCCCCCCCCCCCCCCCATCGAAATAACCCCACGAAACGGTTCTGGCATCTATACCGTCAGACCCCACGAGTCACGTCGTATCCCAACGTAAACAACCAAACAACCAAACAAAGTAAACAACTAAACAATAAAGGTAGTATGACCGTGCTACGTGTTTGGTGATGCACGCTTACGAACAATATAGACACGTATTTTGATTAAATGAGAAGGGATGAGAGGTTCCATAATAGGATGTGTTTATACCCTAATGGAATGTACTAAAACAGTGGGCCCTTACCGCGACTACCACTTAAAATCACTTCCTATATAGACCCAGCTAACTCTAAGAGACTTTGTCTGGTAAATATTTACTAGACGAACTAAATACTGTGACAACACAAGATGGTAACAAAGTCACGGTCTCTTAGACTGCAAAAACTTGACATATTTCTTAGCCCATCTCATGAGCAATACTAGGAGTTTTTGCTGCAAGAACTGGTGATATGTTACCATGGTGCTTAGCTCTACTAGTGAATATTTACTAACCAAAGTTCCAGTCTCGTAGAGCTAGCTAGTCCTGAGACGTTATTTTGAGTGTCAGTCGTGATTAGGGCTCTTGACCCTTATTTATAAGGAACCTTATTTATATTTATATAAATCCCCCCGACCATTCCCCTCCCCAATCTTCATTTTCAGACGAATATAATGAAGTTATTGTTAACACATATTATATAATAACGGATGATATATATAATATGTATATGGTGGAATTATTTGGTGAATTGGGAGCTAAACCCGATTATTACCATAGTGACCAAAGATATTTGTTTCCACTAACTTTCAAACTACTGCTAATTGGACGTTGTATGATACCGGGTCTCAGTAATATCGAATATAAATATCGTACTGATTATATTATCATTATTGTCAAAATAGGGGAAATAATTACAGAAAATGAATGTACACATTATTATACTAACGGTTTTGAACTTAAACAAAATAACTTGGTTTATTGGGTATTAAGAAAGTGAATATTTTCTATGAATATCTTGGAAATATTCAAATTGTTAATCTTCAAATTATAGAAAAATGGATGAATATAGATGAATGAATTGCTTCTATTTTGGTGTGTTTAAATCTGGTTCAACAGCTAAAGTTAATTGAGACGGAAAGGGTTTAACAATTGAATACCTAACTAACATTTGAATTCATGGTTTGGATGTGAGTCTACAATTCTATCTTTTCTAGGTTCTCTAATTAAGACCCTGTCTCAATTGGGAACAATGATTTTGTATCCAGTTTCGTCGATGATTAAAAGTAATTCACAAATTAACTCAGATGTGAAAATTTCTCATCGTTCAAACAGACATATAATTTTTCGTTTCATTTTCTGTCTGTCTTAACATTTGAAACTGATGTCAACAATGATTCCATGCATTTTTCAACTCTCATCAAATTGCTAGCCGTCAGCTTTCAATTAAATTGTTTGTGGAAATGGTGTTTGGATAGTTGGGTGGTTGGGATGGATTTTATAATATACAGATCAAAAAACCGAAGTGACATCAACGAGCTGATTTTAAATCCCCCATTCGTCATCAAATGGAGCATGCACGAACCTAACCCCTCCCCCCCTCCCCCCTCCCCCCTTCCATCTTCCATCTTCCATCTTCCTTCCTTCATGTTCCATCAACATGTGAATATCTTCACTTTCCATTTTGTCAATATCATATTTTATGCACATATTTATGTTATACAATTTTGTTTATTTATTGTAAATTGTGATTATTGTGGCCGAAGAAGGCATTGAGCCAAGGACTAGAAGAGTCAAGTACCATAGCAACATGTCCAATCCTTATATTTTTCTATTGTTTTTTTTTTTACACAAAATCCCAGCAGTTCTCATAAGATGGGTAACAAAATATGTCAAGTTTATGCAGTCCAAGGGACCGTGATTTAGTTATCATATTTACTGTCATTTGTAATTGTATCTAGTAGAAAGTCCACTTTACAAGCCATAGGTTTAGTTTTTCTTTTTTTTATAACATCAAAACTTGATACAAAATCATTGTTCTCCAATTGAGGCAATGTATGGAAAATAGGATCGCTTGAACAAGGCACCACAAGGGTGATGTTATAACTGCGGAAAAAAATAAAAATTGAGATAACTCATTCAACGAAAAATAATCTTCAGGTAATAATGCCAGAGTTAAAAAACAATTCGAACGTTCACAGTGAGGAGAAAAAATCTCGAATATTATTATTATTTTTATTTACTTTCTGAAATCTTCTTTATTCTACTTTTTTCTCCGTGTCTATTACAAAATCAATCATCTTGTTTTGTAGGTTTTCCAGTGCATAATAACAATGAAAGTCTCTTGGAGCTAGCTGGGTCCTGGAGGCCTATTCTGAAAATATCCATCGATTTCCATGCAATCGAATCCGTTTCGATTTCGCTTTATTATATAATATACATATCCGATTTCTCTATACATCCGTCGATTTCCATGACGACCGAAACGGATTCGATGGCTATGGGCCGGAAAAAATATCATTCATAATACGAATACAGCCGAATCACTTTCAAAGCGGTCGCTTTCATTTCCATACGATCGAAATCCAGTTTCAGAATGAGCCTCCTGGAGATTATTTCAAGTGACAGTTGCTGTTAGGGTCCAGATTTGTAATAAAAACAGTGACTTTGAGAGATCTTACGTCCTGTGATATTCAAGGCCTTGTAGATCGCAAGAGGCGAATGACAAGCTGTAAAGCGGTACAATAGACTACCCGCACGACATCAGATGAGTTGTATTTCCTGATTATTGATGATTATTGTTTGCTTAACGACCCCACCAACAGCTAGATTATACGGGGGTACGAATGAGCTGATGATTATGAATGTATGAAGTGATGATAAGTGAGAGGACATTTACAAAAACCCATGCCTTATGCGGGATTCGAACCCACGCCCAACGGTGACTTCAGTTTCTGAAGCGGTGCCTCAGCTGACCGAGCTACCGAGGGTGGCTTGTATTTCCTTTTCATGAAGAAATTCAGTCCACTCGCAACACAGATAGGCGAGGGTAATAGAAGTATACCAGAAGATTTCGGGTGTGTTCTCCCCTAATCTAGGAGTGTTTCGGTGGTATATTTACCCACACATGCAGCTCATTTGCTAACACGCTCGCCTTATGTGATCCGGGAGGTGAGGGGCAAGTCGGGCCTGTTTCGATCCTCGCCATCATCTATCTTTATTGGGGTTTCTCGTGGTTTCTCTTTGTAGTTCCTTTAGTTCCTACAGTATGGGCCACGACCACTTCCTCCCCACTATCCTTCCCATTATCTAAGAAACCTTCACCACATAATCCCATCATCTCATTATTCATTCATCCGACGCCAATATATTTAGTCATCATCACAGTGCGTCGTTAAACCCAATATAAATAATAAAAGATAGGTAGAATCTTTTTTGACTCATGCTCCAAATCCGAAATGAGTTCGCCACTGGTTCTTTCCGTTGTCGTCTCTACGACCACCACCTTTGATGCCCTATTCATGTACCCGGCGACATAAACAACTTGCACGGGCCTGCTCCTGCGACAGCCAGCCCCTGGGAGGTGTTAACACCCCCCACCCCCACCCCCCAAACTCTCTTGCTCGGCATTAAAATCAGGACTTGCAACTTCAAACTTGTTGATAAAGAAAAATACACAATCTTATTATATGTTGTGTTTGACTAGTAATGTTTGTTTTCAAGTTATCACAGTTGGTAACAGTTTGGTTCTCGGAGTTTAGTGTCGTATTGTTTGAGATATTAGGAATAAATGAGGATTCAGTTTGGTGAGAGGAAAGGGAAGGGAGGGGGGGAGACAGTTGGAAAGGAATTACTATTTGCAATTGACTTTATTTCATTGTTAGCTCCATGTTTAGATGATGTTTAGGTGATGTTTAGGTGATGTTTAGCTGATGTTTAGCTGATGTTTAGGTGATGTTTAGGTTATGTTTAGGTGATGTTTAAGTGTAAGATTGTGAGAGATGAATGAGATCTGGGTCGTTTATTCATACTAATCCATCCTGACTAAACGTATTTTTCGGTATACAAATTTTTCGGTATACATTATTTTAGGCGTACGTTTTTTTTCAGTGTTTCTTATTTTCGGTGTGAGTTATTTTTGGGTGTACGTTTTCTCGGTGTACGTTATTTTGGGCGTACGTTTGTTTTTTAAATGCATCTTATTTTTGGCATAAGTTATTTTTTTGGCGTATCTTTTTTCGATGTACGTTATTTTGGGCGTACTTTTTTTCAGTTCATCTTATTTTCGGCGTAAGTTATTTTTTGGTGTACGTTTTTTTTGTGTGTTTTTTTTTCAGAGTATATCGCTTGAGATGAATCTTTTCAATTTGAAAAGACGAATATTGAATAATTGAATATTATAGAAGCGAGTCTTCTGATGAGCCCGTCCACCTATACCAGCTAACTGAATGTTTTAATACTGAATGTAATCTTGTATACGTCTCGACTGAAATGTTCTGTATACTTATGTAAATTGGTTTCTCGGGAACACAATACACATCCATTTTCGGTCATTTCTTATCCGGTCGTTTCGTTCTTTTTTTCAAACTGTATAAACTGATTCTATTCTTTTGTCATGTTTTTTTTCTGTCATTTCTTGTATGATACTGTTTTCACTTTGTCTGCATCATTTGGCATCATTAGTGGTTGAAAAACAGATAGAAATGAAGCAACGGTTGGTAATCTTGGAGAGGTGTATACGTGTGTGGATCTAACCGGAACAAGCTGGATCATTACCTTCCTTCTCCTCCCTTTCTACACCCTCCCCCTTTCCGCCCTCCCCCCTCCCCCCTCCCATCATTCACCAACACCGAGGAAACAACTCCCGAAATTCAGTTGGGAAAAGGAGAGAGTTTTTTTTAGGATCATAGAAAAATGTTTTCACTTTGTTCCATGATCGACACACCTGATTGTTGATGCTGAAGAATAGAGGAGACGGTCGATTGGAGCAGTCAAACACTCATTAAAATGATATTATATAAAGAGTATTAGTTGCTGACGCTCTCCCTTCTATGTGATCCGAGAGGTGCGGGGAATATCAGGCCTGGTTTGATCCCCAACACCGTCCATCTTTACGGGTTTTTTTGTGGTTTTTCTCTGTAGCCTAGATTATAATACTGTAATGGTTCCCACAATATAGACCACGATCGCTTCCTTTCCACCATTCCTCCCATCACGTAAGAAACCTTCATCTTATCATTCCATTATGTGATGAGAGGCCAACATTATCCCTGCTGAGACGAGTGGCCTAGTGGTTAATACACTGAACCGTCAATCAGGAGACCTGGGTTCGATTCCGACCCTAAAAAGGACTTTAAAAATCCTTTGTAAAGATGTACGGGGATCGAAACGAGGCCCGGTCACATGAAGCAAGCGCGTTACCACTGAACTACCAGTATCGGTTTACTAATTACCATCAATAAAGAATCTATTTTTCAGCCCCAATTTGTATATCTCGAAACTCAACATTCGTTTCTGATAAAATCCTCCAATTTACAGAAAACTGCCAGCAACTTTAATAACCGTTAAAAGTTCTAATAAGTCATACGTCTCGCGTGTTTCTTGAAGATAGAAGTACTGAGTAACGGACTACGAGACGGTTCGACACCCCCGACCGCTAGTGTTAATGGATAGGGGAGACGGTCGATCGGGATATCGACTTACATGCGGGGAATATTATCTAAATTGTAGGGAATTAAGTTTTCCCCACTCGTTATTTACATTGATATGATCGCTTGGAATATGTTTCTAGAAACATGCGTTAAATATAATTTATTGTGGGTTGAAAATGTAAAAGTGAACTCGTGAAAGAAATTCGTGTACAGAGGCGGTGGAGTCTGAAATTAATGGGTGGGGTCAAGATTGATGAAGTTGCGAATTGTCATGGAAAATTGTACGGGGGGGGCAGCGAGATATTTTACGTGATTCCTAGTATATTCAGGGAAATTTTATAGCATATTTGGTTCTATTCTCTAAATAATGATAATAATAATGATTTTCATTTTCTCGTTAGATTGTATGTTAGCAACATTGAACATCGTCAGTTTACATCAAAATATGAGATACATATGAATAGAAAGATACAAATATAGTGAAATATCACACTTAATACAACAAGACCTACAAACAATTACACACTCACACTCAAAACAGCATAGTTACATGGAATCATACGCACACCTCACTACATTTAAAAAGTTGAAAAGTTAATTAGACGAGGTTTAGCAAAGATTCAATTTGACATACTGAAAAAAATTAGTGTTCGTTTTTTTTTTTTCATGTTTTTTTGTCGGTTCTCCACAGGTCAAACGGCTACAGGTATCAAATTCAACCTTTTCTATTATGGTTCCTCATCTAACTTAGATCTGTATGGTTTTGTGATATTATCGGGTGGTAACGTTCATTTTTATGAATTATAGACATTTCATGAATACCCATTAGAATATCACGGCGGGAAAAAAAAATAAACATTTTTATTTTCCAAAAAAATGAAATTTTGTGTGAAGTTGAATTACATCTTGATAAACATTTCTGGAAATTCTCAGCTTGATCGAGTCAGCCATTTTGAAGAAAAAATATGAAATGTGCTGAATTGGTACCACTCGAAGCAGTTTTTACCCATTTATAACTTAAATGTCACCCAATTCGCAAATTTAGGCGAAAGTTTGGCAAAGAAGTCGACATACTATTACTTTCCGCTCGTCCAACAACGCGTATATAGCGTTTTCCTAGTTATATTCGAATTTCATTCTCCATCTGTCAAAAAATTATTTACAGAATAAGGATAATTTTGTATTAGATACGATTTGAGGACCATGTTAAATTTTGGACTAACCGATTTCTGATATTAGGAGGTATAATTGCCACAATAATAAGTCATATTTCTCCGATTATAATAAACCACGAGTAATTTCATTACAACGTGAACTGGTTGTGAAATCTGAACTCCAGTTAACAATGAAAATTAGCTTTTCACAATCAACAATAAAAAAAATGAAAAAACCGTACAACACGACTATATAAAATGTTATCACACACTGAAAAATGAATAAATTAATTCTCTCTATTCCGTTCTAGTTTATTCCAGTGTATTTATAAATTATGCTTTACATTTACATCTCACACTCATATCCCGTTACCATGGTTCCCAGTGTATTATTCATTTCTACGAAGTGGAATTTTCCGATCGACCGTTTCTCCTATGTTATAGTAATAACGGTCGGTAGTTTTAATACGTCATTATAACAAGAGATTATTCACATTAACTAGGTTATGCAACTTGAAATTAAGTCATTATTTATTTTAATTAGTATAATTATTCTGAATATTCATAAATACATTTTAGATTTTCTACAGGAGTTAAACTGGATATGCAATCATTTCTGTGAATTAATATGGTAATGTATTTCGACGAGAATTATTTCGACAAAAAGTATTGGTGAACACACTGCAGACTAAGTCGACTAAGTTGACTTGGTTGACTTGGTTTCGTATAATTGCTCACCTCAGCTCAGCGAGGATAACTTTGATTATATATCGTACACGATATCACAAGTGCAATGGAGTTTTGGTATTATATTTGAACGTAAAACCATAGACTAAAGAAGTCTATGGTGAAACTAAGAATACTCCAGATCATGGCACCTCCACCAAAAAGTGAAAACCTAAATTGACCATTGTAGATCGTCCGCCCTCGTGATGTCACAACATATAAAAACCAATCAAGTGGACAGTGAAGCAGGGGAAATAGCAAAATAACCAATTAAGGTATCTAAAATTTCCCCTGCTTCGTATAAGTCACGCCCATCTACATTGGTCAATTGTATTCACATATAGATGAAATGTAGGACCCGAACGAATATGGACGATATACTTCAGAGAACATGAATATATTTTGGGATTCATTCCTGAAAATGGATAGAGTTTTTCCAAAATGCTGATGGTATTATTTCATCAGATTTAGAATAAATTAGTCAAAACAGTATTTATTTTAATTTAAAATATAATAAAATGATATTTATTATGTACGGTACATTATACTAAACCAGGAGGATGCAACAAATACCTTGTTGGATGAGCTGTATGAACATATGTATATGATTACGATGAATAGCTATACACATACCGTGATTTTGAAACTATTGTCCTAATTTCTTCCTGTTTCATCTTGGCTTATTTCAATCGTGCTACGATTTGATTGTTTTCAATTGTTGCTTCTCTCAACTTTCAGAGCCTTCAATTTATGTAAAAAAAAAAACGCAACCAAATTTTTCAAAAATATCTGCTCCTATTTATGTAACTTTTATGTTGACGATTCATGTTTATGAAATGCATATAAATTGTTTACTCAAATTTCGTGGAAAATTTGCATTCATTCGAAGAGAATATTTCACAACTCTCCTCCTCAAGTTATTCTCATGAGGATTTTCAAAATTTCGAGATGAATTTTCGAAATTATTATATATATTAAAATTGAATATCATGTTGATTGAAATTATGAGATTACATTTTATGATTTTTCTTTCTCATTTTCACCATCGCAACTTGTTTCTGATTCCAGATGATGGTTTTAAATAACGACAACAAGTTAGGATCGTTCTACGGGGCATCACGAGGACGATCTGAGCATCAAAAAACCTCTTCAAATATCACGTGAGTGGGCTCCTTTATAGTTTTTACATGAATTAAAACGCCATTTCCACAAACTTGAACGTTAATTTTTCACCGATGCTCTCTTAAAACTCACACGTGAACAGAAACTGTGAAATGGATCTACATTTGTTACTTAAGAGTGAATATGAGTCGATCTAGCCAAATAACAGTCTTTTGATGATAACTTTCGTACGGTATGAGATATCGAAGTTCTTGTAATACACGAAAACACAGATAATTTTTATACCTTTGAGATGGTAAAGTTATAACTCATCAACTTATATCGCATGATTGGCAAATAACTTTTACACCTGCTTGAAAAACATATTTTTAATTCCTATACGAATATAATCAGATGACATGAGCTGAATTATTAAAACTCTACCGCTTGAAGTTAATGTAAATATATTCGGTCCCTTACATTATAGTTTTGATATCTCACACCATTCAGATGTTGTTAATATTTTTTTTCAATAACATCGAAACTTGATATAAAATCGTTTTTCCCCAATCAAGGCTATGAATGGACTATGTTTGGATGGGGCACCACAAGGGTGATCTTACAATCTCAAAGAATAACTAATTATGAGTTAAAGCGTTCAACAAACAATAAATCTTCCAGTATTATGTTCAGGAATAGGAAACAATCTTCTGTTGCAACTGTTGATCAAGACCTCGTATTACCAAGTCCAGTTAGCGTTCATCTGAGAGTTAATTATAACAAATAGCATGGGTAACCATGGGGATAGCAACTTTAAACTGCCAGTTAGAGCTACTCTCACAGTGGTAATTCTGGGACTGAACAATTTAATGTTATCTTAATTCTAGTCAGCCCGTACACAAGAATCTTTCTTCTGAGGTCTTCTACATTACAATATTACTCTCTCAAAGAACACATAATTCTTTTTCAAACTATATTTCTAACCACATTATTATTTTTCATTTATTACTAAACATTTCAAAATTATTAAAAGTCAATATATTGTACGTTGGTATTATTTCACTATGTTGTATGTTTTACTGCTTATTGCTGTAATGGTAATGTGGAATAAAATGATGAAAACTTGAAAATTAAATGAATGATGAATTAAAACATTCACATTGAGGAGAAAAATATCTTGAATCTTATCATTATCTTCGTAAGTTATCACCAAAATAACTGCATATTCTGTATATATCTCTAAATCAATCTGATATTCAATTTATATAAACATATATATATATATATATATATATATATATATATATATGAATATATATATATTCATGTATATATATATATATATATATATATATATATATATATATATATATATATGGATATATATATATAGATATATATAAATATATATATATATACATATATATATATATATATATATATATATATATATATATATATGTATATATATATATATATATATATATATATATATATATATATATACATGAATATATATATATATATATATATATATTTATGTATATATATATATATATATATATATATATATATATATATATATATATATATATATATATATATATATATACATATATATATATATATATATATATATATATATATATATATATAAATATATATATATATATATATATATATATATATATATATATATATATATATATATATATATAAATATATATTTCTCTGGATCGACTCTCACACACTCTTAACACTCAAGTTTCGTCACAGCGTGAAACTCGACAAAGTCGCCAAAGTTAGAGTTTCATGATAAACTTCAGTTTGTAGAAGAAAGTATACACCTCAGTGTGACAACTCGGAAAGAGAAAGTTTTTAATTTCTCTCAAAACGTGATCATTAATTCTATTTTCCTTCTCACCGAGTTTTGAATAGAGATGAAAATATCGCTGGAACAATGCATATCCTGCAGAGTGATATCCTTGGTCGTCCTTTGATACCCGGAATCAGGGAAAAGTGTGGAACAAATATTAAGATTCCACTTTTAAATGTTGGTAGTCTGTGAACATGAATATGGAATAAGAGAAGAAACCTCGTAGTGGTAATAATAATTGTTGGTTTTTAAATATGTAAAATGAATGTCGTATACAAAAAGTCATGATTCGACAGAAAAAGTTGCAGGTACGCTGTTGGTGTTAAATTGTAGAACTAGAGAAAAGTCACAAAATAAAGCGCGCGCATATTTTCAACAATGATATTGATTGGAATATTACATTGTTGACTGAATTTTTATAATCTTTATAATTTTTTTATAATTTTTTTTTTTTTTCATAACATCGAAACTTGATACAAAATCATTGTTTTCCCAAATAAGGCTGTGGATGAAAGATAGGATCGTTTGGACGGGGTACCACAAGGGCAATCTTACCACCCCATTTCAATTATTTAAAACCAATGAACTTCAACACCAGGACTGTACTGTTGGTGATCATAACTTTCCGCCGCAGATAAAAGTCTTTCAGTTTCCGAAAGTCCGGACCACATTAAAAGTAAAAACCGTTTCTGTGATATATATCCGGACATTACCAGCATTGGTATTAAGAGTAAACATAACACACGAATGTTGATATCTTACACTTTGAAATAAGTCTCTCGGACTAAGTTCACTTCTGTCCATAAAAAATATAACAATATATGTTTAATATATAACAATATTATTCATACAACTATCTATATGGTACCCACAGTTCTATTGAACTTCTTAAACCAACAAATAACTTATTTAAAACTCATTTTCAATTATTTAAAAACATAGCCTACCGCTTGTACTATTTCCACTGAACCTCCCATTGTTGTACGCAACGTACGGCTCAATAAAATCCAATTATGACGAATAGATTACATTATCTGTTGTATTGTGTCAGTTGTACCGAGAGAAAGTACACAACAAAGTCAGTTCACAATTAGTTTGTGCATTAGACTAATAGAACATCCCGCGTGGCCGTGCTTTGTGTAATAGCAAGCGGACGTCCGATCTCGTCGTACCAACTTGCATACAGGAAACTATTGCTCAATTCACTTGATTACATTTATATACATGACGATCATTTCTCTCGATTATTGTTATGTTATGTGTTATGTATTGTATAGAAGAAACATTATCATTATTATAGCCAATAATTATTATAATTATTAAAATCATTATTAAATTCAAGTCAGAAAGTTTCGGTTCCAATCAATCACCTAGTATTATACTGAATTATTTTGTAGTTATAAGTATCAATCGTATCTCTAATAAGTCCCATATTTTTCCCAACAAGAAATTTTGTTATTGGTTCATAAAAAAATCATCATATATATATATATATATATATATATATATATATATATATATATATATTCTCTCAATTTTTTATGTCGAATGGAAATTTGTATATATTTCAAAATTATAATAATGAGGAGAATGGAAAAAAAACTCATATATATATTGTTATATTGGCACATTATAATATCATTGGAACTCGTATAATTCACAAAACTAAACACGCCATCACTATACCTGTAATTATTTTGAATCAGTTATGTTTTTCATGTGTTATAATTATAATGCAAACTTTACAGGCTTTGTGGAATATTGTGAACTTTTCTGTATAATCTTGAATTGACAAATAAATAAAAAATTAAAAAATTAAAATTAAAAAACTAAAATTATAATAATAACCAATTATTATTTTTAATGTGATTGATTTAATTGTATGTCTGAACAAGTTGTTTTGAACCAACCATTAATATTGAATAAATAAATGATAAAAAATTCATTAAGAAATCAATTTAAATAATTGAATATTACTCATTACTTATATAATATTATTGGGACTTCATCTTGGAGCAAGGGTGGCTATTCCAACATTTTGTTTTATCACTTTTTCACTTTTTAAATCACTCTTTCACGGAATAATCTCCACAATCTCACTCAAATCTTCTCATATTCTCAATATCAATATAATCAATATCTAAATCAATCAATATTGATCAATATTAATCAATTTTAAAGTCCAATTGTGATTCATTTCATCATTCATCATCACTACTTTTACTATTACCACTTACGTTTTTGATTTTATTTTGATAATTTTTCAATCTATTTTTACTTTCAGTAATCAGAATTCCAAATTTATAGTAAAAATGAACAGCTATCATTAAAAAATTATTTTCTTCTACATATAAATAGTTTTGAAAAATTATAATAATAATAATAATTTAAGTTGCGACGTGGTTTAATGCTTGGTGAATTTATGAATCATGATACTTTATCATTTGAAAAATGTGTCGCACAAATAAGAACTTTGAAGAACTCGACGGCGTCCAAGCTTGTTTTGTTGTTCAGTTGGCACAACGTAGTAGTTCATAAGTTGGTCTCCCGTAGCTCATGAGATGACAAAACGCACCGTGCGCCTCTCAGCTGTTCTGTAGAGCAAGACGCAGACATTCTGGGCCTGGTTCATTGTGGCACGGTGACACGGCTTTTTCCGTCCCGGTCGTGACTTCACGATACCGTGTAGGCTCCAACGCTAGAGCTACATTTGCCTCTATTTTGACAAAATAAAACAGTAAAATATAACTTTTTAACTTTTTCTTGGACGAAAATGACTACTTCAACTAAATCTAAGTTGAATACAAAAAAAAACATTCAAACAATTCAAACGCTCCTTTTTTCATCCCACCTTAATTGGGAAACACTGATTTTGTATCAAGTTTCGATGTTAAAAGAAAATGAAAAAAAATATATTATATGACCGTTTCATTCGGTTTTGATTATATTGTTTGCAACAAGGTAATTTTGGATATGTTGTGTATAGAACCATATGCCTTATGCGGGACTCAAACCCACGCCAGACTTGACTTCAGTTTCCAAAGCAATGTCTCAGCTGAATGAGCCACGGGGGCTGACTGAGGAAAACGTCGTAGGTGTCATCTTTAATATGAGCGAAACAGAATAAAAATGTCACAAATCTTGCCAAAGTTCGGTAGAAATATTGAATTCGATTGATTTGTCGACGTAACCAGCTTATATAAATCCTCATACAAATCTCAAGAATTGAATAAAAATCCAGAAATATGATTGATAGATCAGCTAGATTGAAATTTCATTTTAATCAACATTTTTTGAACAATTTCAATACGAGATATCGGAACACTTGAACTGGAAAGCTACTTTGAAACAATCCAATATTTAAATATTTAAAATCAATTTCTCCATGATAATATGACTGTACTGAGCACAGAGAGCTTCAATATAAGTTTGTACTGTCGAGTTAAATATGGATAGCTATTCTGAAACCATTCAATATCGGAAAATTTAATATCAGATACGTTATGAAAATATTAATAAATTGAGTAGAGAGAGCGTTCTTATAAGTTCTTAACTATTGAGTTAAATAGGTATAACTATATTCTGAAACAATACAATATCGTGAAATTATTATTACTTTCAATTATTATGAATAAATTGAATGCAGTCAGCTTTGATATAATTGTGTACATAAGTGTATATATATAAGAAGAGTGAATATTGTATTAAATATGATCCTCATTTTTTTTCAAGTTTCCTTCATAACACATAATATAATGTCTTTTAATAAAAAAAAAACATTAAACATGTTTCACAGATGCTAAACTAGGATTAAAATAAGAAGTACATCAGAAATAAAGATGATTGAATACAAATTGAGTGTATTGTGGACTAATGAAATTTAATATACTTTGGAGTTTCTTATGTGCATTGGTTCTTATATAGATTTCTTCGTGTTTTATGTTCACTTCATATATACACTACTGTATAAGAGATAATATCAAATTTATATTATTGATACTTTTTTTTCTTTTTTTTGAAATATATAATCAATATATAACATTTTCAATTCACGTATTTTTATCACAACATTTGATATAATTGAATCAGTTGATTTTTCATTTCAAAGATATTTCTTTAACCATATTATTCACGTCTCTCACTTAGTAATGGAGTACGTTTGTTAGTCAAGTACAAAAACGAAGACAAAATAATTCGATCAACTCATAAAAATCTCATTTTATTTATCAATCAGTATTTACTGTCAGAAGATGGATAGCTGAATCAGGATTAACCATATTTGCAATTAGAAATGTTTGTGTTCAACAAAGTTTTTATAGGAGTTTAAATATTCAATCAACTCTTGATCAAATGATGAATTCTGTTTTCTGATAAAAATTGAATTTTCAATGATTTTGATACAGTTTTTAGTGGATAATCAATCAGTTGTGCCAGTTATTCCAATTATATCGGGTCTTCACGATGTCGTAACAACATCGATAAAAGGCGGACAGACAACCATCTCACATCTCGACTGACACCCACAAAATACTGTCATTACTCCATCTGATAACCATATACTGGAAATCGATTAATCATGTGGAAGTATATATTATTCTCATATATCTTATATATCTCATATGTATATGTATGTTTATATATATATATATATATATATATATATATATATATATATATATATGTTATATATATATATAAACATATATATATATATATATATATATATATATATATATATATATAAACATATATATATATATATATATATATATATATATATATATATATATATGTATATATATATATATATATATATATAAATGAATATATATATATATATATATATATATATATATAAATAAATATATTTATATATTTGAATAAATATATATATATATATATATATATATATATATATATATATATATATATTGATAATTTTATTGTAGAAATACTCTATTTCAACATGGACATAGTATGATATTGAAACTGTTTAAAAATTGCGAATCGGTAATCGCGTCAGACCGGCAATCTGGAAGTTCGACTTCCGGGAAAAATCGTCATTTATAAGCCGTTTCAAAATCATATGTATATATATATATATATATATATATATATATATATATATATATATATATATATATATATATATATATATATATACATATATTATATATATATATATATATATATATATATATATATATATATATATATATATATATATATGTATGTATATATATATATATATATATATATATTTATATATATATATATATATATATATATATATATATATATATGAACTCGGTACTTCTATCAAATTAAATCGAGCTCAAATGTATTCAAGAAACTTGTCTAAAACAACAACGTTCTAACGTAACTAGAGTGTACCAACTTGGTAGCAATTGAAACATGTCGCTAATTAGCTTGTCGCCTGCATGTAATGCAAGCGACGCTAGCGTCTCGCTGTTGGTACGAGTTAGTTACATTGCTACAATCTCACTTCTCTATCACGTTACTAACAGCTGACGGCTTTAATTAGGCAAATTCACTCACAGGAATAATAACGGTAATTTTAGATGTATATACTTGTCTTTCACTATCTTCGGGTGAACGTTATTGATATAACTAGTCAAACGCGAAACATGCGTTGTAAAATGAACGAGATATACGAATAAGGTATAAAAGTTCTTGAAGTAGTTCTACCCTTGCTACTTTATCGACTCTGGTATTCTACACACCTTGATACCTGAGTAAGGTGCATAAGACGTTAAAGTAGTTCTACTCTTGCCACATTATCGACTCTGGTATTCTACACACCTTGACGCCTATAAAAATACTTCATTGTTGGGCAAATATTGAATCTAGAAAGCAGTGATTTTCGGCAACCCAATTCTGTCACAATTTTATGATATATTTGATGAATAATACCAGTTATTTTAATTTTTTCCATGATTAGAATTGCATTCAAAATCGTGATGATGTGTTAAATCTATGTACACACATTCAGAGAAAATTTCATCCCATTTGGAGAGATTTTATTTTTCAACATTTTCCGCCCAGCCAAATCTTATGGGATTTTTAGAAACTTTGAGATGATATTTCTCAAAATCGGTTCTACCGATTCATTCCAAAAACTATACATTTCTAAGTTGGATAAGTTTACGTGTAAATAAAAAGTTTCATGTCGATCAGTCAACCCCTGCGACCTGTGGAGTGCCCACAAACAAACAAAAAAATACACAGACAAAACCCTATAAGAGTGGAATGGAGACTTCGCTACGCTCATCCAATTATAACAATCCTGGATAACAAAATCAATTGGATCAGGGATTGTAACATCAAAATATCTACGAATTTATCAAGTAGTTAATAGAGAACATATAAATTGTCATCAAATACATCAAATAGCAAATAGCAATGTCTATGGTACAGTATTTCAATTTCAAACTGATTTGAATTCAGTAACTTCCATAGACTCAAAGTTCACTATTAAAAATAAGTGTTGAAATGTTTCATTCACAATCTCTGTATAGTCATTATTTTGCAGAATTACAGGAAATGAATAATCTACAGGTAATGTAATTCCATCAGCTAACCCCTCTTATGTAATTGTTATTATTATTACGTTGTCTTACGTTCTTTATGGGCAACAAAAACCCAACCAGATACTCAAGAAAAGATGTGTAGTTTCGTGGTAATACACATGTAGAAGTGTTTTTATGGTTAATAACATTTTTTTATGATGCACCCAAAACATTGACTCCAGAACCTTGTGACCCTCCAATGCATGAGGTGAATTTCTAATATTTAGATACGTTATTTTTACTTTTGTTACAATATGTATTTTTCAATGTTATGACCTCACGAACAACTAGGCTAGATGAGGGCAAAAATGAGAGGGTAATAGTGAAATGATAGGTGATAGTTTATGTCGGGACTCGAACCCAAGTCCGACTTCACTTTGAGGCGTACCATAGGGCAAAATTTCCTACCAGGGTGATTTTAAGCACTTAAAATCACCCTGGTGATTTTGGTGATTTTGGTGATTTTGGTGATTTTTGATCACTTGATCAAAAATCTTGAACAGTGCAAGATACAAAATTAGCAAATACATCATATTGATGGAGACAATCTTTATCGAAAATACTAATTACTCGAATTTTATAGGTCCGTGAACCTGAAACAGCACAAATTCTGAAACTTTGCCTAGAGTTGGTGCTGGGCCTGAAAATTTTATGCCGAGAGTTCCAGAATTTGTGCTGGGTAACTTTCCGAGAGAATCGTTTGTCAAAAACGAGATGTCAAGTTTACACAGCGTCGGCAAAAATTCTGAAACTGCACACCTATGTTCACCAAACTCTCTTATGTCGAGAGTTTCAGAAACGTTTTCAAGATAAAAGTATTCAAATTTGAAGAATACAAATGAGAAAGAACTCAACCTTCAATGAAAGCGATGTTTCTACCGCGTTTCACCTATCGACGACAACGTCACCGGAAAGGTGTCGGCCGTGTCGATTTGTCACGGCGACGTTGCGGTCTATCAGAATTTTTTAGCGTAATGTCGTTTACGTATTGGGATTTAACGGACTGTTGTTCATCTAGGAAAATATTCACCTGGGGATCCCGATTTGGAGTCCGGAAGATGTGGGCTAAAAACCGGACCCATGTGTTTTCAGAATTTCTGCTATTGGCCTTACGGGACTAAGATATGGGTCCGGTTTTTGGCCCATATCTTCCGGAATCGAATCGGATTTTTGAATGAATTTTTTCTAGATGGTTCTAGAATTTCTCGATGACCGGTTCTGGATGACCGGAATTTTCTAACGTGATGCCGTGTCCATATTCGTACTTATCGGACTGTTGTCCATCCGGGAAAAATTCATTCAAGAATCCCGCTTCGAAGTCCGGAAGATATGGGCAAAAGCCGGACTCATGTTTTAGTTTCATAAGACCAATGTTAATTGACTTGAAGAATTTCTTCAGTCATTTGACATTGGCCTTATGAGACTACAACATGGGTCCGGTTTTTCACCCATTTATTCCAGTCTTCGAATCACGATTTTTGAGTGAATCATTTCTAGATGAAACACAGTCCGATAAATCCGAATATGGACACGGCATTACGTTAAAAAATTCGGTAAAATTTTAACATGACTAAAATATAGTATGTAATCAATTAATATAATCACATTAGTTCAAAAAAAAATATTTGGCGTCAATTATACTATCCAGTACAGTATTTGAGTAGTCCAGTACTGTACTCGAATATATGTCTTACCCCACACTCAGATAGGATTATGTAACTAATTATTGTGATAGGCTAATTGTGTTTGGGTGAAATTATTCTCATTCTCGACAGAATTAGTAGAATAGATATCAACAAGTAATACTACGAACACTTTTGAAGACTTGGAGTTTCAGTACTCAAAAACATTCCTCATTTTATTTCCATTAAATCTGATAATTCTTTTATTGAAAAATTGACCACAACTCGTAGCATCTACGTCCACTTTCTCTGAATTATCTCGAGAATGTTTTAAATCTTGGAAAACTTTCCTCGAGCTCCAGAATGGAGGTTTGTAGTAAACATCGTCATTAGAGTTTCAAGTATTCTTCGAAACATAAGAGAAATACAATACCACCGAGATTTAAACTTGGTCAAATCGTTTCGAGCTCATTTGTACGAAAAGTATTTACTGTTCTTTCAATTAAAGCTTACCTTTGATGATTGCCGTAGAATTAACGTGAATGTCGAGACTGTTTTTCTTCACCCGAAGCCAATCGTCATCTGCCACGTCCGGCACAGGCGCAGTTCAACACGAGTCCTTCTCATATTTAAATCCAACTATTTGAAATTTGAACACTAATTGTTTTTGCATTTAAAAATCGAACGTTATTGTTGTGATGACGTATTGAACTTTTTCACTACACAATTCATTGTTGAGTAACGTCACAAGTGGCAACTCACACAAATGTTCGATATGTCCATATCACTCGCGGATACAATTCAATGCTTGATTAATTGAGATTTTGTCAGATTTAAAATGTTTGAATTCATTGAATGGTGTAGAATCGTTTACTGGAAATAGAAGAAGCATAGATATTTCAATGGAATCCTTCTTTCAAGAGTGGAATATTAAATAAAGTATGGATACACATTTGAATACATATTGATTTATTTATTTTATCTTTTTACTGATTACCACGTGAGCAATTTTATGTCAGATTATATGGTGAGCTGGAACTTTATGGTCTGTATGACAAAAAACAAATCAGCAATTTAATGATTTTCTCTCAAGATTAGGCTCTCCAGCAGGAAATTGAGAAATGGGAAGATATCGAGAGGAGTGGTTTAATAAGGAGAGTAGAAAAATAAGTATCTTGTATCAATACATTAATGATCATATATTCATAATACTTGAATCGTGGAAAGAATGCTTTTAAACTCATCTACATCTTTACGATTCTAGTTTTTCTGAACTATTTTTCTACGGCGAAAAATTATGGTCACAGACAGCGCAGTCCTGGTGTTGAAGACCATAAGTTTTGAATAATCAAAATGGGGTGGTAAGATCACCCTGTGGTGCCCCGTCCAAACGATCCCATCTTTCATCCATGGCCTTAATTGGGGAACAATGATTTTGTATCAAGTTTCGATGTTATTAAAAAAAAAAAAAAGGTTTTCTGACATCAGGTATTATTGTATTATATAAATACTTCATTAATGAAAAATAAAGTATCTGCCTTACAAAAGGTTGCCCATTAGACACAGAATAATATAAAAATGGAAATAACATATTAATAAATGGAGCAAAATGACAATTATAAGAGACTCACATAAAATGTTGAAGGTTATGTAAAACTATCGAGTGTATAGTCATATCTGTTTTTGCTTTATAAAATGGGAAAGTTATACTTATTTTCAAAAAATATTTGTTCTATATATAATGATGTTTTTTTATCAATTTCTATTCAATAGTATTTTTAATATGTAAATATCACCAGACCTATAGGCCCCTATATATGATGCAAGGTTCAACTTTTTTCCCTATACAATTGCATGTTTGAAAAAAAGTATAGAATCCGTTCTGTTTCCATCACCTTCGATTTGTAAAATATCAACCCCATCCAGTTTATTTCCTGTTGAAATGGTGGCCAGATAATAGATCGAATGCTGGTCGGAGTTCGCCCCTATTTTGACCTCATAAACGCATACTTTATCTGACTGGTATGCAGTGGGGTAGCCGAGTGTGCTGCCGGCGTCATAAATACCCCCTTATATCGATACCTCAATTCACTTCGGATTCTCTTATTGCAACACTTGGTGATATTATTTTATATGAATATACTTCGGGAATACTGGACACTGAATCAAAGAGAGAGAAAGTATTTATTCAGACGGCTGTCCGCAAAGCGGGATACCAAAATGGTAGAGCGTAATAAATCGGTCCAAGAATGTTTAATTATGAGAATCTTATAAAAATGTAAATGGCAAAAAATTACGAAACAAAATCAAGAATAAAAATATCAATTTTATTATTAGTTCAATTTTTAAGCGCAATGTTATTATTACTTATTTCAATTTTCAATTTTTCACTTTTTTCAATTATTTAACTATATTTCATTTCTATACATATTGATATCAAAATTGTATTTTATACTGATTTTTATCCTGTAAACTTTTTATAAGCCAGGGACCAATAAAGGTTGTTTATATTATACTAATTTAACTGACTATAATGAAACAATTTTCGAACTTGTCGAATGAAATTCAAAGTGATGAGTATAATTGATAATATTAAATTGATTTTAAATTTGTTTTTAACCTTTCTTCAATGAAATCTTAATTTAATTGAAACTAGCTCAGATGTTTCAACCAATGTGTTGAGGGTAATATCGATGAATACTATTCTAATATTTTTGGGTCATTTATGAGAATATTCATATTTTATTTATGTGAACTTTTGTAACCTCTTTATCTGCACGAAAATTGATGAATTATTCTTTAATGAGCCCATGTGAAATATTTATTTTCGTGAAGGAGTACCATTCAACATTTTGAATAATTTGTTCAACTTTCATAACTTTATATATACTTTTTAGTCGTATTGTATAAAAGTACGCTCATTTTCATAACCATATCTACAAATGGAAATAAGTTTTACTTCATTTATGTATGCTTGATTCGAACTTTTTTCCATATTACTTTTCAAATACTGTTTTTTATCGTTTTTCATTATTTGCCACTGAATAAATAATCAGTAAGTTGTCTCAACTTCATCGTTTTTTCCCGTCAAAATAAATTTATTCCCGTTAATTATCTTTGCACATCTGACAGTTATTTACAGAGTTAGATCACAGATAGATCCATCAGGATCATGTGAGGACTGTTTCCAGGATCACACCTATTCCTGTCGGATGTCCAATGGCAAGGGAACGAGGGACGGGAAGAGAGGGAAGAGCACATTAATACTGGATTTTGATCGATTGATGCCAATGCGGATATAAAACCGTAACGCAGTCGAAAACGTGCTGTTTATTTCCTAAGCTAATTTAATAACCCGTTAAAACTTGACGACATGAAATGTTAGGGGTTTACGTGTGTTTTGATAGGTTGGCTATTCAGCACCAAATTGGTGTTATAAACATGTGAATGAGATCTTGTGAGAAATTTAAATACCGGCATCTAATTGTAATCTTGAGAAATGAAGAAGATTTTCTCAATTGATTGAAAATTTTGATTGAAGATTGAATAAAATTCCGACAATATTTTTGAAAGTGGAGAATGAATATTTATTAAAGGACATCACAAACCTGAAATCATATTTTAATTTATAATGACGATATTTATTTCTCTAATCTTGAATAAAACTAGAGATTATCATCTCAATTTCGGAAATTATTATGATTTAATTTTGTTTTTGAGATCATGAGTTATGACGTGGGCATTACCGATTATGTATATATGAACATGAAAAGAATCGAGTAATGTCTACGTCACGACTCAGAAGGAAAGCCGGGTTCTGGAGGACAAATACATTAATTAAAAATCCTAAAATTGAGATGATGATTCCTGTTTTTTTTTAAACGCGGTGAATGAATATCGTCATCATTGGTTGAAATCTAGTTCCACGGTTGTGATGACCTTTAACCTTGTTCGAGTCGTCACGATGCGGAAACTAGACTTTTTCACGAGAGGTTTTATTTAATGCGTACTCAAATGATTTGAGCACCTTGCGGTTTCATGAACAATCCTCGAGAAAAATCATCGTTTTCAAGTAGTTTTCAATTCGTTTTCAAATCGTGTGACTTTTTTCGGTTTGAGCCTGAGATACTGAAATCGTATATAGATTTTTCTCTGGATAACTAATTATATATAATGACTTGGTATGAATGAGGAAACTGATTTTCAATATATATTCAGTGAATATTCAGTTTATATTTTGGTTCGAATATTTATATGTATGATAATTATTTTCTATTCCACATACTGCCGCATTGATTACTTGAAAAGTGTAACATGGGAAAAAAAGATTTTATGTATATTTGTACGAAATATTCATAAAACTCATTTTAAAAAAATCCAACTAGTTTTCAAAGAAAACTATATAATGTATCGTGTTTTGTGGAGAAAATATGTGTCTCATTGTTCATCTAATAAATACAAAAATTAACGTTTGTGATTTTCACACCCTCTCCGAAACTTGCTGATATTTTCCTCCCTCATCAGTCAATCTCTTGACCATGCCCACCAGAAAAAAAAAATACCCAAAATCAACACCTTTCAAATTGTTCTATTTACCGTAAAAATCACACAGAGATAAATCGCATACCAACGACGCGTGAAAGATAGCACGTCCTTACACTTCGCACTCCAACATTGACCTAGTCGCCTCTCCTGACATATAGTCAACACGCTTCACCGACATGACACACCGGTTGCCGTGACCACGCACACGCACACACACACACACGCACACACACACAGGCACTCACCGGTCAGAGACACCACTTAATTAACTAGTGTCATGTGACCTAGAGGCGTCGCGACGCTCGTGCAATACGGTCGTGCCGAGCTCCTCGGTCTGACTGGACGTTGTGCTTTGGGAAGAGAGTCAAGGCAGGGCGCCGAGTTCTCCACGCAGCTTCCCCCTGCCGCCCCCCCCCTGCCGCCCCCGTTCCGACATGGTCCATGCACCAAACCAACCCCCTACACGGCCGAGCCTGATTGTACGCCCGACAGGGGTAGAAAACCTTTCCTCACTTCCGTACTTCCTTGAAACTTTCTTGCCTCTTTCAATTACTTTAGAAATTGTTTCTTCGAGTTGCTTACCTATAATTTTACCTTTATTCAAGACATCCCACCACACACTATCTTGTTGTGTCCTTTCGTAGCGTCTTTTACCTTTCTCAGCGTCTTAATCTTCCTTGGCGTCTTACCCTCTCGCCGTCTTATACCTTTTTGTGTTCCTTATCCCTTCTTAGCTTTTATCATCTACCTTTCTCATTGTATTAGTTTTTCCAAATACTCACCTTTCTTAGAATCTCACCTCTCATTGCATCTTACCTTATACATATCATCTTACCTTAATTGACGATTCGAAATGGGCGTGGCTTTACCAGTCGGCCTTCTAGATCTATATCACTCGAGGTCATTTAGAGACAATCTGATTGGATATTTGAATATTACCTCAGTTCTAACAGCCATGTTGATTGGATGGTATAATTTGTGACGTCAAAGGGGCGGAGAATGCGAGTCGTCAGTTGGCATCTACCTCTCTGAGCGACTTACCGTTGTTAGTCTGAGCCCAATAAACTGCACTGGACTCGTTCAGGAGGCCGGGGCTCAATTCCAGTCACTCACCCCTTCAGCCTGAGGTTTCCGTCGTGTTTTACCCCAGAATCCACTCGGAAGTGGACACTGAAATGGTACTTGACGACAACAAAGTGATGAAGAGAACAATGTTACAGCACAGTAATTTAATCAAATGAATATATGTATGAGTTATATATATATATATATATATATATATATATATATATATATATATATATATATATATATATATATATATATATAATATATATATATATATATATATATATATATATATATATATATATATATATATATATATATGTATATATATATATATATATATATATATATATATATATATATATATATATATATGTATATATATATATTTATATATATATAGGCCTATATAAATATATATATATATATATATATATATTTATATATATATATATGAATATATATATAAGATTTTCGAAACTTTCACATTTATTATATGGATTCATGATTTTTGAGATGAGAACTGTGTGGAAATATATATATATATATATATATATATATATATATATATATATATATATATATATATATATATATAAATATATATATATAGATATCTAGAAATGAATATCAAGCAATCTAATGAAACTTATACGAAGCGATCAATGAGTGAACAGTTCAGATGAATCGTTGATAAATGGTCTATTTTCGGCAGAACCCAAATGCACTTCCTCGGTTACGAAGCGATTTGGCGCTGTCGAATCGCGTCTGCAATGGTGATAAACATCCGAGGGATGTGCCCTCAACTCTCAGCCGGATAACAAGGCGTTGTGAATGTTGAAACGTGGCCGGCGCTTTTCTCAATTTCCAAACGGTTTCGACCGGAACGATTCGGGGTATCGTGGTTAAAGTCGAAGGAATCACAACCCTTTAACTATAGATTTGGTTGAATAATGGCGACCTTTTTTCCCCCAATTTCAGAGAAAACTGGAGTCATGATCTCAATTTCGGATATTATAATTAATTAATACCGAGAGAGAGATGGATGTTGGGAGTGAGAAGAGCTGTTGAAGAGAGAGTGTATATGGAGTGTAGTTGAGAGGGTTAAATGGCGGGAGAATATAGAAAGAAATGGAGGGAGGTGGTGAGAAGAGTTGAGATGTAAGAGGAAGAGGAAAAGCAGAATCAGGCAGAGGAGACGTAGGAAAAATAGGGCTTAAGTCGATCAAAGTCGATATGTTGTGCCCTTGTGAAGTGTAGGTACTTACCTAACTTCGTAAGAAAAAGAAGTTGAAAAAGAAAAAAAAAATCACTTGTTTTCCAGAGATCATGAGTCACCAGGTAGATACGTCGATTCTGTGCAGAAACATGAACAGAATTCAGTAATGTGTGCGTCACAACTTGGAAAATTAGGGCCGGGCCCTAGAGGACGAACGGATTGACGACTCGAAATGGGCGTGGCTTCACCAGTTGGCCATTTGGATCTGTACCATTTGTGGTCATTTGAAGATACCCCGATTGGATATTTGAATGTCACTATACAGTTCTGAAAGCCCTGTCGATTGGACGGTATGATTTCTGACGTCAAGGGGGCGGAGACTGCGAGTCGTCAATTATTTCCTTCTACACAGCTCATCCGAATTGCGTATAAATTCGTGATAATGTCTATCAATCATATGTTCACAATCGATTAGAATTTCAATTTTTTGGAAAGATTTTATTTTCTCAAATTTTCTCGCCCAGCTAAATCTCATCGGGTTTTTAAAAACTTGAAGCCTGTGATCAAGGATACATCAAGTGTATGAAACGTTGGGTGGAATTAATATATATATATATATATATATATATATATATATATATATATATATATATATATATATATGTTCGAAGTCACCCCAGCTGTGTTGCATCTCCACCCTTTATATTCATTATTTGTATATCAGGTTATACCCTGTGACGACGCACTAACTGTATAATAGCTATAACCAATTGAATAATTGATGAATTTCGCATGAATATCGGATGAATCGGGTGAATAATTGACGAGATTATAAGATGAAGTCACTAAAGTGGAAAGGCTGTTGAAAAGAAAGCGGTCGTTGCCTATATTTCAAGAACCACCCTTTGCCATTCCCAGGGAATTCACAAGGAAAACCACGAAAATCCTCTCAAAAACTCGTCTATGACGATGATCGAACCCGATCTGTTTCCTCGCATCTCCCGGTCACATGGTTCAAACGAGTTACCGCTATACTACAAGTGCCCCATGCCCTTTACCCCCCCCCCCCTCGCCCCCCACCGTTCACAGAACTCCCCAAAGTACCCCCAACAAATGTGATTACCACTCTGAACTTTATTACGAGAGTGTATATATATGAGAGTAACAATTTATATATCTATGTTTACGCTTTGATTTGTGCACGAGTTTATATTCCCTTGTGCAACGAGCACATATGCGTAACAGTGTACACAGTGTTGGTTCGCTGGTGATTGGTTGGTTTTAGTATTTTATGAGCCCACCGAACACTGGATGTCATGGGAGTACGAGATGAGTTGGTGAGGAATCAATTTTAATCTATTCTGGAATAATAACTTGATTTTAATAATAATAATGTGTTTAATTTCATTTATCGTCAAATATGTATCAGTAATACGTACAAACATAAGCCTGAATGAAAATTACACCAAAGTAATGAGGATACGTTATCAGAGAATGATAATTAATTGGTGTATAATTTTCACAGTTTAAGATCGAATGAGGTATCGATTCTGAGAATAATGTTGATTTTATTTCTCACATCTTAATCGCTCATCACGCGCTCTCTCTCTAATTCTCACAAGAGCGTCAGAGTAGCTTAGCTCTCACACTGCCAACCTTCAAGCACGGGTGTAAAATGCACGCGCGGAAGCAGAAGTTGGCAGCCCTAGCACTGTCAAGTGTGAACATATCACACACAAACGAATGTCGCTGTTCAACACGAATATTCATTCTCCAAGTTACGGAAAAAACAGGATTATTTCGGCTCACCTATCAATTCTAACGCTCAATCGTAGATGATATTATTATGACAACTGAAATGGTCCCAACTTAAGACCAATACTTGTTCTAACTCAGTGAAATGGTCCTAACTTGAGACCAATATTAGTCCCAACTCAGTGAAATGGTCCTAACTTGAGACCAATATTAGTCCCAACTCAGTGAAATGGTCCTAACTTGAGACCAATATTAGTCCCAACTCAGTGAAATGGTCCTAACTTGAGACCAATATTAGTCCCAACTCAGTGAAATGGTCCTAACTTGAGACCAATATTAGTCCCAACTCAGTGAAATGGTCCTAACTTGAGACCAATATTAGTCCCAACTCAGTGAAATGGTCCTAACTTGAGACCAATATTAGTCCCAACTCAGTGAAATGGTCCTAACTTGAGACCAATATTGGTCCTAACTCAGTGAAATGGTCCTAACTTGAGACCAATATTGGTCCTAACTTGAGACCAATATTAGTCCCAACTCGGTAAAATGGTCCTTAGATTAAGACATCTTGGTTCCAACTCGGTAAAATGGTCCTTAACTTAAGACTGATGTTGGTTCTAACTCGGTAAAATAGTCCTTAACTCAAAGGTTCTACCTCGGTAAAATGGTTCTAACTCAAGACCATTATTGGTTCTAACTCGGTAAAATGGTCCTTAACTTGAGACTGATGTTGGTTCTAACTCGGTAAAATGGTCATTAACTAAAGACTGATGTTGGTTCTTACTCGGTAAAATGGTTTTAACTTAAGACCGTTATTGGTTCTAACTCGGTAAAATGGTCCTAAACTCAAGACTGATGTTGGTTCTAACTCGGTGAAATGATTCTAACTTAAGACTGATGTTGGTTCTAACTCGGTAAAATGGTCATTAACTTAAGACTGATGTTGGTTCTAACTCGGTAAAATGGTCATTAACTTAAGACTGATGTTGGTTCTAACTCGGTAAAATGGTCATTAACTTAAGACTGATGTTGGTTCTAACTCGGTGAAATGATTCTAACTTAAGACTGATGTTGGTTCTAACTCGGTAAAATGGTCCTAACTTAAGACTGATGTTGGTTCCAACTCGGTAAAATAGTCTCATCTTGAGACGTCCTGAAGATAGGACTCTGATTGCAGGTCCAGGTGACATAAAGTTGTCGTCACAATTGACACTTTCGACTGCGGATCATAGGATAATAGGTATAATTTATTCCGTCAATCTATGTTGAAATTGTTTTTCATTCAATTTTGTAAACAATTGTATCCGATGAAGTGTGGTGAAAAGTTGTATTGGAATTTTTCTGACTCTGCCATTATGTGGTTATCCTTGGCAAGTGTTGCCATAACATTGCCTCTTCTCAACCTTCAACCACGTGACTCGCCTCCTTGAAGGATACCACGACACTGAAACGAGACTTCAATTAATAATTACAATATTCATTTCTCTAATTCTGTTGAAGAGTAGATATCATCAGCTCAATTTCTGAAATTACAATACATTTTTTTGACCTCAAGAAGTCATGAGTCATGACGTGAACATTACCAATTCTGTATAGAAACATGAAAAAATAATCGAGTAATATCTGCGTCACAAGTCAGAAAAAATACCGGGTCCTGGAGGGCAAAATAATCAATGTTAATTCTTGGAATTAAGACGCTGATTTCTAGTTTTCTCCTAAATTGAGAGAATAAATATCCTTATTATTCATCAAAACCCAGTTTCAGGATTGCGATATTCTTCAACATTAACTACCAAAGCCACACGGGCGTAAAGTAACGCCTGAGAACAGAAATTGGCAATCCTAGCTATGCGGACACAAGCGTGAGCATCATGTCACATTTCTATGTTGTTGCGAGGTTGGTATCGAGTGTGGATGGCTGAGGGGGGGGGGGGGGGGAGGAAAGAGGGGGGGAGGAGGATTGATGGGGATGTTCAAATGTTGACAAGCACAAGTGACAGGCTGAAGCGGGATCGCCATGAATATTCACGGTGAAGTGATCGCCGGTCCGCGGTTTTTATCTACCTATTCTGTGGGAGAGAGCAAAGAATGACACTTGAGTGATTTCCTGGGTGGTATTCAGTAGAATGGCCAGTTGATGTTCGATATATCGATATATGGTTCGATACGTCGATTTGGTTTCGAGTGTTGATAGAATCGATGAGTATTTTTAATTTGACAAGTATGGAATCAATTTGAAAACATTTTTTTAAATGCGATTCATCAATACTTTTGCTGTGAATTTTTTCAAATGCTCAAAATTTATTCTTTACTTCACTTTTATACATTCTGATCACTTTTCTGATTGATCTTGTATCAATATAATCGATTCACAATTCCAGTTTGACCAATTTATATATTTTTGTTTGTAGGCACAATTGAAAATACTAATAAAAAGTTACTTAAAACTATCTACACTCTTGCTTTTCTAGCCCACTTCACTGGTTTTGCTTTACTTCTTGATGGAATGAAGTGAGACTAGAAAACATCGATATATTAGATTATGTGTATGTATTCGATACATCCGATGTTATCTGGAATAATCGATATTTCTCTATTGATAATCGATATGTCGTCAATGATCATCGATAATAAATCATATCGAACGACAAACGGCAACTGATAGTATTTAGTAAGACGTGCTACACTCATCTGCATTAGCTCTCAGAACTTTTATTCAAGAGATTATTTTGAAAATATAAATGAACTCAGTTTTGAAAATATCTTCTCGTACATTGTTGAAAACTCAAATTGAATTGATTAATTTCTTTCTGAAAAGTATCAGCTTTCAATCCTATATGTAATGTAAGGTTAATAACAAAATTTCCGAAATTAATTCTCAAAAATCATATAGATAATAAAACCTGTCGGTGAAATATTTGTTTTCGAATTTCAATAAATCCTACGAGATTTGAAAAAATCCATTAAATTAATTGTTTTCGAATAGCTTTGATAGATTCGTACTCTTCGCGTGATTCCTCTCCTGATAATAATCCAATATAATTATCCAATAAATAATACTCAAGTTCCAGGTGCAAAGTCTTGATAGATATTTTGTCTATGAAGTTTACTCACATATCAAAAATAAAACTGTGGCTGGAACTCGATTTTAAAAAAAATTGAATATATTCAAATATTCATTCCATCCAGAACAGTTGAAATAAAATTAATATTTCAATATTCACACAATTTTATTCCTCAAAGTACTCATGTGAGAAATATAAAGTACTTCTTTATATCAAAGACTGGCCACTATTTACCAACAATCGAACTAGCTTTATCGATAAATCGAATCGAATTACAGGTCAATTGTAAGAGTAGTTCAAATCACCGCTATAGATTTCCACACCGTACCACCAACTTGAGAGAAAAAAAAAACAAGTCCGGCGCCAAGAAAAGAAAGATCTCATGTGAATTATTTTTAAGGGTAGGAAATACGTTTTACTGATTAGGTCAGCCGTTCTTTTCAACTTTTCCTCTACACTTTTTTTTTATTTTTTTTTATTTTTATCTTGGATTCTTCGCCAATTTTTCTTTTTGTTAACAATTCACTCGATTCCCTTTCCTCCCCCCCCCCTCCCTACCTCACACCACCTTTCCTTCTCTACCCTTTCATTCCATCGACCCTCGCTCCACTATGAGCCAATTTCTCATTTTCAAGTCATCTATGTATACTTCATTCTTCCAATGCGATCCATCATCATACATCTTGCGATCTCTTTCTTCTTCCTATTATTATACCTGCTGCATATTACTGCTAGCTCGTTTAGAGTTCATTCTGTTTCCTGGGGCCATCGTAATCAAGTACAAGGCAAATATTTAGCTTGGAAAGTTCTTATATTACTTCAAGAATATATTACATTTTCAAGTTTTATGCGTGTTTCAATTTTAAATGTACAGTCGAACAAATTACGACCATTTTTGTAGTGAAAAACCGCAAATATTGGTTGTTTCAAGACTTCTAGGTAGTCTAATAACTACAAATGAGAAAATGTATATTTAAAATACAAAAAATTTAGATTCAGCTTGGAAAGTTCATATGGCTCCACGAATATATATATATATATATATATATATATATATATATATATATATATATATATATATATATTACATTTACAGGTTTTAGGCGTCTTTTAATTTTGAAAGTGCAGCCAAACTAATTGAGACAATTTTTGTAGTAAAAAGCCGTACCTCTCGGTTGTTTCAAGACTTCTAGGCAGGTAAAATCACTAGAAATAAAAAATGTAGGCCCATGTAAAATTTTGGACACAAAATTGATCCATCTATATTTGTATATCTATATCCATTCTTCATACTATGTCCATATTATTTATTTTGATATTATAAAAATGACAAAATAATTGTATTAATTATTATAACCATTATTGACGTTGTGAAAAGCTTATTATACTCAGTTTCGATTTCAAGAATGATAAATTGGTTGATTGGGTGGTTATTAACGAATCAACTTGTTATGACCTTTGCTTAAAACAATTATATTTTTATACCTTGATTAACCAAATTCTTTGTCAAAAACAGTCCGAACATGATGTTTGTGTGAAAACCACGTAACGGTTGCAGTCGCGTGATATAAACTCGGCACCTCCACCAATATAAACCCTGACTACCAACAAGGCCTGAAGTTGATACTGACTCAATCACTAACTCTTTCCGTGAGTATTTAATGAGTTTAATACACCTGAATATGTAATTTCAGTAGTAATTCAATATTCTCACTAATCAATGATTCATATGTAATTATAGTTGAAGTTAAAGTTCATGAGTCAAGTTAGTTAATGTAGTTAGAGAAGTTAGTTAGAATCTCAGAACAATAGAAATTCATGAATATATATATATATACTATATATAAGGCATATATTATATGGGTTCAATCATCAAATACATATATCTACCCGAGCAGTAGCTTGACGGAAGCCAAGTCCCGCGCGGTTGGCAACCACACTATTCACACTCAGTATTTCAACCGCCGCAACATACAAAATATTGTTTCTGAAACTGAAAACGTTGCTATGTGTAAATCATTATATTCACCAATACAAGAAAGAAATGCCCATCATAATATAGGACTGTATGATATTGATTTGAGTCCAATAAATAATTTTTTCTCATAATTATTTCCCATCTACATCGGCCACATTATTTATATTCAATTATAAGTAACCAAAGACCACAGAGTATTACTAATTTACTGTCAATCTACTACTTTCAACTGATTTTAAATAACTATTATTACTATCTACTTCTAACCGATTGATTATATACCTGATAAGCATTTTTGATATCATTACTATTTATGCTATTTTTTTGCGGGTCTTGACCCCTTTTATTCCACAAGCTATTTTTTTCAATTCATTTGAATAGTTTTTTTACAATGTTATATAGTGTTTAGTTTTTTCACAATGTTATATAGTGTTTTACGCTCATAAAATAACCAGAAAGCCTGAAACAGGCTTGTCTGTGGGTGTACACAAATTTATTTATCTATTTATTTTTTTATTTATTTATTTATTGTACATTGGGATGTTTACATCACATTTGTATATTTCTCTCCCCTTTAAGTAAAAACCTGTGTTGGGGAGATATATGCTATAATAGGTATAAAGATTACATTAGATGACATTACATTACATTACTTACAAAATGAAGATAAGCTTCAAACTAAATTATAGGTTACTATCATTTTTAGAGTGCTTAAAAACGAATTGACTAATACTCTAATTATTATAACACATTATTATTAGGATTACTAATTACAGTTACAAAGTATATGTTCATGTGAGACATACAAATTATTGTTTTGTTTTGGTAAGTAACAATTCCAAGCCATCATATCGAATACAAACTGGTCCCTTGGCCCGTCTCGCAAAGTGTCTAACACATTTGTCAGAACGCACAGTTTAAAACTAAACTTTAAACAAATTAATTTCACATCACGCTAATAATCATACATCATTGTATGTAGCATCGAGATAACGAAGTAACAGATTATATTTACTCATTTCCTTCCTCTCTCTTCTCCCCGCCCCACCAACCCCACAGCCACCCACCCCTTCCACCCCCTTTTAAAATAAGAGTTCAAGTTTTTGACGAGAGTTTCCCCATTAATCTCCACCTTATTAATGCCTTGCTCATCCTGAAGGATCGCTACTAGCTCTAAAACCAGGAGAGACGACTTTTGCTACCGAAAAAAAAAACTTTTTAAACACATTTTCTTGAGAAACTTTGTTACAATTTGTGGTCTAGGAAATCTTCTGACGCCGGGTAAAAAAAAAAGAAACGACGGCGGCGAATAAATCACAAGCGTAAATTACGTTTATATATATATATATATATATATATATATATATATATATATATATATATATATATATATATATATATATATATATATATATATATATATATATATACGTTCATCTGGATATGTAAAAACGTCAGGGTTTTCGTTTACGGTTACTAGTGTTGAATAAAGATTACGGAAAGGTCTACTTTTAATTGCTCTTTCTGAAAGGTAGAACGGTGAGATGAAATAATTTATTCGTATAAAAAAAATGAGTTATTATAATATTAAAAGGAAAAAGAGTTAACGTGAAGAAATATTAGATGGGTTGATCGATAAGGGAATTCTGCGGAATAATTTCCTATTAAAATGTTGTTGGGGGATGAGGAGGGGTAGGGGGTAGGTAAAGACAGTTACTGGTGGATATATGATGTCGTAGGCTCATTTGAAATTTCATATTTGATATGACGCTATATTTGTTGAGGTGCGATCAACGAAACGGTACGTAACGGTACGTAACGGTGCGATACCGTAACGGTACGGTACGAATACGGATACGAGACGGTACGTAACGGTGCGAAATGTCACGAAATGCTTGTATGGTATGATTTTTATGAGACTCTAAAAAATTATCGATCGAAATTGTGCTCAAAATTGATTGAAAATTGAAGAAAAAAAATTGATTCTCTATATTTTCACTCATTATTATACTGACTAGATATTTCAAAATTATATTTATTCATTTTCTCAAAATACCAGAAGATCATTTTAATGATTATTTGATAATGAACGTGCGGAGTGAATGACACTTGTTCGTTTTTCTTCATTTCACATAACTGAAGTATAACAATGTTCCGGATTCATTCAATTAATCAATTTATTAACCACATTCATTCATCCATTCATCTCATTCATCCATCCACTTGACTCACTCGTTTGTCCCACGGCCCTTATCTCGCCGAGTCCCTAATGACGTTTCCATAGCACGAAGCAAGAAGTACGTATGAAGAAAACCTCGTCAGTGTAAATGTGTTTTAGAAGGTTATAAACTGACGTTACGTAAGTAACATAAAAACCTCTATTAGTCTCAATCTTCAGGAATAGTTTCAAACATTTCCACATCAAACTTTATTAAAGGTACATATTTTATAGTAAAAACTCTGGATGAAATCGTATCCCTCGCAAGATTTCAACTTGGAACTATGTTTTCGGTTTTTTCGTTCGAATATTTTCTCTCCTAAAAAGAAAATAATATTATTCTTTTTTTATACTTAAACTTGAAGTTATACTTTTTCTACTTTATTTTACCAATTTTTTTTTTATAAAAAGTTGTGTAATATCTATAAAGTTCAACATGACCTTATGAAAATCTGATGGACTTGAAGACGTTTCAACAGTTTCATTCAAACAGCGCATGCGTACTGGTAAACTGGCACTGGTAGCACAGCGGTAACTCGCTTGCTACGTGACCGGGAGGTGAAGGTACGTCCCGATCCATCGAAATCCCGACTCGGTAAAATCCCGATTAGTCAACTTTCAGCCAATTACGTAGCTATATCAACTGAGACAAGTGGTCGAGTGGTTATAACACTGAAATGTCATTCGGGAGACCGGGGTTCGATTCCCGCCATGGTCGACAATCCTGACAGGGGTTTTTCGTGGTTTCCCTCTATCGTTCAGGTCAATACTGGGATGGTTACTTAATGACAGGCCACGACCGACTCCTTCCCACTATCCAAAAAACACCTAATAAAATAACCTCGCATCTCATCATCCCATCATCTCATATGTCATTCACCGATGCCCATAGATCTCAGTCATCAGTAGAGTGCGTCGTTAAACCCAATATAACCAAAAATAAACGTAGCTATCCGATTCGTCGACTGGCACGATTTATCGAAATTTTCAAGATCGGAGATTTGTGAGGGGCTGGTTCTGAAAATTGAATTCGTTATGACGGTTAAACTGAAGCGGCACTGACGAAAAATTTTACGGCACTAAAGGGCACTAACGTAGCACTTACGAATTCCGCTTAAATCTTCAAGATCGGAGATATACGAGGGGCTGGTTCTGAAAATTGAATTCGTTATGACGGTTAAACTGAAGCGGCACTAACGAGATTTTTTACGGCACTAACAGGCACTGACGTAGCACTAACAAATGGTGAAATAATATTTCCATATTCTGACATGTGAGGGGCCAACGTCAGTCCGTCACTTCCCTTTCTATTCCTCAGCTCTTTTTATAATTATTCTTCATGAATAATTATAAAAAAAAGGTTAATAATTGAATTTTCCACAATTTGTCTTAATATATATTTTTATCCAGACCTCCCTATGTTTCTTTTTTATTCATTTATTTATTTTCATTTTCGTCCAAGAGGATTACAATTTAAAATGGAACATTTTTTAGTTAATCATATGGACAGTCAAGGGTAAAATAAAAGATAATATATCACACTCAACAAACAACATGAAAATATACATAAATTGAAATGAATGGTAGATGCTATTTTATTGGAGTCGTACCGAATTTCATATTTTCTTCACAGCTTCAAGTTTTTTTCCATTCTATAATTAATTACTTTCTTTCAATTCATTACCAGTCTTTCAATTATTCCATTCCATCTATTGATCAATTTTTCTGTGTTACCCATGGCAACCATTATATGTGGATTGCAAAGTAACAAATAGAGATACAAATATCCTCAAACAAAGGTTTTCGTCTCTCAACAGTCTTATTACAGTATTCACATTCAACAGTAATCTAATCCAATCTCAACTTCCAAAGCTATTCGACTCAAAATGAAAATCCTACACAATATCATAACACCAATCTAACGACAAATCCACCCTTCCACATTTACAGTTTACACCTCGCACAGTAAAACACCTCTTCCCGAAAACGTACCTGCTTTATGCGATATCCGACAAGAACAGAACTGACATCCTCTACGAAACGACGTCATATCCGCGTATCCGCATATCCGCCAAGCTGTTCCGTACACGTGTAAGTGAATACCTATGTATCGACAGAGCAGCGATCATGTCGTAAAATATCCAAGTGTGAAAACGACGTCCCGGCGTCGAATTTGCGACGTCCATTATATAACTTTTCCTTCGTATATCGAAGACGTCTTTCTAGCCTGATGAGAGGTTCGGATCTGTCGTTCGTCATTGTTTAAGATTGTGAGAAACATCCGATTGGAGCCCTCTATCAATGATGTGATAATGTATAATAACAGCATATATATATATATATATATATATATATATATATATATATATATATATATATATATATATATATATATATATATATATATATATATATATATATATAGGCCTATATATATATATATATATATATATATATATATATATATATATATATATATATATATATATATATATATATTGTATATGTTGGAGATAGGTTACGACCCTGTTATGCCCCTGACATCTCTGCAATTCCCCGCCTTGTTTACAGCCGTGTGATCCAAGTTGTCTATACCTACTCTGAAGCGCAGGGGAATACAAACGGTCGATCGTTAGGCTGGATTTAGGGAGGAGCTGGGAATGGTCAGGACGGTTGTGAAAGCTTGGATCGACGTTTGTAGAAAGCGGGAAGACGAGTGTGAGAGGTCGAGAGGCGTTGAGTGTTGATAAGTAATCGTTATCATATCGGAACGAGAAAATATTTTCGAAATAGAATGAAATTATATTTTCTCGCATCTCGATTGATTACAATAAATGTGAGATTATTTGTCGGTGAGAACAACACGTTACAGTTTGTGAATAGCTGATCGTTATTTCTGATTACTTCTGACATTTATATATATATATATATATATATATATATATATATATATATATATATATATATATATATATATATATATATATATATATATATGTAGCCTAGCTATAGAGCACCTCACCGGATATTGGGAGGTATACGTACACCGTGTTCGTATCCCGTTCGAGTCGAAACTATGATTTGACTATAAACATCCTTATTTTATATTGTATTTTTATATATGTATAAAATAATAATAAACATAAAAAGTTTATGTATATTATTGTATTAAATATTTAAAAAATATGCATTTTTTGAGAATATCCTTGTTTTTCTTTATTGAAAACTCCAAACAAAATCATTGTTTCCTGATTAGAGATGACAGGTAGGATCGTTCGGACGTGACGCCACAAGCCCGTAAAGAAATGAACAATCATGATATAACTCATTCCAAACACTCTGATTCTTGTGATGAAAGTCAAAGGTTGATGAAAAATCTACCAAATCTAGTACAAAAAATATTGTAAAAGCAATTTTTCGCGTTAGATTGATCCCATCGAATTACACCGGAAGACGAGACAGATCAAATCAGCTGGTAGCGACTAGTCATATGATGGCTCACATCGATTGGTCACCACGTTTTATTTGTAAAGCGGTCAAAAACAAAGAAAACAAGAAAGAAAACAGTCCATCAATATGTGAAATTGAAGTTAATTCAATCAAAGTAGTTGCTATTCTTTTATATCATCACACTTTATTTTGTTATAACTCCATTCATCTCCTATTTGAGCCTACCATTGGCACCCCCCCCCCCCCTCTTCAGTCCGCCACTGACTTGTGAAAAGTGTGACAGATGTTTAATTGGAAAATGGTGAGGAAATGGCGCAGGAAAACGGAAGGAAGTTTTGAAGTTATATTACAATAGTAACGACATTTTGAAGTCAACATCTATTCCCAGCAGAGAAAACACTCGCTTTTCTTTACGATACTGATCTTAATCTGAAGATCATCATTGACAGAAATGGATATTGCCTATAAATCTAGTCGAGTTGAGAGTATAGACCGTCGCAATTGACCGTCCCTCCTATCTATTAGCATTGAAAGTCGGGGGTTTCGAACCGCCAAAACTCTGGGAAAACCTCGGCCTCTTTTGTTGACCAAAAGTGGCACGTTTGTGTCTGGGATATAACTCATTTATCTCGTAGGATATCGTAGATAAGCGAGACCTTGGCTCATTTATATATATATAATGTATATATATATATATATATATATATATATATATATATATATATATATATATATATATATATATATATAAACTATTTAAAAGTACACCCTACAATTTTCATTGTTAACAAGACCGCCAAGGTATCTTGGAATGTTTTTTTTTTCATGCAACCAATTGAGTTGGATGGTGCTTCAAAACGGGCTCACTATAACCTATTATTAACATTAATTGATAAATAGTGAGTGTATATCAAAATTTTGATGTTGATGACAACAAAAAAATCTACTTTATATAGTTTGAATAGTTTGGGTTTTTTTCTTTGAATTCATGTAATATTTTGTTCTATGATTAATTGCAAGTGGAAAAACGCTCCATATGTTCTAAGAAGAGCGAAATATGTAAAAGATTACAGCATTATACTCACCTTGATTTTGAAGCTTGTAAATCTATTCAATGTAGTACTGAATCAAGTGAATCTGGTGAGTCTAGTCATCTAGTCTAGACATCCACCCCAACCTGTTTATCATACCCGACAAAATTGAAAGTCAATCAATCACATTTTTTCAATAAAATACATTTATTTCCTTGAAAACAATCGAATCAAATTTTTTCAAACAATTGATGAGAAACTCTTTGGTTGGAAACATGTATTAAAACAATTCAAAATTCTGTTATAATTTCATTATTCAATCGGATGAAATTAAAAATTAAAACATTTCACTCATTACTAATATGATAGGTAAGGGCCTATTTTCAATTTTTCAATACCGTTTTCTGAAAGAAGTGTAGGCCTTTATAACCGATTTGGCTTGAAAAAAAATGAGAATCTATTCTAGTATGACAATAAAGGTCATAAAAAGTTTGAAATCGATTGGTTACAATGAAGCCCGCTTGGAAAAAAAGTATGAGGTTAGATAGTTAAGTCTTCGCCAAGCTCATCTAATTAATACCATAGAAAAAATATTACATTTTCTGAATTTATTTTATTCTGTTCGAAAATAACCATCTTTTCCACCCCTGTAACATAACCAATGACATCTTTAGTTTTTCTTTATTTATAAGAACACAACAGAAAATATCAACCGTCAAAACGGATCTTTTTACTTTCGATATGAACAACACATTTTCCGCTCCGCTTCTCAAAATCTTACATAAAAAAAATAGAGATAATTTGAAATCCCTGCGGGTAATGGAAATTTTACGTCACCCGATAACTCTCCCAAACTATTAAATTATATGTTTATTATATGTGTTTATTTGTTTGTTTGTTTATATGTCCAAATACAATTTTATTATATCGAATAGTTCATTCTATATTGTTTGTTTCCGAGGGAAAATGAAAACACATAATCCGAAGCACGGTCGATAAAATAGAACTACAAAATGTTACTTTAGCGACATGGTTTATATCCGTTCGCCTACATCTCTGCGCTAGAAACTTGAGTCAAGTCCAGCGCGGGTTCGAGTCCCGCATAAGTTTCTGTGAATGTCTTCATCAATCACCCTCCAATAACCTGGCTGTGAAAAGATTTTCTATGAAATCAAACATTTGTACATTTTAATTGTTATCCATTTAAACATGGTCTGCACGAAAATATGTTCCGTTATGAACATATGACATATTTCGGCCCTTGAAAATGACTGCTGTAATTAATTGGAACGTCGGAAAATAAATACATATTTTACGTACAAACACGAATTTTAATCGACGATAAAGAACTATTAATCTATCATAAAATGAGTCTTGAAAGCCTGAATATTGAGTGCGATGACGCACTTCACTGATGACCTCGATCTATTGGCGTCGGTGAATGATATATGAGATGACAATTTATTCAAATATGTGTTTTTGGATAGTGAGAAGGAGTCAGTTGTGGCCTGTTTTGAGGAACCATCCCAGTATCGACCTGAGCGACAGATGAAAATCACGACAGACAGCCGACAGGATGGTCGGTCATGGAATCGAACCCCGGTCTCCTGAGTGACGGTTCAGTGTGCAAGCTACTCGACCACTCGTCGCAGTAAATATATATATATATATATATATATATATATATATATATATATATATATATATATATATATATATATATATATATACATATATATATATATATATATATATATATATATATATATATATATATATATATATACATATATATATTTATATATATTTATATATATATATATATATATATATTTACATATATGTTTTATATATATTTATATATATATATATATATATATATATATATATATATATATATATATATATGAATATGAATATATATATATAAATATATATATATATATATATATATATATATATATATATATATATGTAAATATATGTATATATGAATATAAATATATATATATATAAATATATATATATATATATATATATATATATATATATATATATATTTGTATATATATATATATATATATATATATATATATATATATATATATATATATATATATATATATATATATATATATGTATATATATATATATATATATATATATATATATTTATATATATATATATATATATATATATATATATATATATATATATATATATATATATATATATATATATACATAACGCCTTCATATCTCTCGTGACCACTCTGTATGGCGAACAATCATTTACATGCCGTAGAAATTCGTATTTTAATACATGACATCACATTTCAATAAAACACCAATGTTCACTTGATCAAAGAACGGCGGTACCGCAAAATACCTGCACCTCTATTCTACATTCCTGTTCGCGTTTGTTTGCATAATAGAATCCAGCGTCGGGTGACAACAATAGGTCTGGCCGGGCTCCAGGGTCACATGGTCTGGACCCAGGTGGGCATTGCAGTGGTAAGATATTGCACACATACGGCGGGGCGGATTGGAATTGAATTAAACATGCGTGTAGAGAAGGGGTGATGGGGTGGGGAGGGTGATGTTGGGGTGGGGGGAGGGAGGAAGTGGGTGGAAGGGGTTGAAGAAGTGATAGGTAGACGATGTGCTATCTTCTTCATATATATATATATATATATATATATATATATATATATATATATATATATATATATATATATATATATATATATATATATATATATATATATATATATATATATATAAGTATATGTGGTTGTGTGTGTATAATGTAAAGTGTACACAGTGTGTAAAATGTTATTGCTCCAAGAAATAAATTATTAAATTGAAATATATATATATATATATATATATATATATATATATATATATATATATATATATATATATATATATATATATATAGGCCTATAAATATTATGTTGTTTACCTTCAGGATTATTCCGCTTATTTTTAAAAGATGGCTGTGGGGGCTGAACTCTCCACTTCGTCATATTTCCTCGACGTTTCGAATAGATTCAAATCCATTAAACGAATCGAATAAACGTTTCATCTTCTCTCAAAAACTGAATAACAAACTCAAAAAACTCGAAAACTAACCACTACAATGTACGACTAGGATAATCAACGATTAGTATAAGGTGTGGATCATTAATCGGCCATAATATCTGACTTATTCAACTGAGGTAACCTGATTGGAAATTTCGAAAATCTCCCCCTAATAAACAGCCCGTCCAATTCATGTTTTGGAACGTCAGAGGGGGTAAGAAAACGGAGGCTCTTCAGGTGCCCCAGAAAACGTGAGCCTGCCAATCATGAACAAGCGTTTAAGATTATTTTTTTTTCAAAAAAAAATTATATTTTCTACCTCATTGTTCGCTCACTCCTCAGCCTTAGCGTAGCGAACATTGATGAATAGTCTTTTTGAAAAGTCGCCCTCCCCACCCCAACCCCTCCTCCCCCCAATATTCCTCGGCACAGCCATCGGAAATGAACAACAATGAACCAAAATACCGATATTTCTTATTATCGATCTCAGTATTATTCACGCATTCACGCCGCATACACGCGCGGTTCTCGCCATTGTGCGTTTATCGCGTGAGCCCCTACGTGCGTGCGGTGAGTTGCTGGTTGCGTCGTAGATTCACAAGGGGTACGTTGAAGATGAACGAACACACTCAGCTAACCGGAGAGTAGAACCGTCGAAGAAGATATACTACAAAGACACTGGAATCTCATTGTTGGACGAAACTAAATTCCCCTCCATTCCACGCCAAAATTTCAACACGGAATCCCTATTCGGAGTTTCACAGATATGGGCCAAAATCTAGACCCATTTTTTCCACTGTTGTGCCCTGCGTTGTAAATAAACCATTCTAGATATTGCAAAAATCTCTTCTAATACAACTGAAAAAACATTTAAAAGAAATGAGAAGAATGGAAAATCATGTCATGTTTCCTCTACAAATTTCATGTTTTGCCCAAGGGTACCCACTTCACAATTTTTTGTCTTTTCAATTTTATTTTTCAATTGGCATTTGTTCCAGATGGCGTATGATGACCACCCAAATTGCATCTGAACACGAAATTCCGCTAAAAAATCACTCTCGACTGCAACGTCGCCGGGAAGGTGTCGGCCGTGTCGACCGGGGTGGTTTCACGGCGACGTTGCGGTCGACCGAAATTTTTTAGCGTCATGCCGTGTCCATATTCGGATTCAACGGACTGTTTTTCATCTGCCAAAAATTCAGCTTAGAATCCCGATCTGTAGTCCGGAAGATATGGGAAAAAACCGGACCCATGTGTTGTCAGAATTTCTACTGGCAATTAACTTTGGCCCTATGGGACTAAAACATGGGACCCATGTTTTTGGTTATGGTTTTTGGCCCATATCTTCCGGACTTCGAATCGGTATTCTCTAGGGAATATTTCCTGGGTGGACAACAGCCCGTTAAATTTGAATATGGACACGGCATCACGCGAAAAAAATCCTGCCGATCGCAACTTCGCTATGAAAATCCCTTCGAGCTGCCACGGCCGACACCTACCCGGCGACGTAGCGGTCGATAGGAAATTTTCAGCGTGATGCCGTATACATATTCGGATTTAGTGGACTGTTGTTCATCTAATCATGAATTAACCCACGAATCCTGATCCAAATTCCATGAGATACGGGCCAAAAATCGGACTCATGTTTTAGTCCCATAACACCAATGTTAATTGACTTGGAAGAATCTCCCATAGAGACAATTGAAAGGGAACTGTTTTTTCCGAAAGTGAAATGCTCGCCATTTCCACACTTGTCGCCCGATTGTGCCAGTTCTTCAGCACGTGCATTCGGATGCGATAATGTACGAATGTCAAAGAAAAAAATTCCTGAAAAAATTAATTGACGATTTTTTTTTTAAAGATATCGGCCGAATTGTTTGTCTTGCGGTTTTTTTTCTAAATTTCAAGAGTATTTTTCTCAAAAGTGGTGCAAAATATTGCACCTTTAAACCATACAGTGTCGAGTAAGATGATAACAACTCGCATAAAAATCTTCATTCTTCTTTGAGATTTGAGCGCAAAAAATCTGTTCGTTTTTTTCGAGTAGGACGTGTTTAAATTTGAGTCGCCGCTCCGCTCATCCAATAATAAATGCGCTGTCTACTAACACTTATTCACATAATTATTTATCATTCTTTCCATTAGTTTTTTCAGCAAATTCACACGAATAAAAAAATTCAAACCAATAGGAACCAAATATAATCAAGTTTGTTCAAGCTACGTCTCGAAACACTATAAACGATATACACAGTGACTGCAAATTTTCAGATGAGCCTGCAGACCTAACTTCGTTAGAATTCAAGAAATTATCTAGATAAAAAACTCAATTATCTTCATCTTTATCCAAGTGAAAAATAAATCACTTAAACATATTACTGTGAATTAAAAAAAAAATATATATATATATATATATATATATATGTGTGTGATAATTAAACTTCTTGGATACGATCCAATATCGAGATATTTGGGATATACATATATATATATATATATATATATATATATATATATATATATATATATATATATATATATATCTTTATCCAAAACTCTGTCTTACAGTATAAGATTGCAAAAACACGCAGAGTAAAAATCAATTAGTTAAAATATAAAAAATTATCAATAATAATATTTTAGAGAGAATAACAAAATATAAGTTGATTAAATCTAAGAATGGTGGTAATCAAAATGAAATGATAATAATGAAAACTATGGAAAAAAAACGGAAATAAGTAAATCAATGTAGCTTGTAATGTTTGAATAAGAAAATGTTGAAAAAATGAATGATGAAATGATAACAAAAATATCATACAAAAATTAAAAAGAAAAAAAATTAAAAAGTATGCAATGCAATTGATCACTAGTGATAGGCGTGACTGAACGCCAAGCCACCTGGATCTATACTTCATGTGGGAATTTCGAGACACTCTGATAGGTAAATGTCAAATTTCCCACATAACAAAGCCCATTTGATTGGATGTTTTGTTTTGTGACGTTTGTGGGCGGGTCAATCACTAGTCGTCAATTCTACCGAAAAGCCTAAATGTATTAAACTATCAATAACTTCATCATCGTGCATCTTCACTCACTTATCGTTTATCTATGGTCGCGTGGATATACGCACGCCGATTTCCGTGTAAATAAAGCACTTGTCTAATAATGTATACGTCTTCGGGCGCTCTCCAGGATATTGCAGTCGTGTGGCGTGCGGATAGGGATTGGTGGAAGACGCTATTCGTACGTGATCGAGAACGTTGATTGGTTCATTATATTGTTATTAGGTACTATAGTACCATCATAATAACGGTCGACCGAAAAGTCGCACGTGTTTTACAAATGTTTTGAGGCATCGCAGTTTAAACTTCAATTTTGTTGAAAAAAAAGTGTGGAAGAAGATTTTTTTAATGTGTCCCCAGTCTTGTGAGGGAAAAATGTTCCCACCAGGGGGATCTTACAGATATATATGATCATAGAACATCACAAGAGCGAGATCAAACATTAACAAATCTTAATTACTCGGGTGGAAAGATGTTCATTTTTCTTACATAATTACTAGGCAAACGCGTTATGTGTTTCCGCGTTGATGGATGAGCTGGAACATATCAACTTATTTCTTTGGATTGGTTATTATATATATATATATATATATATATATATATATATATATATATATATATATATATATATATATATATATATATATATATATATATATATATATATATATATATATATATATATATATATATATATATATACCTTGAGATCCAAACCATTACTTCACTGCATCTTATTTTTCATTATTGATTTCTATGATAGTAAAGAAGGCTTTGTTTTAATGGTTTATAGTTAAATGGTGATACCTGTGGCTTGGATTTGATTGGTATCTTAATAGCTTCGAGTGATTTAAAAAGATTACATTATATATTTTTTACATCAAAACGGCTGATTCGATTCGATTGAAAGTTCGCAATAATGTGTATCTTCATTATATTAAAATTCCCTGAGAATTTGAATTCTCTCGGATGAAATTTTTCTCACGAATTTTTTTCTCTGGGTTGTTCTTATGGGATTTTTTGGAAAACTTTAAAATGAGTTTTCTCAGAGGTGGTTGAACCGATTGCGCCTCAAAACCATAAAGTATTGAATTAGATAGGGACACTTGTGTATGCCAAGTTTCAACTGATTTTGAATTTTCGTTTGACCTGTGGAGCGCGAGCAAAAAAAACAAAACACAGGCACTTTTTTTTCGGGTATGGCGAAATTGAGTCTTCGCTCATCCAAATAGACTGATAAAAGTTTTGTTCAGAAACTAGGAAAACGCTACATATATGCATTGTTAGATGAGCAATATAGACAAATTTATATCAACTGTAATGGTATGTTAAACATGCACATTGAGTTCAGAACAATATGTGGCTGCCTTCCTGTTACATTAATTACTCATTTCATTCGTTTCACAATTCAATTGGTTTGTTGTTTGAATTGTTGTTTGAATCATTCAATGTGCTCATGTTCCTAATAGGTTTTTTTATATAGCTTTGACTGATGTAAAAAAATTACGTCATCATTTTGTTTTATATCAAAACGGCAGATCCGATTCATGTGAAAAAATATGTGTATACATTATTGTAACAAAAATGCAGTGAAAATTTGAATTCATTCCAAGGCACTGGTTTTTCCAAATTTTCTCCTGTGGGTCGTTCTTATGTTTTTTGTTTTGAAACTTCTTAATGAGTTTTCTCAGAAGTGGTGCAGCCGATTGCCCAAAATGAAATTGTCCGAGACACCTCAAGTGCTCTGTTATATACCGGTAGAGATATATTAGATTTTGGATGTTGGATTTATCCAGGGGTTATTTTGCAAAACTAAAATTCAAAGACTGCTAATTGATCTATAGTCAATTCGAGCATTGGTTCAAGTCCCGCATAGACCCAAGGTAAGGGATTTTGTAAATAACTCATCTGGCAACTGGCGGCGCAAAATGATCTCATTGTTGACGTGCCTTAACCCTAACATTCATTCATCACTCCTAGTGATATAGACCCACCTGTTGGGGGTAAAGGGAGAGGTTGATGAGCAAACAATCATTGTACCGGCACAGTAGCTGAGTGGTTAGCGCACTTGCTTCGTGTGACCCGGGAGGTGGAGGGACAAATCGAACCCGGTTCGATCCCCGCCACCATCCGTCTTTACAGGGGTGCATCGTGGTTTCCCTCTGTAGTCTAGGCTAATGCCGGGATGGTTCCAACAATATAGGCCATTACCCATAAAAAACCTTCATCTCATCATCCCATCATCTCATTAATCATTCATCCGACGCCAATAGATCTCAGTCATCATTACAGTGCGTCATTAAAACCCAATATAAAAAAAAATAAAAACAATCATTGTCCGGTCACCAACAATCGTGTTGTCTAACCTGGCCTTGGGCATCTCAGTGCCAGTGCTCAGTGGAGGGATAACATGGATTATTAGTTTTAAAAAGGCGATGGAATGGGTCAATCAAAAAGAGTGTATTTCAAATTGCAAGGTTGCTAATAGCCTCATTTGAACATTTTCAGACGTGCGACGTGCTACCTTCGATGATGTCTCACCGCAGCTGAAAACTCCTGTGCCTGCGTACGACTTCAGATTACGTACCGGTACTTCGCTAATCAGAGCCGTCAAGTTCAAATATCGGGGTGCTGATTTCACTTTGTCAAGGTACGTTTGTTTTAGGGCTATATAATTATATAGAAAGGCACAGTTCAGCATTGTAGTCTAAAGATTTTCAAAACATTCACTCTGGACCTCTTGAAATCAATTTAGGCCCAGATCTTTCAGACTGGGAATTGTGAGAAATGATTCGTAGACCACTAGACCACAATTATGATTTTAGGCTATTGGCCTAACACAGAAAATTATAGTTGAACAAATAAAATGCTGGCTATGTTTGTTTTAATCTTTTCTCCTACTCTCAGCTTTTAACTACTCTTCCAACCTCTCATCTACAGTCCATGTATGGGGAGGGGGGGCATTTTAGAGGCATGTTTTTAAACATCAATTTCAAAATGAAGCAACCACAGAATGAGTTTCTGAAAATCTGATATCAATTCTGAGTAAATCAATTCAATTTAACATGTTTTTTATTCTTAATAATTATTACGCGACAAATATAAAATAAAATTACAACACATGGTGATAATACATAATCAATACAGTAGAACCTCTTTAATACTCATTAGTACATTTCTCACCTTGGTAAGTTCTATTTTCTAATCCCATTCCAGGGGCGTGCACTCCATGGAAGCAATGCTTCCCGTGCTTTGTTGCTTGCTGTAAATGAATGTTTTAAATACATACCTTGAATTTGAATCAGAAGATAATGATGAATCAATGAAGTAATAATTTACATCAGATTCAATTTTTCCCAATAAGCAAGTTAATTATGTTCTCTCTATAGCTACTGATTTGGTAAATATGTTATGCGTGAACGGTATATAGATGTCAATCGCGTGTCATTGCAGCGGTGACTCGAGTGAGAGAGAGAGAGAGAGAGAGAGTGAGAGAGAGAGCGAGCGGGAGAGAGAAGCTGGCTGCTCAAGCTAGGATGGAATGCTTACGCGTGGTATGCGCACGAGACGTAGAATGAGCAGTAGCGCAGGTCACGTAGCAGTAGTCTTCTCTGAATTGCATGTGTACAGCGAGATTTGTTTTATTAAATGTAATTATGTTCTCGTTTTAGTTAGACTTATGTTCAAATTCAAAACACGATTCAAATATCTGCAAGCTCGATTAAACACTTCCATTTGCGTATTCAAATGAAACAAACGTAAAGAATATCATTTATATTTCACTCTTACAAATAGATCCGTCCAACAGTCCCATGGATGTAGCGCTGTCAATTGCATCCAAGCATCAGAAAGCGTAAAACTCGAACAGTAGTAGAGCGCGGACCGCGCTGCTTCGAGCAAGCGCGTGTATTTTGATATACTCAGTGGTTTACCGGTTTTACAAAAAAGTAGTTGAGATGTTGAAGACGATGGATAATGATGTGAATAATTATCGTTGTGTCGTAATGATTCATTATTTAATGAATAATGTTCATTTTCATATATTCATATTCAATATATTTTCATATATTTTTTTATGTTTTGCCCTCGACTTGTTGGCTTGATTGCTTCCCTTTCCAAAAATCTCACGGCACGCCACTGTCCCATCCATATGCTCCCACATGTTGAATAGTTTCTTCAATAAGTTTTACACTTTGGGAATTTTTTTGTCTGGTCCCCTGAAAAACGTATTGAAGAGGTTCCACTGTTCAATGGTATTCAATACATCAATGGTAATCAATAAAGTGTAATATGATAAGGGGGTAAATGGGATGTATGGAAGTCTAGGCGTACATGTGTCAAGTACAATAGTATATATTAATACAATAAAACCATTTGTTTTCGCTATAAATGTAACAAATGGCCTTCAAACGCATGTATCTGTGCAGTGTGACCTGAGAATAGCTCGGCCTGGGAGGTAGGGTAGTGACGTAGTAAACTGGCTGTCCAGTGGTTAACACCGACTGTCTCCTATAGTTATTATTATTATTATTATTATTATTAACTCTTGCAGTTGCACATAAATGCGCGGTGGCAAGTTCCCTATCAATCCTATCCTATCGCCTCCCTAACCTTCTGACGGAATAGCTTCAACCCTATTTCATCCTCCTCAATTATACTTCTACTATACTACTATACTTTCTAGTATACTTGCAGGTTCTCCAAGCGCTTGACTCCACTGAAGACTCGTAGAAGCCTCTAGTTGTCCACGAGGAGTTCGACGCGTCCGAAGTCGCTGCAGATAACATCGGGTGGGTGTTTTATTCATTATTGCGTGAAAAAGAAAAAACATCAACTTCTGGGGATGGTTTTTCACTTTGAAGTGTTTGACCTATCCATGTACGTAAATTTCAAAAAAAAAAAGGAAAACTCCGAAAACGCAGCATATGCCTTGTAAGACTGGTCAACTGTCCTAAAAACGAACTGTCCTGAATGTCTACTTCTTAATCAACCTGTACGGATGTGAAAGCAGAGAGGTTGGCTCCTCCCCTTGAATTATCGTATTGTCCCGAATATAAGCTATTGTCCCGAATATAAGCAGAGGGTTTTCTCGAAATTTCAAGCCCAAAAGTCATCGTCGGCTTATATGCGAATCTCAGCCTATAATCGGTCAAAAATATGTTTCATGCTCATTTTAACTGGGCGTCCCACACCCGCACACTCATAACAGCGAAATCAACTTGAAACTGCGAGATATTCCACTAAGAACACGTTTAATAAATGTTTTATCATTAAGAAGCATTATTTTCTCAATTTCCATCATTTTTATTTTACGCACAGTAATAAACATAAGCACGTCGAGCTGTTTGCTGCATGGTGTGTGTCATCCTACTGCGCGCTACCGCGTGTGGTCTGACCTTGTCGAGCACGAGACTCTTTAGCGTGAAAAATAGTTGTTTCGGCTGATGGCATAGCTTTCTCTTGCACGCAATACGAAATTGACTAAATTCTACCCAGAAAGACTGATGATCTACATGACAAAGGAGAGAAACTCTTTTTCAATCACTGATCTAAAAGTTTGGGGGGGGGGGGTCGGCTCATTGGGGACAATACGGTATACATATATGAAGGGCCAGTTCTGTGAGTATGCGACGTAACCCTCGCGCACTGTCATGCTATAACAGATGGACGGCTTGACATTCCCAAAGGTCACATAGCGACAGCACAAGACTTGATTTCTAGACGGGCTGTCGTTGACGTTAGATATCGCTATTTGCTTTTCTCTATTATTTACATTATCGACACAGCCACCGTGACATGCACCCTCCGTTATCGGTCGGTCATTGCTATAAGCTTAACGGGCCGACCTTGATCTTGATGTCACGCTGTGCAACGATAACTTGCCTGCTCTTCTCTATATTCTATATTCTTCTATATTCTTGTTCTATATCGATACCTTAATGGCAAATCCTCGTACTGTATATACAAAAAGTGAAATGTTCAGGAGAAAGTAAAAACACCTTCCCAAGAATACTTTCATTTTATTTTTTCATTTCATTTTTATTCCTGTAGATTTGTACATTATACATGTAGGAAACGTCAGCTTATTAACTTTAAGAATATTAGAAACTAATAACTAAAATAACATAAATAACTATTTATATATGTATATATCTATTTATATTATACTATTTATATATCTGGACAGTGGAGTGAAACCACACATTTGTATGAGCCATTCAAACTTGTACGAGGTTTTGCAGGCGGGAAAAAGACACAAAAATATGATATGGGTTGGGTATGGGTGAACAGCAGATACAACCAAATAAATATCAAGGATGACTACTCAAAAGCAAACATAAAGAAATGAATATTTCGATTTAATTTGATTAGTTTATTGTACTTTTGCTGCCTGTTAATTTCAATTTTTTTGTTAGAGGGGGTATGAGAGTGAGTAGTTAGAGGGTATGAGAATTTGTGACGTATTTAAGGGGGGGATGATGATAGTTGTTGTGACCAAATGTGCCATGGGAGGAAGGGGGAGGGTTCAAAGTGGCCTAAAAAAGTGTGACATAATTTATGGACGTTCCCTTGTTACAGAGAGATTGGTTTCCTCCGGTGAAAATGACAGTAGTTTAAAAGTGAAGCGGCTGCTTGGTGCGGTATTCATCCAAGTCTCTACATCGTAATCTTGTGAGCTGTGGGAGTTGGAGAATTGTGAATCTTCGACAGTCGATACATATTCATGTGCTGGGTAATAATATCGGAACACATGATGGGCTAGCAGGACTATAATTTCTAGATCTTTCTCCATCATTAAGCGTGCAACCTTCAAAATTCATGCTTTTTTCACTATTCAACAGTCTATCAAAATATAGGCCCACTTGAATTAATGACTTTGAATAAAAGTAACTGGTTTTATCAAACATAAGGAATGTTATGAATATAATTATGCAAAAATTGATAATAGATATCCAAAAAGTTGTTTTTTCATCAGAATGTAGTCAAAGTAGCAACTTGATATTTGATGCACATGACGTGAGAGAAAAACTATGCCCGTGTTTTTGATGCAATTTCTACTCATGAATATTTATTCATTTATATTTGGGTTGATGACGCCCAAATATAACGCGAATATTATTTCATGAAAATACCGTACATAACTAGATGTGATGTGGAAAAGTCAATTCTCTGATTAATCTATCGTTCAACTATAGTATCAGTTTAGTAATCCTTAAGGTATTTCTGTCGTTAATTTAGCTTGATTCAATTTAATTTTTTAATTTAGGCTATTTACATATAATATTGGTTACTTAATTTTCATCTCGAGATAACTGAGGTTTCTCACTGATGAAACCCTCGTCAGTCATTCAAAATCTGATGGTTGAAATTTTGCTGTAGGTCTAGTTCCCATAATAGTTGTGGTCCGTACTAACTTTTGAAACAAACACTCCGTGTTAAATATTTTGATAATTCAAACTTTCATCATTTAAAAAGGGTTTGTTTGGATCCGTTTGATTTCCAAACGAAGAGAGTTTAATAAGCTTATGAAATGTTATCAATATTCTTTTTATCTAGCCTTATCTTGCCTGTCTAGCAGTCATGTGATCTATCTAGTTCTTACAAAACACAGAGCCAGCGTATAATGCAAGCATCCAACACATATTATTGACAAATATTTTTTTCGTAAAAATGTCACAAAAGCAGTATTCCTAATCTCTCACTTCAATCACTCACTTCACTTTTATTCATTTTTTTACTTCACTTCTTACTATTTACTTATTTTTTTTTTTACTTTCATTTACTTTTTTTCTTACTTCACTTTATTTTACTTCACTTTTTTCATCAGTCACTTTAACCAAAAGAGTTTTGTGTTTTCAATACTGTAATTGTCTGGAAAAATACACATTCAACATTTTTTTCTCTGTGAAACTCTAAATAAAATACAAAATTGCCCCTATTTCACAATGGATCAGCTTCCATGCACTGGAACAGGTAGCTCAGTGCGAAAGCTTGCTCCATGTAATTGGGAGGTGAGGTTGATTGGGCCCTGGTTCGTTCCTTGTCACCATCCATCGTTACAGAAGGTTTTTAGTTTCCCCCTGTAGCATAGGCAAATTCCAAGATGGTTCCTAGTTCCTACATACATATAGGCCACGACCGCTTCCTTCCCTCTACGTAAAAACCTTCATCCCGTTCATCTTACGTCCTGCCAATAGATCTTGGTATTGTAGTTGTTCCGGAACAAATGTTCCGGCATTGGTGAGTTTTACAGTCTTATAACCGTAGTGTTGCTTGTTGCAGTTCGCGTTCCGTCGTCCAATGGCAGCTGGCGTGCTTCTCTCCTATTGGTCCGTGTGGGAAGGATCAGGGCATCCAACGGTAAGTTGAATGATTGATTTTTTGCTCTTGATAAGTAACGGCTTTTCAATGAAACTGTTGGGCTGTGTTGGGGTGTGTTGGGCTAAATGACGCCCTCCTTAGCTCAGTCAGCTAGGGCGCAGTTTAAGATACCGAAGTCATTGTTCGTCGTGGGTTCGAGTCCTGCATAAGGCATGGTTTTGTGTAAACATACTTTCACTTGTCATCACATTATAGTTTTCATTACTCACCTGCTCATTCGTACCCCCCTATAACCTACCAGCTGGTGGGGCCAATGATCTCTATTGATGAAAAAATGAAAATGGATAATTCTTCAGTTCAATGTCAAGCCAAGTAAATCCTCCCAATTCAAAATCTAATCAACCCACTTTGTCGAATACAATGAGCTAACCCATGGGTAGTTTGAATGATCAGTATTGAAGGCTTACAGCAGGTTAGTCAAGCTTTTTCAAATCAGTATTGATCAACAATCATTCCACTATTAAAATTATCAATCAATTCAATTTAAAAATTATTCATCATCAAGCAAATTTCTCAGATAGTATTCCTGCGTTGATTAATAGCCCGTGAACTAACAATGCTGTAATATTGTTTCTTACAGTTTCTATTTCATCGTCCCAGACGAACAAGCGACTTCGAGACGGGCCGAGTGGCAAGGATCAGGACATCAAAAAGTAATATTTAATAATAAGACACCGTATTCATTATATTTCATTAATTCATAATACTTGATAACGTAACAATTTGGCTTTTTTGACCAGTGTTGAGCAGATATTATTTACATTATATTAAAATTCACAATAAGTTTACATATAATGATTACAATATACAATGATAATTGTTGATTGTGTAAGAAATTTAATATTATTATTATTATTATTATTTAACTCTTGCAAATGCACATAAATGCGCGGTGGCAAGTTCCCTAAGTACCCCTATCCCACCATCTCCTTAACCCTCTGACGGAATAACTTTAACCTGATTTCATCCCCTTCAAAAACATTTCTACTAAGCCCATTCCAGTCCCTACCTGTCCTATTTAAGAAAGAGAATTTACCGACATCTAATGTAGCCCCCTTTATGACTACCGCTCTATCATGACCCCGCCTACCTCCATACCCTGACTTATTTCTTTTTATCAACTCAATTATTAGTCACATTTTGTGTATTAATTCTAGAAGAGTATTAATCCAATTTATATTCCACTTGAATGAAAGCAAATGTCATAGTTCTCCAAGAGCTCTGTGACATTTGTGCCAGTCAGTATTAAGGCTATCATTCAAGTTGGGTATGAATTTGATCAACGCTACTAGAATTTCCAAGATGTGTATGCCGACCCGAGTATGTCGTTAAACTGCGCTCTAAGGGCGAGGCGGAGGAAAAATAAGATGGCTTGTGGGTGATGTCTCGCCCTAGCACATCAGGTTGCTGCGTCCTAGTGGCGAACCTTGTTGGACGTGGGACTGAGGCGCCACATCCACAAAACATCCGTTTCCCACACGCCGCCCTCCCCCCCGTTTTTTGGGGGGGAATATCCCTGCCAAATATCCCAGCCATATCCAGCTGTTACTATATGAATTGTTATAATAACTTATATATATTCAATAACTTATATATATTTAATTATTTATATATTTAATAATTTATAATTGTTATAATAACTTATAAATATGTATATTATTTATTTATATTTATAGGCCTATTCATTTATATTTATATATATTTTTATTTATATATATTTAAATATTTTATATATATTATATATAGGCCTATTTTATATATAATTTCGAGAGAACCCTCTGCTTATATTCGGGGCAGTACGGTATATTGTTTGTACTTGTTGATGTATATTTTGTAATAATCAATTGACAGTTGTTATTATTTTCTTCTCTTCTGGTTTTGAGTTATTAAATTATCACCTATTTGTTTGGTTTTTTACTCTACTTACTTGTTACGTGGTATGTGGTGCACTGATCCTATTGACTGTTCAACGATTTACTCGTTCATAGAATAGTAATGAATAAACATCATACTGTCATGATTTAATTAAAATGAAGTCAATTATATTCTTCACCACTTACATGAATAGTAGTGCATCTTATGTCTCCAGTAGACCTATCTACCAGTTCTATGAGAGCAATCATTTGTGATCTTTATGCAAAGTTAACAATACACTCTTCAGTGGACTTTGAAAAGTAGAAAAAGTAGTGTGGAAAAAGTAGAGGATTGCTGACATTTCACTCAATACGCAATATGTGCGTAGTGCTGTACAATTGTCCGATGCATCAGATGATTTACCAGAATGCAACAACTATTGTAAACATTACATTTAATAAAAGCACTTAAATCAATTTAGCCAAAAGCCAACCCAGTTTTGAAATGATTAAGAATGAGTGCCCTACACCACAATATTATAGCCAACTACTCAAAAATAGAACATATTTTCTTTTATTCACGAGGCAATCAGTACGGTATGAAGTTCTTGTATAATATTCATTTGCGGCCCATTTTTTTATCATAATCACAAACTGACCTTGTAACTTGGCATTACCAACACGAGTTATACGATGCTATTTATAGTTTTTAAATTCAATTTATAAAGATCAGCTGGCGTGCTTTCAAGAAAAGCGGGCCAGCATGCGTTTGAACTGAGCGTCGTCTCACGAGGAAGTAAATCTATTTTTGAAATTGAAATGGATGATTGTAACATTTGTCAAACTACACTGGTGATTCAAGAACTAATTAATAATGAGAAATGAGCAAATTTTGTGATGCCTTGTAACCTTCTAATCAGGCTATGAATGATGGACTACAGGTAACAGTAATAGAAGTAAGTATGTTGTATTCTGTGTGTTGGAGGTTCAATACATATCTGATGTGTCGTTTACACCTCGGTAACGATAAGGTCATGCCATGTGATATGCTACAACTGGTACCGAGAGTGATGAATTTACCTGTGAATACAGGAATACTGTTTCCAAACCTGGATACTGTTTCTATATTCATGATGAGTTTAATAAATCAGAAGTTGTTACTTCGCTTATCTATTACGCCCTGTGAAGTTGTAACGACGAAAGAAGGTCATCTTCAGTGTAAAGTACGGCAGCGTGAAGAATTTAATACTTTCAAAAAATGCATTTGTGTTTATTGTAAATTTCGTCCAGAAAAAAAAATTGTCCCTCAGAATGCCACAACTATAACAATATTGAGATGATATATTTTGTGTTTGCTACGTTGGTAAATGACCAACTTCTTTCGTGGATACAATTATGTATATTTATTCAATTAATTCTCCCTGAATTGTCGACTTGACGATCCGCTAGTTTCCTGACAAGACTGATTGCGTGCCAGTTTTGCTCAGGATTCAAAACTGTCCGCTGGCAGACTTGGGCCCCACCCGTACAATGCACGTCAAATTCTGTTTCAAGAATAACAATAGGCCTGATCATAATAATTTAAATAGTTTTTTCAAGATGTTGCAAATCGTTGTTATCCACAGCGATAAGAACGGAGCGATACATAGAATTTTCCTCCAGGAGAATAGGCCTACATCACTGTCATCATATTTACCCATTAATTAACAACATTTCATAACAAGTGACTATTTTCGGACTAGAAGTAGGTTTTAGATTAAATCACTTTATGATATTTCTTTGGTTAGGTCGGATAACGGATAATTTATGCTCATTAAACTGGTTGGATTGGGTTATGCAGTTTAGTTTAGGCTGCATGGGGAGAACAGCAATGTCTGCATGTGGTGACGTATAGACCGATCACGACGTAGTGATACGACCCAATTTTATCATAATATAAAGAAGGTGCTCCAACTTACATAGGGTACTGATAACATGGAAGGCATTTGTGGTTTCTTGCGGTCAGTTCAGAGCCAAAGGTCCCGATTGCCTGTCGCAATTTAGCGGATTTCCATGTGAACTAGATGTAGATAAGAATGGCTATGGTACCGGTGGCATTGTTCTACTCACAAAAACTATAATTTTTGTGAAAAAACAAATGCAACTACTAACATTATAATCCTACTGAGCCATGTATAGCATTGTTGAGTATTGTTGTTTTATATAGTTTAATATAAAAGCAATAGTTGCGCTACAGGCAATCGGGACCCTGGACTCGGGAACTGACCCCGGAAATATTTCATTCTCAAGACCCGAGTTGGATCACCTTTATATTATGATAAAATATGTTGGTATCACTATACATCGTTGTCTGATGAATAGCGGCTGCCAACATCCTCACAATCACCAGCTTGTCAAAACAATTACGGTATTATAAAATACAATGCTATGACATAGTTATGTATGTACTCGGTTACTGCTAGCACAAGGCGCAGAGGTTCAATCAGCGAGAACATTGGGTTCAGTACATCTGGCATGGAGTCTTGAAAGCTTCAGATGTTCACTGTTGTTTATGAAAGCGACGAAAGGCCTGGATAACAAGGAAGCTGAAGTGTTACTCACCAGATCAAGACTGGTGACTGCAGGAAAATGTAAGTGGGCTAATCTGGATATTGACCTTAAATAATAATGACCACCCTTTATCTTGTACAAATGCCCAAATTGGGAAACATTTTTAGTCAATATTTTTTTGTATGTACGAAAGATTTATGAAAATAATTGATTGGTGATTGGGGCTGATCAATTTGAGTTTTGAAAATTCTCCGTTTTCTGAAATGCAGCCTTCAACTTTCATGGATTCTTCATTATATGTAACAGGCTATTCACAAAAATTGCATTTGTCAAAATATGGAAAAATTATTAATTTTCTCATCAGAATGAAGCCAAAAGAGCATTTTAGTCCCTGTAACTTCAACTTAAAATTAATCTGTGTTTTTCTGGTGCAATTTCTATTAAATAGTATGTTCCTAGAATTATAGGCCATATAAATTATAATTGAATGCGTGATTAAAAGCCTCAATTGCTGGTAGTTGATTCAACTATTGACAATATATTATATTTGAATCGAAAAATCTTGTAGATGAACCTCTATTAGTGTATGTACCTGAAAATGTGTTGGCTATCATCAAATATATTTTCTAATATGTGTTTGAAAAGGACTTTGAATTTCGACGCGTTATTGTCACAGCCTTATTCATTCAGATCATTCTTTTCTGATGAAAGAATGAAATAAATTGAATGAAAAAGGCTGTGGTTAATATAAAGTCAAAAGAACAACTTTGCGCTACCAGTTTTGAATGATCGAAATGATAACAGTGCAGCCTCTTTATTTTTACATTAATTTCTTTCAAAATCTTTTATTTTAAATGTTAATTTCATTAATGGTACGAAAGAGCAAGCTTTCGATTTATGAATATCATTGTATTCAATAGTTGATGCATCTTTGACGCCAGTTCACATTTCCGACATTTTGATTTCCGGTGCTGTAGGCCTACGAATTGTCGAATCACCTAATTAAACCATGTGGTTCATCATGACGGTGAGTTATAAATTTACGATTTTTGTCTTTTTATCAACTCAAAATTGGGGTGAGGATGTGACGATCAGATACTTGATAGTTGCCATCATTATATTATCGTCAAGTAGATCCAAATCCAAGTTTTTAAAAGCCATTTTTACCAAACACAATGTGGGATCACCTGACCGTAGGCATTGCGGTAGGGCGGTTGGGGGATTTAATTTGTAACGTTACATGATCAATGGTTGGGTAAACCTATAGGTGTACATCAACTCGACTTGAATAATTATTGCCTATTAAACTAAGGCTAGAATAAGTTGAATATTGGTATATAACAATATTTGGTAAAATTGGTAGGCCTAGGCCTAGAGATGACTTGCAGTAGCATGAGGCTTGACAGTGGAAAATCTATGACTATAAAGAAGATAGCATCGGCCTACATTCTGCCTAGGCCTAAGCCTCGAGTGCTAAATGTAGACATGTTTTCTCCTTCATTCAGCAAGTAGGCATAGGGAAAGGTAGTGCTAGTCCTATACTGCTAAACATTGATAGCCAAGCCTAGCCCAATGCGTTGATTTTGTAAGTTTCAAAATCAATGTAGTTCATGGTGGGGGCACATGTTTTATTAGGTTGATTTTATATTTGAACATCTTGGATGTACCTGTATATATATATATATATTTAGCTAGCTCATTTAGCACATCTTTTCATCATATCATTACCGGCACATGTAGCTCAGCAGTTGCCAATCATGCTCCCTTGATGTGTGCCGGGAGATGAGAATGAATTGTGCCTTGATTGATTCTCGCCAACCGACCAACTCGACAGAATTTTTTCGTGCTTTCCTCTAGCCTAGAGTCGAGACAAATGAGTGGATGGTTTTTACAATATAGGCCTTTAATGCTTCCTTCCCATTACCTACAATTTAACTTTCATCTATTAATCATTCACTTTCAGGATGCCAATAAATCTTCCTCATCACTGCAGTGTGATGTTAAACCCAATTCAAATAAATCATTCTAAGGATGATTTCAGGCCTAATAATTTGATATGATGGAAAGTTGAGATCACAGATCATTTTATTGGTAGGTTGGAGTATTGGAAAGGAAGCGGTCATAGTCTGTGTTGCTTTAGGCATGTATTCAAGTCCAGACGTGCCGGTATACATTTATGATGGAATTGCGTAGCCCAATATAGTCTGCATATCGTCGGAATTACATGTCGGCCAAGCCAAATACATACAATTTATATTGAACTTTAATTCGAGTGTGTACATTATTATTTGATGGGCTTAGTATAGTTGTATAAATGAATACCGTAATAAGAGTAGAATAGGTGGTTATACCATAAATGAAGTGATAACTTGATGAGTTATTGATTGGGCTTATCACCGAGACGCGTGGCCGAGTGGTAACACACTGAACCGTCATTCGGAGACCAGGGTTCGATTTCCGCCATGGTCGACCATCTAGGGGTTTTTCGTGGTTTCCCTCTGTCATCCAGGTTGATACTGGGATAGTTCTTTAACAACGGGCCACAACCAACTCCTTCCCACCATCCAGAAACACCTAATAAAATAACTTCATCTCATCATCCCATCATCTCATTCATCCACCGACGCCAATAGATCATAGTCATCAGTATAGTGCGTCGTTGAAACCCAATATATATATATATATATATATATATATATAAATATATAATAAGCTTATCAATGTCATCACTACAATCAGAATCTTTCTTGCCTGCTATTGAATTTCTGTAAAGGCCGTAAATTATGTTGAATAATAACTTGGTATGTTTCCTTTGTTTCAGTTTCTACCAGCATCCGAGAGCATAACATTACCTCAGACTCTTATAGCTCTACCTGCTGGCTTCTGATTGGCTGACTTCTGATACAGGCAACACGCTCGCATCGAATTGGCCAACTTCCACTTCAGGCAACACGCTGGCTTCTGATTGGCTCAGTCACTACTACAGGCGCTGGCTTTGGATTTTCTCACCACTTACACAAATCAATAACATTAGTCACAGGTAAGAATTTAGTTTGTAGAGTAGAAAATGTATGTGATTGTAGCACAATGAAACTCATGGTGTTGCCCAAGCTGTATTTCAAGTTATAACCAAGTAGGGGCCTATAAGCTCAGTCGGCATGCTATCAACTGTGTCAGTTTTCGACTGCGTCAGTTTTCGACTGCGTCAGTTTTCGACTCCGTCAGTTTTCGACTGCGTCAGTTTTCAACTGCGTCAGATTTCAACTGCGTCAGTATTCAACTGCGTCAGCTTTGATTTGCTGCTAAGACTGTACCTGTCCATGGTGGGGGTATTTCCCCTCCAGTTTTGTATGTAGTACTATTCATAGCAAAAACATCTCAAGTAAAAATCTGACGCAGTTTAAATCTGACGCAGTTGAGATCTGATGCAGTTGCAAACTGACGCAGTTGGAATCTGACGCAGTTGAGATCTGACACAGTTGAGTTCTGACGCAGTTGAAATCTGACGCAGTTGAGATCTGACACAGTTGAGATCTGACGCAGTTGAAATCTGACGCAGTTGAGATCTGACGCAATTGAAATCTGACGCAGTTGAAATTTGACGCAGTTTGAATCTGACACAGTTGAAATCTGAGACAGTTTTGTGTCCAGATCATGGAGCGATGGCGCCAAGCCACGGATAACCCGTGGATGGATCTGGGGCTGAAAGACCGTGTCTGAATAAGAAGTGTGGTTATGTCTGTTTATGAAATGGGGTCATGTCTGTCCCATAAGTGGGGTTATGTCTGTCTAAGAAGTGAGGTTATGTCTGTCCTAGATGTGGGGTTAAGTCTGTTCTATAAGTGGGGTTATCTGTCTAAAAAGTTGGGTTATGTGTGTCTTATGCCCGCCTGTGTGTGCGGCGGCGCCAAGCCAGAGACAACCCTTGGCAGAATTGGGATTATGTTTGTCTGAGAATGGGGTGTCTAACTCCCATCCGTGTGAGCAGACAAGATCACGGACAACTCGCGACTGGGGGCATGGGAAATTTGTTGCAGTTGAAAATTGAGTTTATATCTGACGTAATGATGCCGTGGCATCGAGTGTTTGCCTAAACACAATGCCACTCACTCTAATTATTAGCCGAAGCAGTCAGAGCTGCAAACGTACATCAAGCCAGAGACCCTGACGCATGAGGGAGGCGTGTGTGTTGAGGTGAAGCGGAAACACAGAGTGCGATACAGAGTTGTGCTATGGGGCTTCATAATAAAAGCTCTACTGTAATAGCAACCAGTAACAATTGTGTGGATTAAAAATTAATTGAAAGTACGACATGGATTTATACTGAAAATTCGATGTTTTTCTTATACTTATAATAAAATACATTGTATATTTTCATTGTTACTACAATTCAAATTTTAAAAGTTGATTTAGGTTTTTATTCTCATTATAATGACGTGTTCTCTAGGGTAATTTCAGCTTACCTAGCTCACCCTGACCGACCGCAATGCTTATATATACATATATTTCCATAATTTCATTTCAAAGTATAATAAAATTAATAAGGGATCAAAGAATCAACCTTAATTATGATATCGGTACATATATATATATATATATATATATATATATATATATATATATATATATATATATATATATATATATATATATATATATATATATATATAATGATATTGTCAATTTTCAAGGTATCGTTCATGTGGTATCATGTTTTTAACGATAAATTTGCTTCCTTCGTGAAAGATTTGCGGTGCAATAGACATTATCCGTGAAGTTCGTCTGACGAGTCAGCAACCGAAGTGATTGACGAAGTCTTCCATTGCTGACTCACCAGGGGGTGCATTCCTGTACGATTTAATCCGGTTTTAGTGATGGTGGTATTAACTTGGTATTCCTAAAAAGATAGACCCGGAAATAATACCAGAAAAGTAGGATCAACTTGAACCTGCCAAAGAGCGGGTTAAGCGTGTTTTAAGATGCACTTCAAGATTTCAAATATTAATTTAAATATCTGATGTAGTGAATATCGTTACGAGAATGTGGTTTCTAGAATAAGAACTGAAGGCAACAGAATATGAATGTATTGAAATAATTTTCCTATCAGTTTTATTATTAATAGTCCATTTGCCAGAATTCTTTTCAAAGCTTGTATACTTATGTTGTTCTGAGAGCAAATTTCACAGTGGCAGTTCGGTTGCATCGTTAGCGCGGCTGCTTTTAGGGCTAGGAGGGTGTGGATCGATCGAACTTAAGTCAACTTTTTGTTCTTTATTTAATTTCATTGTAAATAGTTCATTAGGCTGAGATTTGATTTGGTTCAAGTTTCATTGAAATTGGATGAGATTTGGGTACATTTTAGCTGATTTGTAACAACATTTGTCAAAAAACTGTTTTACCGACGTACTAACCTACGCTTCCCTTAAACCTACTATAAAACTCGTACATGAATACGAAGTTGAACCTCTCTAAAACCTGTATTAACACGGTATTAACTCAGACTAGGATTATCTAGATAAAACTAATTGTACAGGAATACACCCCCAGGAGATAGAACACTTGAAGATGGTTACTAAAACATGACAGAAACATTGCGACGTGTAAATGTTTGCTGGACCCCAAATCTTTCTCGAAAGAGGCAAATTTACCGATAAAGACACTATACTATACATATATATAAATATATATATATATATATATATATATATATATATTTATATATATATATATATATATATATATATATATATATATATATATATATATATATATATACACATATATATATATACACATACATACACTATACTATACATATATATAAATATATATATATATATATATATATATATATATATATATATATATATATATATATATATATATATATATATATATATATATATGATTTCAATAGCTTCCTGGTTGACCACCAGTGGGTTATTATAATTAATGATTTTTAAAACTGTTTAAAAATTGCGACCTCCCCCGGGACTTGAACCCGGATCTCCAGATTGCCGGTCTGACGCGCTACCCATTACGCCAGAGAGGAAGATCTTCTTGAACAGTTTTATTTGTTGATATCTTTCGTACAGTCACACATTTCAAGACTTGTGGATCGCACCCCAAATTGACAGGAAATTGTACTGCCTGATCGACATCTCCCAGCTATCCCAGCTGTTGGGTCATGTGATTTCAATAGCTTCCTGGTTGACCACCAGTAGGTTATTATAATTAATGATTTTTAAAACTGTTTAAAAATTGCGACCTCCCCCGGGACTTGAACCCGGATCTCCAGATTGCCGGTCTGACCGGCAATCTGGAGATCCGGGTTCAAGTCCCGGGGGAGGTCGCAATTTTTAAACAGTTTTAAAAATCATTATATATATATATATATATATATATACATATATATATATATATATATATATATATATATATATATATATATATATATATATATATATATATATATATATATATATATATATATATATATATATATATATATATATATATATATATATATACATATATATATATATATATATATATATATATATATATATATATATATATATATATATATATATATATATATATATATATATATATTTAATATATATATATATATATATATATATATATATATATATATATATATATATATATATATATATATATATATATATATATATATATATATATATACATTACCTACCTGTATTTTTTGGTACTGACGCTGTCGGTGAAACAGGATAATAATCTGGATCACAGAAGGGTAGGTTTAATAGGTAACATATGAAACTGGTGTAATAAGTATTTAGAGAGAGAATGACAATTTAATTGACGGCTGTCCGCATAGCGGGATACCAAGATGGTACAGCGTAATATAGTCAATACATAGTACAATGGTTATTTACAAAAGTGATAAAAAATTGAATACAGAAAAATCCTGAAATATTATAAAACTAATTTAATTGAGGGTAGATAACAAAAGTATGAAAAAAAATATGAAAATGGAAGAAGGTAATAGAAAAAGAAGGTATTATTAATATTATCAAAAAGGTTGAAATTATTTGAAAGAATATAAATGGTGCTGTAAAAGACCTACCGAATCTATCAAAACTGAGTTTACAATATTTCTTAATAATACCTTCTCTGGGATTTTGTGATTATCGAGAAAAGTGCATAAAAATTCAGGAATGTTGCCGCGAGCTCCCACCATCAATCCCACTACATCCCAGTACTTTGCATCAATTTGGTATTTCGTTGACAGATCTTTGATGCATGGAATGTAGTGTTTTCTCTTTTCAGTGTTTATATGAGATGGTTGTTCATATTCAGTCTCATATCTGATAGTGGGGTCCATAATGATAACTTTCTTCTCATCAGGTCGTATAGCAATGATATCGACTCGTTTGTTGGAACCATCCTCTGCTACACATGGGATTTCCTCGTGAACATTCCATTTTTGTTGTCGAAAGGCGTCACAGTAGGCCCTATACTATGATATGCCTTGATTTTATGTTATATTTTTCACTAAGGCCCAGTATTACCACGGCCAGTTAGTATTTATCTGAGAGTTGGTGAAAACAAATAACATGGGTAACCATGGTGATAACAAGTTTGAACTGTCAGATAAAAGCTAACTGGACTTGGTAATACCGGGCCTAAGTAAAATAAGATTTCTTTGTAGGCCTATTTTTTTCCAAGCGATTAGGAAACATTTTGATATATCTGTTATACTAAATATGATACAATTTTATTTGAAATTGAAAATACATTTCAAAAGGAATGCATGACATTTTGAGAAGTAGTTCACACAAATTCAATATAGAATTGTAACAAATTCATCACTGAAATTTAATGTAATGTATACATTAATTTTATGAATCAGCATTCAGCTAAAAATAACTGCTATATACGTTACAATGAAACCAGAGATCCAATTGTTAGTGACAAATGCTCCGTCAAATGAATAGGCCTACTATTACTACTAATACTACTACAACCTGGGTCAAGGGAAAATGTATGAATATTAGGGCAAAGACTTTAGTATCTAACTTCGTTAGAAGACGTAAAACTAAGCCTTCTAAGCGGCGACAGAGCGATGCTAGTGCACGTATCGTAGTGGAGTGAATTATTCTTTAGGCGGGCCAGTTGGAATGATTTCCAGGATTTTTTTTTCTCATACCTTCTTGGATCCACATAATTATCCAACTAATGTTTTTTTCAGAACTGATATATTTCATGATTCATCAATATGCCTAGGCCTATAGTTCCATCATGAGGGGACGAGACAACGCTATTTGTTATATCACCGAGTGTTCAGGACTACAAAATATCTGCGCTTGAATGTCATCTTTTGTTTGATGTGTATAACATAGCTACTTATTTCTGCCATATAATTTACTGCAACAAATTGCAGCAATATAGCATACAGCCACAGCTGCCACACGCCACAATGTCTTATTGGCGTGTGGCTTTTCAGTTGCAGTTTTGATTGTACAGTGCCCAGCAATAACCTAGGACTGTCAACACATTTTGATTTATATTTGACATATATCTTTAACATGCGCTGACCGCTAGCTGGTCTCTAGCTTGCTTGCGGTCTAGTTTGGAACGACAGACGTTTGTACAATACTGAACAGAACGAAATCATATTCCGCAAATATTGGGCGTTCTGACACAGCCTATGTTTTCCAAAAAAAAATTGGGAATATTTAGAATAGTTATTTATTTTTAAAGGGCGTTTTCTGTCATAACATAATGAGACGGACCAATGGTGAGAATTAAGGTTTGCAACTCACTGCCCCTTTAAATGAAGTTAATTACCAATTTTTCAATATTTCATTAAATCTATCATTAGCTAACAACCCGTTAATACTAAAAATGTGTAATAACGGCGTGTTAGCTCGAATACGTTTTTTCCAACATTCGTTTCGCCATCGAGAGTAAACAATCTGTTTGGTTGCTTTTGATAGCTCTTGAACAATCAAAATAAAGCCTATATGAAAGAGAGCGGTCATGTTTTTGCCAATTTTAATATATAAATAATCTATAATTGGCCTATAGAAATTCCAGAAGGTTTACTTGTAAATATTGTTTCCTATATAATGAAGAGATTGGAGTTATCACATCAGAAAAACATATCTTACTTCTATTGTTTATTTGCTATTGTTGTGTAAGTATGAAACACATTTATTTTCATTCAACCTGCATTAAAAGCTTGGTTGTTGTGGATAGCTAAGATCGCTGCAATAGCTGAGGGTTGTAAAAATCAACGATATTGTTCGCCTGAATATTAAAATTAGCAAGTAACGTTGACATATTTCACATATAGACCTATTTTATCTGTTGTTCTGATTTGTTGTTAAAATTTTAAATGGTTTGAATTCATAAATTCCACTATGTTTATATTTCTTTATTTTTCACTTTTAGACATGTACATACAGTTCACGTAAATCTCCACAAAGAATGTATTACAGGTTCACTGTGGAATTGAACAATTATTTATTTTGCATTCACTGGATGCGCAAAACAAAGACTCAATTTCACCATAGGCTACTCGAAAGAAAAGCACTTTTTCGTTTGTTTTTTGTTCGCATTCCACTGGTAGGCGCAATCGGTTGAGCCAGTTCTGAGAAAGCTCATTTCAAAGTTTTCAAAAATCCCATAAGAATAACCCAGAGGAAAAAAAACATGAAAAATATTCATCACGGGAGAATTCATATTCTCAGGGAAATTTAATATGGTGATGATACACATTATTTCCAACTTTCACTCAGATCGGATCAACTGTTTTCATAAAAAAAATATATATAGGCCTAATATAATATTTTCGAATCACTCAAATCTATTAAGATACCATTTAAATCCAAGCAACAAGTGTCACCAATTAGGCTAATTGGAAACGAAGAAAACAAGGCCTTCTTAATTATTAATACTGGCACATTCAAAATTAGACATTAACAGTAAACTTAGGAACTTACAAATTGTTTTTTATACGTATTTCTTGTTATTGTTCACGACAACATTAAACTTAGCAGAAGATTTCAACATATTAACGTATCAACAGTAGTAAACGTAGAAGTTTGCAAACTCCAAACCTAGTTTCTTAAGTTTACGTCAAAAGTAGGAAATTTGATCAATCAGCGCTGCTCCACACCTATTACGTACAGGTAGAGACATGTAAACATAGCTCTTCTTTTTTCTCACCATATCATTTCGAATTTGAAAAGTAACACTTTGGTCATGCTTTGGTGCATCTATTACTTTGAAACATCGTGTTTTGTAGCGCAACAGTGTTCTGTAGCATCACAACAGTACGGTACTGGTAAAATTACTGGATAACGTACAATGAACCTACAAGAGAAACATCCCAATTGTTTTTAGAAAAGTAGTGTCCACAAGCGGGTTAAATGTACAACTCATCTGCCGCCTGCATTTGCAACTGCACTTTTTTCAAATTCCTCAACCAACTTTCCCCATTTACAAATCAATTGAAATAATTTTGGGAAAAATAGCATCTATAATGCTTCTATTCTGAATATAGCATCTATATCGCAAGTACATTGAAACGTAGCGGATTCAGATGTTTGTAGCACTTTGTTGCCTTTTCAAAAACATGCTCAAACAACATCAAATGTAGGCCCTATAGAAACATGAAGAAATATCAGGAAAACTAATAAAAAGCACTTTTAGATTTCATTGCTTTTATAGCAATTGCTATTTTTACATGTGTCTACATATAGGGTACATAGGCCTAGATTTCGAATCATCCGCCATTTTCTGAAGATAGATGACATTATTGACCAATAGTTATTGTCATCTTTATAAACCGAAGCAATAACAAATCCACGGTAGTTCTATCCATTCTATTACAGCAATAATAATTGTAATACATCGGCAATAAACTTCTTAGTTCTTAGGTTATGTTGGACTGTCAAGTGTCAACAAACAAAAAATCTGTGAATTTCAGCACTATCGATCTTTGATGACGTCGATTTCGAAATGAAGAGTCGCAATCTCATTGGTTGGATTGCAGAAACGGAGTTTAAACCCCAGCCTACCGCCTAAGTAAGAAATTGCATTGCTCTCTCAATGCAATTTCTTACTTGGACGGCGTCTGAGGTAGGCCAGGGTTGGAACTCATCTCTGCAATCCAACCATAAGCAACCAGAGTCGATAAAGCAGTTCTACCTCCTGTAAATGAAACTGCTTTCTAATATTTCTTTATTATTTCTTTCTATGTTCGACGTCATAACAGAGCACGGTGGATACGAGATAAGACGAGTCTTGTTTTTATCATGACGAAGTCTGAAATGTGAGCGTGGGTTAATAATAAAAATGTTCATTAGCTCGTATTAAGGGCTCCTAGCGTGGATGTGTTGATTAGCGGGTATCACACACATACAGCCTGTGAGCTGCTGCTGATGACAGATATCGACCAACAGGAGAAATTAAATTGATTTCCAAGTCTGTTACCTTTTGCTTTTTTCATATTCCTACTTAGAATAGAATAGAGATAGAATAGTCTTTATTTTTCATGTACATAACAATTCCGTCATTACAATCGAAAAGGGCGAGGTTCGATCAGTGTTGAGAAAGTTCCTTTTTGAAAAGAAGTTTACAAAAGTTCAGTTCATTACTGTGAGAATGAACTTTTCAAAAGTTCAAGTTCATTTTCCATATTTTATTCTGAAAAGTTCAAGTTCGTGTGAAAAGTACATAAGTTCACGTGAAAGTTCATTTCGCGTTTTTTTTTTTACTTTTAACGTCAATTTGGACCACCGACAGTATTATATGGCTAATATTGGTAGGGCTTACTGGTCAGAAAACCGCGTCTATCTCCATCTCTCTCACTCAAGTACAACGTCATGGAAAAATGTACTACTCGTTTGAAAAAAACGTCTCACCGGCGAACTTTCGAAAAAGTTTGTGACCGAAAAGGAACTTTTACCAAGTTCACGTTCATTATGTGAAAAACAAACGCGTTCATATAAAAGTTCATCAAAAAATGAACGCGTTCCCGTGAACGCGTTCATTTTTTAAGTTCACTCCCCAACACTGGGTTCGATCACATGATCGTTCTTCCACCTATAACCTTTAGAAACTTCATGACCGTAATTAATATAATTATGCATAATGATAATGATGATATTCATGTATTCTTGATTAATCATATGATATGAGAAGCATCAGTGTCACAGTATAAACATATCAGAAAGAAAGCATTCAACAATACATACATACATATATATTTATATATATATATATATATATATATATATGTATGTATATATATATATATATATATATATATATATATATATATATTTTGAGTCAGTAGGCCCTACTATGTTAGAACATTCTCCAATGAACTGCTTTATCGAAACTTAGCAGTAAGAAGTGTGTCGTGAATGGGCATTATAGAAATTATTCAAGAAGTAGGAGGGCAGTGACGGAATTGTTAGGATCTCACGGTAAATATAAATTTATATATATATATATATATATATATCTATATTTATATATATATATATATATATATATATATATATATATATATATAACCAATCCAAAGATATGTTGATATGTTCTAGCTATTCCATCAACGCGAAAACATATAACGCGTTTTCCCAGTTATTAAATATAACATAATTCCAGAAAGTATACAGTTGGTGTGATAATTTTGATGGTTATCACTTTTTGTGTACTTTTTTGCTACAGTATTGATATCATTATCAACAAATTATTCAACTATAGGATTTATTATTACGAACACAAAACTCAATTTCACTAATACAAATGATGTGGTGCTGTTTGTTCCATAGGATTATATTGATAGTGTCATTATTATTATTATTAATTTGTATTATTAATTTGTTACAATTCTATATTGAGCTTGTGTTAACACAAAAAGTGATGTATTCCTTTTTGAAAGGTATTTTTAATTTAAAATAATATCACATAATTATCAAATAACAGATATATTGAAATGCTTCCTGATTGTTCAGAATAAACTAGGGCTACAAAGAAATCTTATTTATTTGTAAAAAATATAACATGTAGGCCTACAATCAAGGTGTATAATATGTACATATTATACTGTAAAATAAATACATATTACACTAGTTTTATATGTTGCATGTTGAACCTACCCTACCGTGATCTAGATTATTATATTGTATCACTAACAATGTTGGTACCAAAAAAATGAAGGTAGGTATGTATATATACATTTTTATTTTTGTTTTAATTGGATGAGCGAAGCGAAGACTCAATTTCACTATACCGAAAAAAATTTCTGTGAAATTGGTGAGTTACTTCTGAGTTATCTTTAATTCGCATCAAAAGCAGTAGTTATGGTTGCCACAGTAATATTAACTTGATCTCAAGAATTCTAAGTTAATCTCGATCGTAATACGGCGAAACAGATAACCCCGAAACAAACTAGATAACTCATGTTTAATCCTCGATCGTAATAACGGGCCTTAGCCAATAAAGATACTCTCATAATCCAAGGCCAATAAAAAAATTACAGAAGAAGAAGATGAAGAAGGTGGAATAAGTAATAACGTCAAGGCAATGGTCAAGGTAAGAATATTTTTCAAAGTTTATTAGCTGCGACCTAATCTAGACAGTTATTACATTTATATTATTAATAGCATATTTATTAGTACTAGGCCTATATCGTAGAGTTTTCCAGTATTTTGGAGGTTATAGGCCTAGTTCTCATAGGCCTGAGGCAATGGCCTAGGCATTGATTTTTGAAATCAATGGTCTAGGGCATAGGCCCTACCTAAAAGACCCTAGGCCATTAAGTATAGAGGTCTATTCTTAATGCCTAGGCAGAGGCCATACCCCGTAAGGATATTTAGTTTCCCAAGGTCTACCATGGATATTTATTTACTCAATGGCTCTACCATCGAGTGTTTAGTGTGAAAAACTAAATATACTGCAACTAGGCCTATATGAAAACTAAACATAGGCCCTAACTGGAGCACATTTAGGCCTAATCACTAATTTTTTCATAATAGGTCTATTCTAGGCCTATGCGTGGAGTGCGTATGCATATTAGTGGCGTGCCAGAATCAAGCGCTTTGCTAGCGCTAAGTTGACCCAGCATACGCCTACGTCATGGCTAGCTCAGCTAGCTTGCAACTCTGGAACGACCACGAGCATCTTTTGCAACCGGCTGTAAAAGCCATGGTGGAAGATCAAATGGTATTGGGACCTGCAGCAGTTGTATTGTATGCAGGCGTTTCTTTCGATTCCTCCTTCAGTGGATCAGAAGAGGATGACGTAGTTTTCACTCTTATTGCTGCTAGAATAGAATATTTAGAAAGGGTGTAAAAAAATCGTCCTAAGGTTATGGATTATTATTACCCCAGTATTCAATGGCGGATTTTCGAAGCCATTTCCGCCTTACCCGAGGATCACCATTATTTAATTGTTCTGCAGTACTTTAGTCCACAGTTATTGATATCATTTCACACTCATACTCAATCTGCAGCTCGACCGTGCCAAGCAACGTCATGATCTTTGAATTGGTGCTCAGAATTATGGCTTAACTAGCAAGTTAGCAATCTTTTTTATCGCTAGATGAGCTGAGTCAGCAGACTTAGCAGACTAGATTCTGGAACGATTTGCTAGATTCTAGCGGAATTAGCCGCTAGAAGTTGGAATGCCGTTTCGACAACATTTGCTAATCTCGCGCTAGCTGAGTGCCCAATTCTGGAACCCAACTACATATTGTCTTCAGTTGTCTTCTAGTTTGAGTGCATGAAATCTCAGTGTGTATTCTTCAGGATGCATTCTAACTTGATCCTTTGATAATAATGATAGGCCCCCTATATAAAACGGAGTGTATATTCGTACGGTCAACCGTTTGATTGAGTGAAAATAGATCATACGGTCAGTGACGTCATGACCGCGATGTTTCGGTCGATGACCATAAATAGCCAAAATAATGCTCTCCAACAATGTGACTACTGTAGCAGATGGGTTAGCACATCTGACTCCCATGCCAGGGAACGCTGATTGAATCCCGCCTTTGACTTATTTTTTTCAAATTGGTTCTTCCAGTGTGTATATATAAAAGAACATGGTCAATTATGTGGACAAAGCCAGGTTGCGGACAGTAGGTTGGGTTATTGGGTAAGGCTAGTGTCTAAACCTCGCGTATACCGCCGGCAGGCGGAACGGAGCTTATATATCATGTAATTTATCGGTAACTGGCACTCTAGCAGTGAAATTTACAACTAGACTGTAGTATGTTTAGTATGTATTCAATTATGTGACTGCAACTAAGATCTTTAGCCCCCCTTGGTAGCTCGGTCAGCTGAGACACCGCTTCAGAAACTGAAGTCACCGTTGGGCGTGGGTTCGAATCCCGCTTAAGGCACGGGTTTTTGTAAACGTCCTTTCACTTACCATCACTTCATAATTGCATTATCATCTGCTCATTCGTACCCCCTTATAACCTAGCTGTTGGTGGAGTCGTTAAGCAGACAATAATCAATCAATTAATCAATCTAAAATCTTTGTTTGATACATGTCTAATTGGGCCTATTTGGTTTCTTTCAGCAGCTTTACTCCTGCTGGTGAAAGTGTCTACAAATTGAAAGCTGTCGTAGCCTCCGTCTATTTACCAAAATTGGATTTTGGCCTCTGCATGCTGTTATTATTTGCGATGCTTCAAGAGGCATGCAATGTAGAGCCTGGTTGAAATCTTTCAACAAGCACCGCCACAGCATCTTCAACAATCCATTACAGCGTTCGACTGTGCTCCGAGCTTGCATTTGTTGTCGGTTGTATTCAACAGCCTCTTGCTTTGCTGGGTTGGCTATAGGCGTATAAGCCATGGTTCCATTGGATAACCGCTGTCCCCTGAAAGTCGTAACATGAAGTATGCGGAATGTAAACAAAACACTTCCCAGCTACCCAACTATAGATCTAGGTTAATTATATATTTTAGGCCCACATGCTCGTTAATCCATGCATATGAACGGTCCATAAAGTTCACTGAATTTATTCGTCACAGTTGTCAATGATGGTACGACCAATTTTGTCTGATCTCCTTTCATCTTATATTTTCCAAAGAAATCCATTTAAATATCTGGTTTTAGATGTTTCATTTTATCTACCAATAAGCCAAGTTCTAACATTGTTACATATCATGTGCCAGCTGGAGACTGTCTGAGGTTGGAAGTTTACCATATAAAGCGTCATTGGTGCTGACCGGGTAGGTAGCATTTGCATGCAAGATGCGCAACTTTGCGTTGCATAGGGCCTACCTGATCCAAATGAAGAAATAAGTCAGTGGCGGTTATTGTGTGAGTGTTAAATAAGATTAACACTTATCTGACTTTCATGGATCAATTTATTTGAATAACTTACCAACTAAACAATAATTGAGTGGTAGTTTTTTCTATTGAAGTAAATGTGTTCGGGGTGTAGTGGATCAAGCTGTGGTGGAGGAACAATTGCTAAATGTGTGCAATCAATTGTACCAGTGACACCCGGGAAACCATATTCTTCAAAGAATCTGCCGAATACTTTATGTTATGGAGGTACCGTTTATCATATGGAATTATTGAACAGATAGACTGACAATACAAACGTTTATCCGATTATTATAACCTACACATACCCTCTTTGGATTGGCACCAAATTACGGAGTGGGTACGACATCCACTCGGGAAATAAGTGTTCATTTATAGCAGGTATGAAGGTATTAACGTTGATAAAAAATCAAGCGACGTCTAGGCTTATAAACTGAATACGCTACCGGTATCAATTCCTTGTGTATCAATGTATGTCTATTGTAAATAAATACAATCTAAGTAGGGCCTACCGATATCAATTGTGTTGTGTATCATATTAATTGTACCTCCATTGTGAATGCAAAATGTTATGTAGGCCTACCGGTAGTGTGATTATGTATGCCTAACAATGATTTATAGAGCGCAGAAATAAAATAATGTAATAATGACCGATAGGAAGATAATAATGGAAAATTTGTGGATGAGATCGAAGTAATTTCTCTGATTAATATTGTATACCGGTATTGGAAATGGTGAAAAGAGAGGAGGACTTGAGAAGATGTAAGGCCCACAAAGGTGTAGATGAATGTACAATAATGGATGTAATGTGGATAAAGGGATATAATAAATATAAAGGTTCAGCATTCTCTTCCTACGCCACAGTCTAGAATAGTAGAGGTCTTGTATCAGGCTATCTCCGTGCACTTGTAGTCCAATACCAACAGTGCTGCTAGATCTATATATTCTAGACCTGTATCTATATCCTAGACCATGGCTTGGGCCTGGGCCTAGTCACTGACCCATCTATCTTGGAACGGCTCATGTCTAGGCCTAGTCAGAGTAACAAATAATACAATAGGCCCAGGCCTACATTATGAAGTGTAGGCCTAGGCTCACTATTGTTTACTTTTCATTTTGTAAAACTTTCTTGATGAAATTAATATGAACCAATAGGCCTACTATTATAGGGGCACTATCAATTTTTCTAGGACTTGAATGGTGCATTTTTGAAATAAAATAGACAAGTGTAATATGTAATTTTTGATGTGATATTCTATTCTATTTGATTAAATCAGTATTGTTCAAGTGTGCCTAATTCATATGCCAAAATATGTTCAATAATACCTCAGACTATATTTTCAAGTTACCATTAAGATCCCACTTAACATTTTATTTTGTTTCCTCTTTGAGTGACTTAATATTGCCTGTATCAGAATTTGTTAGCATTAAGGGTAAGGTTAGGTGGAAGAGCGGTTGTGAGACCGACCTCGCCCTTTTTTACTGTATTTCACATTATGTATGAATAAAAACGTATCTATCTATCTAGGCTTATATATCCAAGTGCCTTTAGGCTAAGCTATGCAATTTGAGGTTAGACTTACCTTCGAAAGTTTTTATTTCGATAACCTTCCAATAGCGATGTTCTAAATCCTTTTCCCAATGACGATAATGCTTTACGTACACACTCAAGTCTTGAAAAATTGATATTTAGTAAGATATGAGATATTTCGTTTTGGATGTGACAGAATTTAGCCAAAAACAAACCGCCATTATGACAAACGCGCATCAGTTTTGATGAAAATGGCGAGTTTTGGAATGTGCGTTGAAACACGCATTATAACGCATTGCGCGTTTGGTTTTCGTGTTCGAGAATTTGGCTTGACTCGAAACGTACGATTTGTGTATGTGACGTCACCAAAACGCATGTTCTTAAAACTCGAGTATTGGGCCCCAAGACACATGGCCCAACTATTTAGACAGACATAACCTCACATCTAAGATGGAAATAGTCATAACCCCACTTCTGGGACAGACACAACCCCATTTCATGGTAAGACATAACCTCACTTCTTAGTCAGATACGGTCTTCCAGCCCCAGATCCATCCACGGGTTGTCCGTGGCTTGGCGCCGCCGCTCCATGATCTTGTCTGGACACAAAACTGCATCAGATTTCAACTGCGTCAGTTTGCAACTGCGTCAGATTTCAACTGCGTCAGATTTCAACTGCGTCAGATCTCAACTGCGTCGTATTTAAACTGCGTCAGATCTCAACTGCGTCACATTTTTACTTCGTAAGATGTTTTAGATTTCAACTGCGTCAGATTTGAACTGCGTCAGATCTCAACTGCGTCAGATTTAAACTGCGTCAGATCTCAACTGCGTCGGATTTAAACTGCGTCAGATTTCAACTGCGTCACATTTTTACTTTGTAAGATGTTTTTGCTATGAATAGTACTACATACAATAATGGAGGGGAAATACCCCCACCATGGACAGGTACAGTCTTAGCAGCAAATCAAAACTGACACAGTTGAAAACTGACGCAGTTGAAATCTGACGCAGTTGAAAACTGACGCAGTTGAAAACTGACGCAGTCGAAAACTGACGCAGTCGAAAACTGACGCAGTCAAAAACTGACGCAGTTGCCGCTGTCCCAGCTCAGTCTATATTTGATGGAATTCACCTTTCCTTTGAGTAGCGTAGACGTACACAGTCCACAAGTCCGACCAGCTGATTCGTATACAAGCTAACGTAGCTTGTGATGACTTTGGACTAGAAATTTCAGGTAGAATTAAGGTACCGGTATCTTATGTACTTAGGGCCTATGGATTTTATAGGACGAGCTTTGCGATAAAAACCACAACTGTCTTCAAAAGTGTAAAGTCCCTGAAGTTGTTTGTATTGTAGGCCTACAATAATTTAGTGAGTGATAGGGGTGATATTGTGAGGCCACTAGTAACACAAATAACCTGCAGACTTGACTGAAATAATTCCAGACACATTCCAGGGCAAAATTGGTATCGTGTTTCAAAATAATTGCTAGTAATAATAATTGTTCAATTAAAATAGTACCGTAGTAGTAAAATAGTAATTGAATAAGACTGTGCAAAATAGCCTAGTCATTGACGTGCCACGTAAATCCCCAATATTGATTAATTCATTTAAGTACACCATTTATTCCATCCATTTATTTTTTACCAATCAAGTTAATTTAAGTGAAGTTTATTCAAGTAGAAAAGAAGTTTTCTCCAAATTCTTGTCGTTCTCTGCATTGAGAAAAAATCCCGAATCACCCATCAAAAAATTAGCCCACCGAGATGAGTGGATCAGTGGCTAGCACGCTGAACCGTCATTCAGGAGACTGGTGCTCAATTTCCGTCATGGTCGGCCATCCTAGCAAGAGGTTTTCCATGGTTTTCTCTTTCATCATTCAGATTCATACTGGGATGGTTCCTTAACAGGCCACAACCGTCTCCTTCCCACCATCTAAAAACACCTAATAAAGCAGCCCTTCGTCTCATTTTTTCTTCATTCACCATCACCGATAGGCGATAGGTCTTAGTCACCATTGCAGTGGGTTGTGAATATTTACATTTTTGTGTGCCAGTATATCTATTGATAAGATATTTAGTATTGAGAAGTTATCTGTAGGCCTACTAATCTCTGCTACAAACTAAATGATAACAAAATTCTCAACTCGAATTTGCTCATGTTTACCTAAAAGTAGTTGCTACTATTGCAATGTGACACCTTTGTGCATTTGCAATTTTTATTGTTGTTGGTACAAAAATGTATACCATACCTTCTTATAAGGTGGCGTAATAGGACGCTAGTGTAATGGAATGGCAAAGTTACTGAGACGTGTGGCTAGCACAGTGAACCGTCATTCAGGAGACCGGGGATCGATTCCCGCCATGGTCGACCATCCTGATGTTGATTTTTCGTGGTTTCCCTCTGTCGTTCAGGTCAGTGCCAGGATGGCCACTGCTGAATCCTTCCAGCTCTCCAAAAACACATAATAAAATGACTTGCATGTCATCTCATTGATCATTCATCCAATGCCAATAGATCTTAGTTATCCGTACAGTGTGCCCTTAAGCCCAACATAAATAAGTCGAGTACTTCAGTTTTTATTTATTCCGCCATAATCTCATAAAGAGTTGAATTAGTAGTACCAGTAATCAGCTAATTTATTTTCATTTTCAATGTGCCAGATAATTAAATCAAAACATGATCAGAAATATAAAATACAGCATTCAAGAATATTCATCTATTCATATTGGGTTTAAGGGTGCACTGTAAGCACAGCCAAGATCTGTTGATGTCGGATGAATGAATAATGAAATGATGGGATGAAGGTTTGTTGTGTACATGGGAGGATAGTGAGGAGGAAGTGGTCGTAGCCATTATTACAGGAACCATACCCGCATCAGCCTAGGATACAGAAGGAAAGCACGATGCACTCTTGAGAGGGTGGAAGGTGGTGGGAATTGAACGAGGACTGATATGTCCCTTACCTCCTGGGCACATGCAGCCAGCGTGCTAGCATTGAGTCACATTCAACATTATACTTGTTCAATTCACTTGAACGTAAATGTCTTCAATGTGGATCTATTTTCCCAATTAGTTTTGACTGCTGACAAATCGATGGAAAGTCTAATAACTTGTTTCCTATTGTTGCAGGTTGCTCCAGCTGTTTGACATGTGAGCGCACTCATCTCAGCCCGCCGTGTAAGCCACGTCGCCTTTGCTGACTTCAGGATCATGTTGGGATCCGTTCGTCTATCGCAGCAATCAACGCTGTGACTTCAGCCTGCCAAGCAAGCAGCTGATTGAGACAGCCTGCTGTGTTGTGATTAGTGATCACTTTATTTGCTGCATTGGCACAATAGTGTGTGAATGGATTGAGACAAGGGAAATAATACTGTGTAAACAAATATATTGTGATTGCATGATTTATTGATATAACTTGTACAGAATAATGAATAAATTAATAAGTTACAATGATATGATGTGTTCTCGCTTGTGATAATCCTGTGGCTCCCAGTACTCCCCGTGCAGCCTGCAAGGGAGGGGGTGGCGGGAACGTAGAGGTCATGGGGGTGCTTGACCTTGAACCCTTGCGTGCAAGAGAGGCTTATGTAGCTTCCGAGGAAGCTACGCAAGTCTCTCTTGCACGGGCGAATACAAGGTCTCACCCCAACCCCTCCAGCAAATCTTAGATGGTGGTCGGACGCATGACAGTGTACCCTTGAATGCAAGACAGGCTCATGCGAGTCTATCTCACACGCAAGAGTAGAAAGTCTCGCCCGAGGGCCATCCAGACCGTTCCCCTCACCCCCACAAGCCCTTTACCCACGGCTCAGGTGCAGGCCCTTTAGCCACGGCCCAGGTGAGAACAGGCACCAGTGCTCATGGGTATCAGGTTTCTTTAAGCTCAGGGCAACAAGATCCCTACTCGGAGCAGTAGTTTATTAACGTGACATACCAGGTCATTACTGTCATTTGTTGAACTCTAGGCTGACAAATGCCATTCTGAGCTTGATCGACTTGGTTTGAGACAACAGGGCTGATCATACCACGCTAGGCTGGCCTACCCGGCTCAGGGATCATTTTATAATAGGCTGAATCATACCTCGATGCAGGCTGCACGGGGGACAGTTTACCCACATGCCGGTGGACCTTACCCAGCTAACTCCTACGTACTACCACAATGCACGACGCTCCAAGGAATGAATCTTCAAGGTAAGCTGTAGCCTGCAAGCAACAAAGAGGATACATTGAAGTGAATAAGTTACACGTTAATCGACCGATATCATAATTTTCAATTGTTTATGTTTTATAAAAAGACACTTCATGTTTCCATCAATTTTGAGAAAAAATCCAATTTTGGAAATTGAAAATACACAAAGTTATTTTTTGCTCTAAAATCTTTAAATTCAACTCGATTTTGAAACTGAGACCTGATTTGTGTTCTAATTTGATCACTCTACACATACATGACTACAGAACTAAGAAATTGAACAAAAAAATTCAAATCACAAAAAAAATTGCCAAAATGAGAAGGGTATACTAGTTTTTGACCTTTCGCAATTAATTTCTATGAACTGGTAAGACCTACGAGGCTATAGTATTTTTTTATATTTATAACTTCATGATCTTTAAATCGTGTGCAAATTATGCCAAGATTGTCCCAGCCATTTCCAAGAAAAAAGTGTGTGAATTACCAAAAAAAGGACATTTCCAGCGAGTTTTCAGAACGGACTTTTGAACGAACGAGATATGCACAATTATCTTCAGATATTCAGACAGAGAATTCAATTCCAAGCTAGAAAATATGTTTTTGTACATTTTAAGACCAAAATTGAAGTCAGAAATCAAATTTTAAAAAAGTGAAAAAATTAAATCGTAAATTTTGATTTTGCTAAAATTTTGTGGGGCGACGAAACGACATTTAAAAGAGCTGAATCTGTTGGAATTTTACGAAAAAAAATCTTTCCAAGTAATTATAAGGATTCTAAAATACTGTATTTATGGTCCCATATGATAAATATGACAAGTCATTTTTTGCTCTAAAATCTTTAAATTCAACTCGATTTTGAAACTGAGACCTGATTTGTGTTCTAATTTGATCACTCTACACATACATGACTACAGAACTAAGAAATTGAACAAAAAAATTCAAATCACAAAAAAAATTGCCAAAATGAGAAGGGTATATCACACTAGTTTTTGACCTTTCGCAATTAATTTCTATGAACTGGTAAGACCTACGAGGCTATAGTATTTTTTTATATTTATAACTTCATGATCTTTAAATCGTGTGCAAATTATGCCAAGATTGTCCCAGCCATTTCCAAGAAAAAAGTGTGTGAATTACCAAAAAAAGGACATTTCCAGCGAGTTTTCAGAACGGACTTTTGAACGAACGAGATATGCACAATTATCTTCAGATATTCAGACAGAGAATTCAATTCCAAGCTAGAAAATATGTTTTTGTACATTTTAAGACCAAAATTGAAGTCAGAAATCAAATTTTAAAAAAGTGAAAAAATTAAATCGTAAATTTTGATTTTGCTAAAATTTTGTGGGGCGACGAAACGACATTTAAAAGAGCTGAATCTGTTGGAATTTTACGAAAAAAAAATCTTTCCAAGTAATTATAAGGATTCTAAAATACTGTATTTATGGTCCCATATGATAAATATGACAAGTCATTTTTTGCTCTAAAATCTTTAAATTCAACTCGATTTTGAAACTGAGACCTGATTTGTGTTCTAATTTGATCACTCTACACATACATGACTACAGAACTAAGAAATTGAACAAAAAAATTCAAATCACAAAAAAAATTGCCAAAATGAGAAGGGTATATCACACTAGTTTTTGACCTTTCGCAATTAATTTCTATGAACTGGTAAGACCTACGAGGCTATAGTATTTTTTTATATTTATAACTTCATGATCTTTAAATCGTGTGCAAATTATGCCAAGATTGTCCCAGCCATTTCCAAGAAAAAAGTGTGTGAATTACCAAAAAAAGGACATTTCCAGCGAGTTTTCAGAACGGACTTTTGAACGAACGAGATATGCACAATTATCTTCAGATATTCAGACAGAGAATTCAATTCCGAGCTAGAAAATATGTTTTTGTACATTTTAAGACCAAAATTGAAGTCAGAAATCAAATTTTAAAAAAGTGAAAAAATTAAATCGTAAATTTTGATTTTGCTAAAATTTTGTGGGGCGACGAAACGACATTTAAAAGAGCTGAATCTGTTGGAATTTTACGAAAAAAAAATCTTTCCAAGTAATTATAAGGATTCTAAAATACTGTATTTATGGTCCCATATGATAAATATGACAAGTCATTTTTTGCTCTAAAATCTTTAAATTCAACTCGATTTTGAAACTGAGACCTGATTTGTGTTCTAATTTGATCACTCTACACATACATGACTACAGAACTAAGAAATTGAACAAAAAAATTCAAATCACAAAAAAAATTGCCAAAATGAGAAGGGACTGAGACCTGATTTGTGTTCTAATTTGATCACTCTACACATACATGACTACAGAACTAAGAAATTGAACAAAAAAATTCAAATCACAAAAAAAATTGCCAAAATGAGAAGGGTATATCACACTAGTTTTTGACCTTTCGCAATTAATTTCTATGAACTGGTAAGACCTACGAGGCTATAGTATTTTTTTATATTTATAACTTCATGATCTTTAAATCGTGTGCAAATTATGCCAAGATTGTCCCAGCCATTTCCAAGAAAAAAGTGTGTGAATTACCAAAAAAAGGACATTTCCAGCGAGTTTTCAGAACGGACTTTTGAACGAACGAGATATGCACAATTATCTTCAGATATTCAGACAGAGAATTCAATTCCAAGCTAGAAAATATGTTTTTGTACATTTTAAGACCAAAATTGAAGTCAGAAATCAAATTTTAAAAAAGTGAAAAAATTAAATCGTAAATTTTGATTTTGCTAAAATTTTGTGGGGCGACGAAACGACATTTAAAAGAGCTGAATCTGTTGGAATTTTACGAAAAAAAATCTTTCCAAGTAATTATACTAGTTTTTATACTTAGTTATTATACTAGTCACACTAGTTTTTGACCTTTCGCAATTAATTTCTATGAACTGGTAAGACCTACGAGGCTATAGTATTTTTTTATATTTATAACTTCATGATCTTTAAATCGTGTGCAAATTATGCCAAGATTGTCCCAGCCATTTCCAAGAAAAAAGTGTGTGAATTACCAAAAAAGGACATTTCCAGCGAGTTTTCAGAACGGACTTTTGAACGAACGAGATATGCACAATTATCTTCAGATATTCAGACAGAGAATTCAATTCCGAGCTAGAAAATATGTTTTTGTACATTTTAAGACCAAAATTGAAGTCAGAAATCAAATTTTAAAAAAGTGAAAAAATTAAATCGTAAATTTTGATTTTGCTAAAATTTTGTGGGGCGACGAAACGACATTTAAAAGAGCTGAATCTGTTGGAATTTTACGAAAAAAAAATCTTTCCAAGTAATTATAAGGATTCTAAAATACTGTATTTATGGTCCCATATGATAAATATGACAAGTCATTTTTTGCTCTAAAATCTTTAAATTCAACTCGATTTTGAAACTGAGACCTGATTTGTGTTCTAATTTGATCACTCTACACATACATGACTACAGAACTAAGAAATTGAACAAAAAAATTCAAATCACAAAAAAAATTGCCAAAATGAGAAGGGTATATCACACTAGTTTTTGACCTTTCGCAATTAATTTCTATGAACTGGTAAGACCTACGAGGCTATAGTATTTTTTTATATTTATAACTTCATGATCTTTAAATCGTGTGCAAATTATGCCAAGATTGTCCCAGCCATTTCCAAGAAAAAAGTGTGTGAATTACCAAAAAAAGGACATTTCCAGCGAGTTTTCAGAACGGACTTTTGAACGAACGAGATATGCACAATTATCTTCAGATATTCAGACAGAGAATTCAATTCCGAGCTAGAAAATATGTTTTTGTACATTTTAAGACCAAAATTGAAGTCAGAAATCAAATTTTAAAAAAGTGAAAAAATTAAATCGTAAATTTTGATTTTGCTAAAATTTTGTGGGGCGACGAAACGACATTTAAAAGAGCTGAATCTGTTGGAATTTTACGAAAAAAAAATCTTTCCAAGTAATTATAAGGATTCTAAAATACTGTATTTATGGTCCCATATGATAAATATGACAAGTCATTTTTTGCTCTAAAATCTTTAAATTCAACTCGATTTTGAAACTGAGACCTGATTTGTGTTCTAATTTGATCACTCTACACATACATGACTACAGAACTAAGAAATTGAACAAAAAAATTCAAATCACAAAAAAAATTGCCAAAATGAGAAGGGACTGAGACCTGATTTGTGTTCTAATTTGATCACTCTACACATACATGACTACAGAACTAAGAAATTGAACAAAAAAATTCAAATCACAAAAAAAATTGCCAAAATGAGAAGGGTATATCACACTAGTTTTTGACCTTTCGCAATTAATTTCTATGAACTGGTAAGACCTACGAGGCTATAGTATTTTTTTATATTTATAACTTCATGATCTTTAAATCGTGTGCAAATTATGCCAAGATTGTCCCAGCCATTTCCAAGAAAAAAGTGTGTGAATTACCAAAAAAAGGACATTTCCAGCGAGTTTTCAGAACGGACTTTTGAACGAACGAGATATGCACAATTATCTTCAGATATTCAGACAGAGAATTCAATTCCAAGCTAGAAAATATGTTTTTGTACATTTTAAGACCAAAATTGAAGTCAGAAATCAAATTTTAAAAAAGTGAAAAAATTAAATCGTAAATTTTGATTTTGCTAAAATTTTGTGGGGCGACGAAACGACATTTAAAAGAGCTGAATCTGTTGGAATTTTACGAAAAAAAATCTTTCCAAGTAATTATACTAGTTTTTATACTTAGTTATTATACTAGTCACACTAGTTTTTGACCTTTCGCAATTAATTTCTATGAACTGGTAAGACCTACGAGGCTATAGTATTTTTTTATATTTATAACTTCATGATCTTTAAATCGTGTGCAAATTATGCCAAGATTGTCCCAGCCATTTCCAAGAAAAAAGTGTGTGAATTACCAAAAAAGGACATTTCCAGCGAGTTTTCAGAACGGACTTTTGAACGAACGAGATATGCACAATTATCTTCAGATATTCAGACAGAGAATTCAATTCCGAGCTAGAAAATATGTTTTTGTACATTTTAAGACCAAAATTGAAGTCAGAAATCAAATTTTAAAAAAGTGAAAAAATTAAATCGTAAATTTTGATTTTGCTAAAATTTTGTGGGGCGACGAAACGACATTTAAAAGAGCTGAATCTGTTGGAATTTTACGAAAAAAAAATCTTTCCAAGTAATTATAAGGATTCTAAAATACTGTATTTATGGTCCCATATGATAAATATGACAAGTCATTTTTTGCTCTAAAATCTTTAAATTCAACTCGATTTTGAAACTGAGACCTGATTTGTGTTCTAATGTGATCACTCTACACATACATGACTACAGAACTAAGAAATTGAACAAAAAAATTCAAATCACAAAAAAAATTGCCAAAATGAGAAGGGTATTTCACACTAGTTTTTGACCTTTCGCAATTAATTTCTATGAACTGGTAAGACCTACGAGGCTATAGTATTTTTTTATATTTATAACTTCATGATCTTTAAATCGTGTGCAAATTATGCCAAGATTGTCCCAGCCATTTCCAAGAAAAAAGTGTGTGAATTACCAAAAAAAGGACATTTCCAGCGAGTTTTCAGAACGGACTTTTGAACGAACGAGATATGCACAATTATCTTCAGATATTCAGACAGAGAATTCAATTCCAAGCTAGAAAATATGTTTTTGTACATTTTAAGACCAAAATTGAAGTCAGAAATCAAATTTTAAAAAAGTGAAAAAATTAAATCGTAAATTTTGATTTTGCTAAAATTTTGTGGGGCGACGAAACGACATTTAAAAGAGCTGAATCTGTTGGAATTTTACGAAAAAAAAATCTTTTCAAGTAATTATAAGGATTCTAAAATACTGTATTTATGGTCCCATATGATAAATATGACAAGTCATTTTTTGCTCTAAAATCTTTAAATTCAACTCGATTTTGAAACTGAGACCTGATTTGTGTTCTAATGTGATCACTCTACACATACATGACTACAGAACTAAGAAATTGAACAAAAAATTCAAATCACAAAAAAAATTGCCAAAATGAGAAGGGTATTTCACACTAGTTTTTGACCTTTCGCAATTAATTTCTATGAACTGGTAAGACCTACGAGGCTATAGTATTTTTTTATATTTATAACTTCATGATCTTTAAATCGTGTGCAAATTATGCCAAGATTGTCCCAGCCATTTCCAAGAAAAAAGTGTGTGAATTACCAAAAAAAGGACATTTCCAGCGAGTTTTCAGAACGGACTTTTGAACGAACGAGATATGCACAATTATCTTCAGATATTCAGACAGAGAATTCAATTCCAAGCTAGAAAATATGTTTTTGTACATTTTAAGACCAAAATTGAAGTCAGAAATCAAATTTTAAAAAAGTGAAAAAATTAAATCGTAAATTTTGATTTTGCTAAAATTTTGTGGGGCGACGAAACGACATTTAAAAGAGCTGAATCTGTTGGAATTTTACGAAAAAAAAATCTTTTCAAGTAATTACAAGGATTCTAAAATACTGTATTTATGGTCCCATATGATAAATATGACAAGTCATTTTTTGCTCTAAAATCTCTAAATTCAACTCGATTTTGAAACTGAGACCTGATTTGTGTTCTAATTTGATCACTCTACACATACATGACTACAGAACTAAGAAATTGAACAAAAAAATTCAAATCACAAAAAAAATTGCCAAAATGAGAAGGATTAATTGCCAATAATGATTAGTGCCAAAATGACACTAGTTTCAGACCTGCAATTAATTTCTACGAACTGGTGACACCTATGATGTTCTAGTATTTCTTATGGATACAAATTAAGGATCTTTAAATCACTGGCTAATTTCGGTAAGCTATCCCTAGCCGTTTCCAAGATTAACGTTGCTGATTTACCAAAAAAAGGCAATTCTCAGTGGATTTTCAGAATGGATTTTTGAAATGACAACAAAAGTAGAATTATGTATGATCAGATATTCAGATAAAGGATTCTATTCTAAGAAAGAAAACCTTCTTTGGGAAATTTTTAAGCCAAAATTCAAGCCAAAATTCAAATTCTGAATAAGTGTTGAAAGGCCCCAAAAAAATTGATTCGGCCTATTTCTGTGGGCCATGAAAAGACAATTGAAAAACTCGAATCCGTTGGAATTTGCCCCAAAACATATATATTTTTAGTAAAACAAGGTTTCTAACATTTTCCATGTGACAAACTGCAAGTTGATTTTTGCTTCAAAATTTTTAAATTTCAATCCACTTTCAAATGCAGACCAGATCTGAGTTCTAAATAAATTCTTCATTGGTTCATAAAATCTCCAAAGTGAATCCTATTTTGAAACAGAGATTCAATTTCACTTCTAATTTCTCAACTCTACACTCGTACAGTACAGTATCAGTATAAGACAACTGCATTCAAAAAACTAAGAACACTACTTTACATCTTTGGTAAGCCTATTCAATGTTTTCTATAATCTGATTAGAGATTTAATAGACTTGTACTGTTCTATGAGCGTGAATCTATGAGCTCTATGAGCCCAAGTGAACGTATGGAAGTCCATGAACGTTGATGATGAGTCGCGCATATTTCCGAGAACATCAACAGTTGTTTCCTTAGAGTTTATTATTTGTAGCTTGAAACTGAAGAGTCTTAATTGTACGTCTATAATACCGTACTTATAAGATGCGAGTGACTACTTATTCGTCGGACAAGAAGTACGTCTTGGATTGGTCTCATTCTAGATTAAATTAGTTTAGAATGTTTTGTCAGGTTAGTTAGATTAGTTAGATTTTGTTGATTTAGGTCAGGTTAGGCTACGCCCAACAACAACAATGGCCGCATGTAGTGACATGGACCGATGGTCTGATGAATAGCGGCTGCCTTCAAGATGGCCCACTTACCAGTCATGCCTGCTTATGCTTCCTGGACTTCCTCTTCTTCTCTCTTCCTCTTCTTCTCTCCTCCTCTTTCTGCTCTCCTCCTCTTCATCCTCTTCTTCTCTCCTCTCTCGCTCCAGCTTCCATCCCACCTCCACGCTTAGAATCGGAAGTACTACCAACTGTGAAATAAGGTGATGATTAGTATATTATAGCATGGACGAAAGACACACTACATACCAAGACAGTTCACACCTCCATTCCCCTCGCCTACGTCTGCAATTAGTACCTTTGATCGCCACAGAAGGAACGGTCCTGTTGACTGCTTGGTAGCAGGACAATCTAGCATGTCTGTAGCGCTGTCTAGCGATTTGTGTAGGTACTACAGGTGGGGGGGAAGGGGCTAGAAAGTGTTGACCTGGAGTAATGGGGGTAAAAGTGGGGTCAGTTTTATTTCAACACTGTGTGACCTGTCTTGCTAGTATATCTTTCAATCATGATTATAACACATACCGGTAGCCTACCTATGTTGTACTGTTATATGGATTTGCTAGAGTTACAAGTTTCTAGCACAAATACTGAGATTTGTACAAAATTTAAATCAGTTGAACACGCTTTGAAACCGGAAAATTTAAAGAAAGCGAGATAGATTTATAAAGATAAGATATTGTGGCATGAGAACAATTGCTTAGTTAGTTACATATTTCATAAAGTAATAGAGTACCAGTAATTAACGTCCTTGTGTTGGTTCTCATTTGCTCACCTCAAGTCATTCCCACTTTGATGCTGTCGGCGCCGATCTCTGCCCCTCTCAACTGCATTATCTTGGTCGTAGACGTCTCTTTCTCTCACCATGATCTCGTTCGAGACAATTCTTGTGATGAACCCATAACTGTAACATTATTAGTCTTAATCAGTGTTGCAGAGAACCGAGCTACAGGAAGCTGACATCATGGGTGCCAGACGAATTCAAATCAAGAACTACAGAATAGGCCTATACAGTATATCTAGATCATTTTCATACACACGCAGTCGAAAAATTCACGGTTTCTTTCCAAGAATGAATCCTTTTGAAGTAACTTTAAGAAACAATATGAGCGGACTTTCCTAACCCTCTGCACTGACAGCAATTTCATTTGTGATTTTGTTGTACGCGTTACATGTTTAGGGGCCTACCTAATTAAATTGGCAGCCTATAATAATGCTAACTTTATAATGCAAAATTCAACTGCTGTTCATCTAAAAATGTACCAGTATATAATTGCCATGGAAAATAGCCCAGGCCCTAGCTTGGATTGAAGTCGACTGACAGTCAAGCCTAACCTGAAACTTGACTTCAACTAGGCAACTTTTAGCGCTGAACGATAACACTGTTTTCATAATGGAGTATTATGAAGGTTATTTTTGTTTCACAACGATCGCAAACAAATACCGGTACATGATCTTCATTAATTATATCAACACATAATAAGTACCCTACTTACAGGCTACGCCGTGGGCTAGACTAGGCCTAGGCCATTGAGTTGCCTAGTGACTAGGCCTAGGCATTGAATTTGTAGTGGTCATTGAATTGTGTAGTGAATTTGTAGGCCTAGGCTTAGTAAATAGGGCCTAGGCCCTAGGCCTATGCCATTGATTTTGTAAGGTGCCTATGCCTACCATTTTTCTTCGTTTCGATAGTCTTGGCACTAGGAGTAAGAACTTTGTCTGCTTTATAGTTACATTATCAAGTTTTATGTATGCGTTAACTGATCTGAAATTTTTTTCTTGGTTTCGGCCAGTAGGCCTAGATAGGTTTCGGAGAACAGGGCAACGACATAACCTCATTTTTACTCACTTTCTTTCTTCATCTTCTCCAAAGACCTTTATATGATCTTCTCTATGGCTTTGGATTCTATCCCATCTCGCCAGTCGAATTCTGATTGGTTGCTTTGGAAATGCGCTCCTTAATTTGAAACTTGAACTGAATCTGTTGTTACTAAATAAGTAGGTAGCTGAACACATAATTTACTAGGAATATATATATGGATTAATTTGATTGCGGGAATAGTACTAGGTATGAGTACTCGGATTAAGGGCATGTTTATGTCTAGAAGTCTATATGCAAAGGAAAACACACAATTACCACAATTTCCACAAAAACAAGGTACTATATCTTCTCGCCTGAGGCCTGTCACATATTTCTACCACCCAAAGGACGGCCTTGGATCTGTAGACCCACCACCCGAAAAACAAAGAAAATAAAAAAAAGGATAACACCACCTAATCTAATTGATTACTTACTTTCACATGGCCGAAGAGGTTTTTAGACTAGATCCTGCGTTTACGACTGCGCATTTCTATTGCGCAACACGTGCCAGTTTCGATACCAAGATATTTTTGAAGTTTTTTTTTAAATAAACCTTGGATCACTTGGATTGATGTAAATAATTACAGAAATTTAAAAATATTAAATAAAATACAACTTGTGTAATTACACCATGGAGTTGTATTTATTACACTAAATATTGAACAAACTAAAATAACTACCGGTACTAAAAAATCATTTTTCAATATATACTAATTGAATACAAAATAACTATACCTACATTACATTCCTAATAAAACCCTGTTATTGTTATGTTGGAAATAGCAGAGTAGATTCCTCCTGCCGCTGGAAGTGCGAGTCATAACTTTCATTCGTAATTACCATTTTATTTTATTCACAAGCTGTAATTGAACTATGGTGCAAGTAGAAAGGATCACATTATAAAAAGAAACATCGCCAAAAGGCAAGACGTCGGAAAGACACAGCATCGCTTCATATTAATGGTGTCATAACTACATGACCAGAGCCATTCTGGGATGAATGTAGTATAAAGTTTGAAAAATTATTAGCCCGCTCAATGATTTTTATCAACTATAATCAACCTGTTTGTTTTTACATGCTGATACTACTGTATTTTGTTAGTGTGTCTATGTATCTACTTTAACTATCAGTAATTGGGCCCAAGTGCTTTAATTATTGTATGCATGTATGTTTATAACTCTTACAGATGCATGGTGGCAAAATGCTCTAATTACCTTACTTACATCTATCTGTCTTCATGGAGCAACTTCTTGAAGTCACTACATTTCTTCACCATTCTTCTCTTTTCTTTGAGTTCATGACTTCATTCCAGTCCCTGTTATTATTATTATCCTGATCTCTTGCACATAACTGCACGGTAGGAAGGTCCCTACCCCTGTGCTCAAGATATTTTGACCACCTCCCTATATAACCTTCTGATGGAATTGTTTTGTTGTGAATGATTGGAAATGCACCCTCATTTCATCCCCCTTGAATATATATTGCTACTAAGCCCATTCCAGTCCCTACCAGTTCTATTTGAGAAAGAGAACTTACCCAGATCCAACCTAGCTCCTTTGATAACTATACTACTCTGTCATGATTTCCCCCACCCTTATACCGTGACTCACTTCTCTAAATCAACTTGTGTAACTACCCCAGCCCCCCTCACCTTCTGTTGCCTTGAGGAAATTATACTATACTTATAAAATACTATTAATCTAATCAACTTACAAATATTTAGCTATCCATATCATACTCATCGATACGACATGTATCGTGAGAATAATATCATACCAATTAAACTCATCCAAAAACAATTGACTACCACCTATACTCATGAAGTCATATTTAAAAAAACGGTTCCAAATCTTCCGATCATTTTCAACTACAACATTCATTCATATTATACTCGAGGATCAAAAACATTCACATCAATACAACAAATTGAACTAAGTATGGATTAAATAACCTCAACCACTTTGGATTCATTCTTTACGAGCTACCAGAAACCATGAAATCACTGTAACCTCCTGCTTTCAAACAAGAAATAAAGAAAGAAATACTCAACAAAGATCTAAGAAAATGTTTCAATTCTGAGAAGACTTCGTGCAGATGCACCGTTCGACTATTTTCAAAACTGTGTTCCCTATACAACCCGATATGCCTATGCAAGATTTGTTATGATATGTCCATACCCTAGACAGTGTTCCTACTATACACAAGATGAACGTTAATCTTATTATTATATTTCTTAATACCATATCATATTTGTCCTTTTTGCCTCTCTTATATATTTGTTCTATTCATGTTTTATTTTTCCCCATTCAGTGTTTTTTTCTATACTGTGTTTTTCTTGTTCTTTCATTGTTATTATATTTAGGTTTATATTTACAGCATGTCCTATAAAGAGTTGATAACTCATGGAATTTTCATGCTCGACCCAATAAACAAACAATAAACAATAAACAATGCACAAGATGCTTTTAGCCTGGTACATAGAAAGAACAAAATATAGTATACACAAACAGTCGTTAGCAACAGGAGAGCAATAAAACAACAGCATATAATAACAGTATACAGTAACATAGTTTTATTATATTATTTGCAATAATTACCTATTCATTTCCTTTATTCTTATCGGCTTATTATACAGTTCTATTTTTCGGAAGAATTCAAAATTGCCAATGACCATCCTTTTAACACTCGACTTGCTCAATGTGATTTTTTTCAGATACCTCTATGGAATAATAATCATGGAAAAAGGCGCCTAATGAACGTTATCCCCTTGAATTTTAATAACTTACCTCGCAATCTTCAGAATCTTGACAGTTATAATTCCGTTAAAAGATGTGTTAAAGATTGGCTTTAATTTTTTGTAGCTATATGGCTGGATAAATTCCCTATTTTCACTTTAATATGTTTACTTTTCAGTTTTCCGAGTTTATGTCTTTCTTGTGCGATCATTGTTTTCTTGTATTTTCGTTGTATTCTTGTACTTTTGTATTTTCGTTTTCGTTGTAAAATTGTGATAAGGTTCATTATTCAGATTAATTTTATAGAAGCAAGTAATTTAATATACATGTCTGTTCACTATGTAATCATTGTTATATGTGTACTTATCCCACAGATAAACCCTTTTAGGGTTTTGTGGATTTATGTTCAGGGTCAATTTCTTATGTTATCCAATAAAGAGCCTTGGAAAAAAAAAAATTACATTTGAAGTTGATGCTTGTATTAGGTCAGCAGAGATTATAGTTATATGGTATATAACTACGGTGTATATGCTACAAGAAATGTATTCAATATAAATTTAAAAATACATATGATATATGTTGGGCAAAATAGTTCACAATAACATTTCAATTTGTTTGTGGTATTTACAGAAAGAAGCCTACAGCTCTTCATTCTTTCCTAGTTATACAGGTAACGTACTTGATTCAACAACTTACGGCATCCCCAGACTCTGTAGGGCAAAAAGTTCCCACCAGAGTGATTTCACAGATACAAATGATGAACCCTCAACAGGACAAGATACAAAATCAACAAAACACACATCATAAGATGCAGGAATTTTTTTTTGCCACAAATACTAATGACTCAAATTTTATAATAACAAAGTTGGAAAGATCACTTGTATGTAACAGTAACACTCCATATTTCATCAATTGATTCTCACCTCACAGCATAAGCCCACCGATAGATAAAACGTAACATATGTGGATGTTTATTACGTATTGACAGTATTTTATAAGATACTTCTCTGCAAAGCAAGTAGTTTCGCCACAATATGTTCAGACGGAACAAGTCTCCTGAATGACAGTCCAGCGCCCCAGCAACTCATCTACCCATATCAGTAACGCCATATTCATGTGTTTATAATTCATTCTGTGTTCATCTATCGGCAACTCTCAACATACCAACGAGGTGGGTTGATGTCCTCAATTTCTCTTGTCACTAATTATGCGCTATGATTTTATTCACATTGAAAAGATTTAGAAAAATAATTGGTTCACAATGAAATTCTACCGTCGTTTTCGTTTCAAACTGTATAATGAGTTCAACGACGCACTGTAATGATGACTAAGACCTATTGGCGTCTGTGAATGATGAGTGAGATGATGGGAATAAGGAGTTGGTCGTAGCTTGTTCATTCCAATATCAACCTGAATGACAGGAATATAATTCCCACCACAAAACACTTACCGCTGCTACGGAGAGGATTCACAGCAAAGATTCATCAAGTGGAAATGCCTCAAGACAGACAAAGAATACCGTTCGGTTGACTGTAGAATCATGTGCGCAGACCTGAAAATACCTCTACTCACGAGACGCAGGGAGCTGTCTGATGTGTTTTCTCCACAAACTGCTCAACAATGTAATAGATTGTCCACGACGTATCAAAAAAATCAACTTTTTTGTACCCCCACGCATTACACGCAAACAACAGCTGTTTCAAACATTCAAAAGTCGCATTTAAGCTGTACACACACTCAATCATTATCATTCAATAGCTTCACTGTAACTTTTCCAAATTATTACCAAAACTCAGATTCACTCACTCGCAAAACTAATACATTTCTTTCATAGAAATTCATCTACAAATGTTTAACTTTTCGTGTAGTCTTATTTTTCCATTTATTTCTATTCTTATGAATTGTTAGGTTAATTTTTCGTTCTATTTATTTAGTATTGCTATTTGTTATGTATTTTGTCCTGATATATCATGTGCTAGATTTTATTTACCATCACATTGCACTTGTGGAATGCCGGTACTTGTATTCTGTTGTCAATAAATAAATAATGATGATAACTCTTTTCCCTACTTACCTAACAAACTGCTCGTGGTCCAAGCAGAAGCTGCTAGACGCTTGATGTCACATCTCCGTTCCTCGAATCCTCTTTACGATACGACACCTCGCCCTCTCATCACAGATTTGTGCTTGCTTGGGGTAATCCTCATAGCCTACATTCGGAGCAACTCCGAACTATATTTGATTTGAATGTATTCACTAGCTTTTGTTACATCATTAAATTTTGTTATGAGACAGCTCAAGGGGAGAGGAATTGAAATTAAAAATAAAGCATACAAGACACTCATTAGGCCTACACTGGAGTACGCCAGTTCAACCTGGGACCACTGAGACGTGTGGCCAAGTAGTAATGCACTGAACCGTCATTCAGGAGACTGAGGTTCGATTCCTGCCATAGTCAACCATCCTGACAGGTTAGATGGCCAGCTTTCATTGGCGCTCAGTTGTTCCAGAGTGCACTCGGAGTCGAATGACTCACTCAGTGGCAGCGAACAGCTGAGCAGAGCTGGCTTCGGCCCATTGTTGCGCGTCAAATAAAAAGGATAGAATTTGGGAAAATAATGACCAATTCAAGGAATTCAGTCAAACTATTTCGGATTATCCAATCCGAAAACAGTGCTAAAGCAATTGAGGGGTCAAAATATAAGTTCGAATTACGGATTAACCATATTCATCAACATTGAAATGCCTATACCTTCAGCCGGGGACTGACTTCAAGTTCGAAATAACCGAGTTTGGATCAATGAGGGTTTACTGTACTTATATTTTTAAAACATCAGTCTCCCGCTGCCCCTCCCCACACACTGGAACTCGCAGTTATCATCACTATCCACTGTACTGTGACCAAGGCAATAGTCTAAACGTCAAAATCTCTTCTGTACATGATCATCTCCGTGTTCTATCTACGGGCTCTCCGCTATGAGTAGGCCTTTCTCTACTCACGAACCTTGGTAAGCGCCTGATCTTTCGTTCACTTTTACTCAATTCATAAATCATTTCCAACTATATTATGCAGTAGAACCTCTGTTATAAGTTTCTCGTTCATTACATTTAGAAGTTTCATTTTTTTATCCAACCCATATGCTCCACATGTTGAATACCGGTAGTTTCATCAATAAGTTTCTCACGTTGATACATTTATTTAGTCTGGTACCCTGAAAAAAGTATAAGAGGTTCCACTGTAGTATAATTTGAATCAATGCAATCACATGGCAATATAATTTATATAAAATCATCACAATTGAAAGTTATTACTTAAATCATATTTATTTGGTGAATCATATTAGAAGATACTTACAGATTTCTACAAATTGTAGTCTACTGTAATTGATCAAATGTCAAACTAAACACATACAAGTGGATAAACTAAAAACTAGTAGGCCTATCCACTTTTTTCATAGCCTACAATAGTCTACACATACACTGGCATTGTCTTTCTCAACTCAACGCCAATACTGACTCGTAGTTCATCGTACAAAACACACGACGCACTAAATTATTTTAAAAACTTATAATCACAAATGAGGAATATCATAATTGTCATTTCTTTCACAGTAACACCTCGTTGAATTGTTCTCCAGCTTTCTTCTTCCCATCCCAGTCATATATAACCAACGTTGAATATTCAGGCAGAGATGGTTATGTCCTGATCACTTGAAGGATGATAGATCTTCAACTAGATCACTGCAATCACCGGTTTCGCCGAAGTAGATCCGAGGGATCTAAGTAGTCGTTATTTTTTGGCTATAATAGCAAACTGCAATTTCTGTGACTGTCGAACAGGTATGCCAGCGCCCAACGTGCTGTTATTATTGTGCCAACTAGTCTAGCAAATGTACGGATGACATTGACGGTGAAAACAAATAACTTGGATCAACCGAAAACATCAAAAAGTTTGTTCCAATTATTTTTATGCGATAGATGTCCTTCAAACGGGATAACACTTTCGCCGAGATAAGCGGGGAACGGAGAGTGATCTAGAACGCGTATCTCGTCCGGATGTCTTCGAGCTTCTTCGACACCTCGCTGGGCGTCCGGTCAAGGTCGTCGGCAATGCTCTTCTGTTTCGCCGCGTCTATCGAGTTGAACTGTTCGCACAGGTCGCCGTCGAGAACATTCTGGAAACGGAAAGAAGTGTTAGTCAACGAGTGACAAGCATACCGTTTTGATGTGTCCATGGATCACAGAAAAATGTTGAATATAACCGTCTTGTTAAAAAAAGAGTGAAGGCAAATACCATACTATTACACAGCGATCCTAGCGGACAGGAATGACTGTGCTAGAAACTCGCAAGTCATTTGTTGTCAAGTCAGTCTTAACCGCTAGGGCGCTCTCAAATTTGTTCAATTTTTAAGAAATCAAAGTGGGCAGAGCTTAGCGAAGAAAAGCCAGTCATTGCCATTAGGGCGTTATGAAATTATTGTCGCACTACATCAACATTTTAATGTGCGGAGCTTCCTGTATAAATTTATAATATTTAGTAAGGTATTCGGGACAGTAACTGAACTTCAAAAATAAGCATATAGATTTACTAGCTTTAACATGCCAAAACTGACCAAATTTTGTTTCTAAAAAACATTTTCTCACTACTACATATTAGTATTAGGTACCAGTTTCCACCATTTTGTGTATACACTGACCTTGACGGGGTAGTAGTATGACCGGAAGGAGAGGTGGTCGCGGCCGCAGAGCGGGGCGTTCTCGGAGCGCATGTGCATCTCGAGGTGCTGGAAGAAGTCCTGGTCCTCGTGCGACGTGAAAGGGACGAGCACGCCCACCGAGCCGGAGAGGGTGGTGTACACAAGCGACTCGCTGCCACCCGGAATCAGCGTGGCTTTCTGAAACGGCAAGACGCGGACATGAGCGGCGTGGCTTGGCGAGTGTCGTTTGCTCTACGACCCCACCTACAGCTAGGCTATACGGGGGTGCGAATGAGCAGGTGATTATGAAACCTGATGAGTGAAAGGATGAGCCTTGAGCGAGACTCGAAGCCACGCTTAATGGTGACTTCAGATTCCGAAGCGGTGCCTCAGCTGACCGATAATTCCAAACACATAATTATCACGGACTGTTCCAAAGTACATATATAGATGTTTGGTTCAACCCATTCACTGCTGCCAATGTTGTTATGGTTGACCATGCTACAAGCCAATAATCAATATTTCTAGAAAAATTGCTACAAAATGCTACGTTTCACACCAAACCTGAATGTGAATACTATTTCTTACAATTTTGATTTGAAAAAGGTTCACGAAAGTTGTAAAAGTTGATTTAGCGCTCTCATTGTACAAAGACTTGAGGGCCAGAGATGACGGAAGGAATCATTTCAAGTACAGAGCAAGCCTACAGTAATATTTTACGTTCAAGGTCAGAATAGAACATTCAACATACGAACAGGGTTCATTCGTGATGGCCGTTCTTGTGTTCATCATCCCCATTTAAAGATATTTCCTTATGAATGATCAAGAGAACTTGTATAAAGAGTAAGTAAATCAATTAGTCAAGGAACATAATTATTGAATTCATCAACTGCAGGAGTGTAGGTTATCGGCCTCAATCGCATTTTTCCGCGGCAGGCAATATTGAAAAACAAGAAATTGAGTTGCCAAAGTCAGAGTAAAAAGAATACAATCATTGAACATTCAGTCGAAAGATGGTATAGTGTTAATCATCATTCCAAGGCAACTTCATTTGGATCAATGTCGAGAAATAAAATACATATGCCAATAAATGACCTGAAAAAGGTAAAATAACCTATAATGAACCAAAACAATGGATGATACAAGGGAGCCTGATAGAAGTAAGGAAATGTTGAGTAGAGAGTCTCTTGAGTTGACTCTCTACTCTACTGTGACCAAGGCAATAGTCGAAACGTCAGAATCTCGCGTGTACCTTTCATCTCTGTGTTCCATCAATGGGCTCTTCACTATGAGAAGGCCTTTCTCTACTCATAAATCTTGGTAAGCTGCTGTTCTTTCTTTCCTTTTCACCCAATTCATATATCTTCAAGTAAATGAGAATTATCCTAATCTATGATGTGAAAGCTTAGAAACCGAGTTGCCAAAGTCAGAATAAAAAGTTCACAATCATTGAACATTCAGTCGAAAGATGGTATAGTGTTAATCATCATTCCAAGGCAACTTCATTTGGATCAATGTTGAGAAATAAAATACATATGCCTATAAATGACCTGAAAAAGGTAAAATAACCTATAATGAACCAAAACAATGGATGATACAAGGGAGCCTGATAGAAGTAAGGAAATGTAGAGTAGAGTCTCTATCTAGTTGACTCTCTACTCTACTGTGACCAAGGCAATAGTCGAAACGTCAGAATCTCGCGTGTACCTTTCATCTCTGTGTTTTACCTAAGGGGCTCTCCACTATGAGTAGGCCTTTCTCTGCTCATAAATCTCGGTAAGCTGCTGTTCTTTCTTTCCTTTTCACCCAATTCATATATCTTCAAGTAAATGAGAATTATCTTAATCTATGATGTGAAAGATTTTTGAAGACCAAGAAACTGAGTTGCCAAAGTCAGAATAAAAGGTTCACAATCATCGAACATTCAGTCGAAAGATGGTATAGTGTTAATCATCATTCCAAGGCAGCTTTATTTGAATAAATGTCGCGAAATAAAAGGCATATGCCAATAAATGATCTGAAAAATGTGAAATAAGTTGAAGGACCTATAATGAACTAGAAGCAATGAATAATCAAGGGAACCTGATGAAAGTTAGGAAATGTATAGGTCTAAAACGCACTTATAACAGGGCAAATGTCATAAATTCAGTATGTAATATACTTTACCCCGTAACCTTAACAGTGGATATATGCTGCAAGTGATCATATAATAAGACTTATTTCAACCTATGATGTGGAACAATTATGAAAAACAAGAATTATTTGAGTTGCCAAAGTCAGAATAAAAAGTTCACAATCATTGAACATTCAGTCGAAAGATGGTATAGTGTTAATCATCATTCCAAGGCAGCTTTATTTGAATAAATGTCGTGAAATAAAAGGCATATGCCAATAAATGATCCGAAAAAAGTGAAATAAGTTGAATAACCTATAATAAACAAAAAAACAATGAATAATCAAGGGAACCTGATAAAAGTAAGGGAATTTATAGGTCTACTAGCGAGTACCCGGCATGCGTTGCAATACCAGTGAAAGAAAGAAACTGTTTGCGTTTTAATTCTGTTTATTGAAGTGCTTTTGGATATACAATATCTTCCCCCCCCCCCCCCCCCAACCTTCGCGAGCGCGCATACAACAACCCACCAAAGTGTTATCGCAATCGTATGAGCGGTATAGGAACGCACAAGGGACAAACAAACATTCATTTTTATATATATAGATGGTGCACTTATAACAGGCCTAAAGTCACAATTCCAATATACTTTACCCCGTAACCTTAACAGTGGATATATGCTGTATGTGATCATTTAATAACTCATTTTAACCTATGATGTGGAAGAATGATGAAAAACAAGAAATTGAGTTGCCAAAGTCAGAATAAAAGGTTCACAATCATTGAACATTCAGTCGAAAGATGGTATAGTGTTAATCATCATTCCAAGGCAGCCTCATTTGAGCGAATGACGTGAAATAAAAGGCATATGCCAATAAATGATCTGATAAAAGTGAAATAAGATGAATAACATATAATGAACTAAAAGCAATGAATAATCAAGGGAACCTGATGAAAGTTAGGAAATGTATAGGTCTAAAACGCACTCATAACAGGGCAAATGTCATAAATTCAGTATGTAATATACTTTACCCCATAACCTTAACAGTGGATATATGCTGTAAGTGATCATATAATTAGACTTATTTCAACCTATGATGTGGAACAATTATGAAAAACAAGAATTTGAGTTGCCAAAGTCAGAATAAAAAGTTCGCAATCATTGAACATTCAGTCGAAAGATGGTATAGTGTTAATCATCATTCCAAGGCAGCCTTATTTGAGCGAATGACGTGAAATAAAAGGCATATGCCAATAAATGATCTGATAAAAGTGAAATAAGATGAATAACATATAATGAACTAAAAGCAATGAATAATCAAGGGAACCTGATGAAAGTTAGGAAATTTATAGGTCTAAAACGCACTCATAACAGGGCAAATGTCATAAATTCAGTATGTAATATACTTTACCCCATAACCTTAACAGTGGATATATGCTGTAAGTGATCATATAATTAGACTTATTTCAACCTATGATGTGGAACAATTATGAAAAACAAGAATTTGAGTTGCCAAAGTCAGAATAAAAAGTTCGCAATCATTGAACATTCAGTCGAAAGATGGTATAGTGTTAATCATCATTCCAAGGCAGCTTTATTTGAATAAATGTCGTGAAATAAAATGCATATGCCCACAAGTGATCCAAAAAGGTAAACTATAATCCAACATGAACAAAAACAATGAATAATACAAGGGACTTTTATTTGAATGATCAATTCAAGGAATTCACTTGAACTAGGTATTTCGGATTATCCAATCCGAGAACAGTGCTAAAGCAATTGAGGGGTCGATATATTAGCTAGAATTCGGATAGCTCAATTTCATTATTATTGAAATGCCGTGGCTATATTTTCAGCCGGGGACCGGCTTCAAGTTCGAAATATGTCAAATTTTGGATTAACCAAGTTTGGATTAACGAGGGTTTACTTTAGTCAGAATCAGTAGTTCGTAATCATTGAACAATCAGTCGAAAGATGGTAGTGTTGATCATCATTCTACAGCAAGCTCCCGGTCTTTGTCTATTACCAAGATGGCTACTCAAACCCACTGTGACATCAAAGAGTTACAAATTACAAGTCGTAAATAGAACGGAATAATAAAGATTTCAAAAATGGAGAATAAATGATTGTCATTTTCAACTATCTCAAGTCTTGACTCAAATTTTACTAAACTGCGATTCAAAATAGTTTCAGTCTCCATGGAGTTTCGCACCCTAAAGCTCATGTTGAAAACTGATAATTCGAACTTTCAATTCAAAATGAGTATTTTTTTATGTCCATTTTTAGGGAGTTTTCTTTTTAGGTATTGTTTTCCCACTTGTATCGTTCATTTTTTCTTGCCTCAACTCTCATTTTATCAGTGTTGAATTCTCCTGGATGGATGGTTTTATTTTCCTGGTCCCTTGAAAAACGATGAATAGAGGTTTCACTGTATACTGTCGGGTGTAATATATAGCACGTCATAATATTGAAAGGTCAGAAAAGAACACTCAACATGCGAACAGGGTTCATTCGTGATGGCCGTTCTTGTAATCATCATCCCCTAGCGACGGCTACGAGCATCAAACCAAGAGAACTGACTTGAGTACCTTTTTCTCATTCTTGGGAATATATATTCTCATTCTTGTGGGTATTGCTGCACTAAATATATCATAAATCTATTGTGAATAAACCCTCTTATTCTCGCGTACAATGTGAAGGATAAGGTCAGAAAAGAACACTCAACATGCGAACAGGGTTCATTCGTGATGGCCGTTCTTGTAATCATCATCCCTTCATTTCAACCTAATCGTTCAAACTACATTGAGACCTCTATGCATCGTTCCCGGATGCATCGTTCCCGGATCCATCGTTTTCCTGCTTGAACAATCCATTGTGTCATACCCCACTCCCATATAATCAATGTTAAATTATCCTGCATGGATGGTTTCATTTTCCTGGTCCCTTGAAAAACGATGGATAGAGGTTTCACTATACTGTAATTCAGAATGAGATTTTTTAGGTTGATTGGATTGAAAATTGGAGGGTGGCTGTAGGGGTGTATTAATATTGCGTATCATATAATAGTGAAAGGTCAGAAAAGAACACTCAACATGCGAACAGGGTTCATTCGTGATGGCCGTTCTTGTAATCATCATCCCTTCCAAGTCTCCTATTCAATAACTATCTAGGCAGTGAGACATTGAATTCGTGTGTCATTTCATTGTGCGTTATTTACACAATCCGTCTAAACATATCGGATTTGGAAAAATTTCAATTTGTTCGCCAACAAGCAACTACTTTTGTTTCCCAGCCCCTTCGACGGAACATAACTTGCAATCAGGCGGGCTGTTTCGTCTGTGAGATTTTGAATTTACCAATACTGGCATCTTGAACTGTGCAGATCTATTTGGCTGATTAATAGGCCACACCCAAGATGCATTGGTTTGCCCATCTCTGGTGGTGTCTCAACTCGGTTATCAGCCTTGTTTTATTTTACGAGTGCTGTCCTTGAAAAAACCAATCACTGCAATTTCCAATGAGTAGTCTGGTACTTTGCGTCATGCTTTCTGCGACTTTCAAATATTGGCATTTCAGGTGACTGTTGTTACAGCTGAGCTGACGTGAACGCAATTCTGCTGAACATCGGTATTTCTATGGATTTGGCCGGTAAATTGATACATATTTTCAATATTGGTGGGATAGGGAGTGTTTCGTTCTTTAGTTTCAAGTTACTGACCGGCAAATAAACGCAACCCATAATGTATCTTGGCCACATCTATCACTAGTCAACAATCAAACGTAATTTTGTTATTTTAAGACTCGGATTTCGATTCGACCAATGAGAGAAGAGTTCGCAATTACCTGCAACGACATGCACACCTCGCCGACGTGGAAGTTGGCCACGATGCCAGCTTTCTGCGAGGCTCCGTTGAGCAGTCCGCGGTCCCACAGCGCCTTGTTGCCAGTCGGGTCTTCGTCCACCTCGTCCGACACGCCGCTAGACAAGCGCACCTGGAACAAGTGGCAACGTTGCGTTAGATACGTTGCACATTTTCAACCATGTGTAACATGTAGTGGAGGTGTTTGTTTTTCGCAAGCCGCGAAATGTTGTGTATGTCGATGAAAAACAATATAAGCACGTTTCAATACATTCTCTTCTCATACCGGACTACCGGTTCATCAATTATCAAGAGCAAAATGTATTAATGTAACATACGTTTGGTGGATCATTAATTACCTTACAAGATGCGTTGGTGGTTGACCAAAGTCAGTAGTTTTGACAAGGTTGTAATCACATACAATCAGTAACACAGGATTTTGTCATCATTCAATGGCAAACTCACAAGCATCAGAACAAAACCGTGCACAAACTAGATTACGTTAATGCAGGGCTTTCCAACTAAATATCTCAGAGGGCCATTATTCATGGGAAAAGTTGAGGTGGGCCTCACAGTTGATTGTCCGACATTTTTAATTCAGTGTTCTCTTGTTTTGATTAAGGTGAACATATTCAAAACGATATTTTTTCAATACACACAAATTTAAGCTTTTTACAGCTGAATATATATATATATTTTTTCCATCAAAATTCAATGACGTGAATTGCACTTTTTGACTTCACATGACTTTATATCTAGGTCTTTATAACTGACTGGCGCAAGCTGGGAGTTCACAATGTTGCCAAATTTATTTTCAATCTGACTACAAAGAATACCTAATTGCATTGATTTTACTGTGCTTTCTAAGATCATTCCGCGGGCCATTTAAAAAGGGCACGCGGGCCGCCAGTTGAGAAGCCCTGCACTAATGTATATCAGATGAGTACGAAACTCGACTTAAAACTTCAACATTAATCTGAGCCCTAAAACCAATGGTGAAGTTTTTTATAATTCCAACCTCCAGAACCGGCTTGTGATGAAATTGCAAGACGTGAAATGCTCTATTGATACAGTTCAACTGATAATATTGAAAGTTTGAACGAAATAAAACGGTTAGTACGTCAATACGAGCAAAACAAAACAACATTTCTCAGGTTACGACAACAGGTGGCACTACTAAAACGATAAAGATGCGTTGGTGGGTTGACCAAAGTCAGTAGTTTTGACAAGGTTGTAATCACATACAATCAGTAACACAGGATTTTGTCATCATTCAATGGCAAACTCACAAGCATCAGAACAAAACCGTGCACAAACTAAATAACACCACTGTATATGGGTATACAAAATGTGACTTGAAACCCCAACATTCATTTGAGCCTAAAAGGCAATGGTGATGTTGATAATTCAAACTTTTAAAATACGGAATTAGAATTTCAATGTCAATTCAATTTCAAATTTAAAAAATAGGTTAGTTGTAGGGATGTAATAATAATAATGCATATCATAATATATAGATGACCAATTAAATTGGGCCAGGGGGTGTTTCCACCCACTTCTAGGGCAGACTTCTTATATCAATCGGTTCCTGCCAGTTCCAACTTCTTCCTCCTCTTCTTCACTACTGCTATTACCATAATATTGATGATAATCTTTGAGGTGGTAAGATCCACCCGCAAGGTGCCCTGTTGAAACGATCCTATATTCCATCCATTGCCTCGTTTGAGGAACAATCAATTTGTACCAAGTTCCGATGTTATTAAAAATGAAATTTTTTTTTTACTGAAAGGTCAGAATAGAACACTCAACATACGAACAGGGTTCATTCGTGATGGCCGTTCTTGGGTTCATCATCCCTTATCACTCAGTCTCCTATTCAATCATTTACAGAAGACAGTTTAAAAAGTTGCATCAGGACTAGTGATATCATCGATTAGTCGAGAACCGATTCTCAAATCAAAAAATCGATTCAAATATATATATATTTTTTGGATCAATGCCGTACTTCTCAACGTTGCAATACGTGCTCATGTCGTTGTCCATAGTATTTTGTATTGCTGAGACTTTAGGCCTACTATCTGGACACAAGCTATCCCTTCGGTTACGCCCGACAGCCGAACGGCGACGGAAATACCAGAATTGTACAGAACAGTTCAAAGAAGTCTCTAGCAGCTATTTTTTTACGTAAAACGCCACGGGAAGGTTGAAAAAAAGTTTTGAATTACACAACTTTCAAGGATGATTTTTTTTCAAAATCCGTTTTTTAATCGATTCTGGAGCTTGGAGAATGGATGTCATCACTAATCAGGACGTCATTTTGTTGTTCGTGGCGGTCGCGGCAAGGGTCCAGTACGCCAGCGCCTGAAACCAACACAAAGCGCGGGTACTCACAATGGCGATGTTGCCGAACTTGTCGGCGGTGGCGACCGTGTCGTAGTCGAGAACGGCCGTGCACGTTATCCAGCGGGGGTGCGTGTCGTCAGCAAAGATGATCAGCTGGTTCTCCTGGCGCTTGTACCGCACCATGTACACGCTCTCTTGCACGTCCGACACGAAGATACGCTGGCCGAGCGCCTGGATATTCACAATCAGGTTGGGAATGTGCTGGAAGAAAAAGCAATGCGTTAGAACTTTGTCGGCTGCCGATTGATGATTATTGGTAGACATGTAAAAAAAAGGATGAAATATATTGGGATGAAATCTAATACATGTTTTTCTAATATTTCCTCATGTATCAATGCATTTGATGTTGTTTGACCATGTTTTTGAAAAGGCGACAAAGCGCTACAAATGTTTGATTCTGCCATGTTCTACGTTATTGACGATATAAACGCTATTTTTTGGATGTTTAAATGCACTTGATGTTTGGTCATGTTATCGAAAATGGGACATAGCGATACAAACGTCTGATTTCGCTATGTATATCAACGCTATTTTTAGCAATAAAAGCGTTGGGTTTTTTCAAAAATTATATCAATTATAGTATCAAAGGGTGAAAATGAAGGAATAAGGAAATGATGATAGTACATGGATGGTTTGCTTGCCGCAGTCAGCATTTCGTTTGAGCGTAATCACGAAACAAATCAGGTGAAACACGGATACGATGTCATCATTCGACGGCAAGCTTACGCGACGTTAGACTCGCTCACCTTGTTCTCGCACTTGCGCAGCAGCTTCTTCTTGCCCATGTCGTAGAGACGCAGCATGCGCCCGACGCCCACGAGCAGCCGACCTTGGAACGAGCAGATGGCCATTGGCACCTCGTCCACCTGCGTCTGGTGCACTAGCTCGATCTCCGTGCAGTCTGCGTTCACTCTGGGCACACATAACCTCACATTACTCGACACGCTCTTCGGTACGCACGATACAACCAGCTGGTTGCAGCCTGAAGATGCTAGTTTGCAATCAACTTGCATCGAATATGTAAGTTTCAGCTTTGATTCAAAATTCTATTGAACCTTGGTAAGCTGCTGTTCTTTCTTTGCCTTTTACCCAATTAATATCTACAACCTCAGGCTATTCACCCATCCATATATTTTACAGATTACAGATAAATACTTTATTGGGAGCAAGACTATAATTTGAATTACTGTACATACAAGAAAATTTGAATAATAGAAATTGCTGCAGATATATCATGAATGAGATATGCTCAGTTAATATTATAACTAGGCATGGGCATCGATTAAAAAATTGATTTTTTTTTTAATATGGTCAAATCAATTAAAAAATTGATTCAAACTATCAAGTTTCGACAAAGTTGGTTTTCCGAATTTCTGTACTTTGCCGCTTATTTCACGATTTTAAATTTGAATTCTTTTTTTCTCATTGGTTGTTGAAAGTTCTCGTTATGCATCGCGTAATATGTTGTTTGAGGTTAGATGTATGTATTAGAACAGTATGTTCTCCTCGTTCACAGTGGCGGCAGTACACAAAATCTATATTGAAGATTTGAGGTGGAGTTGAATCTTGATTCTTAGCAAAAAAACCTCAAAATTCGACCACACATCACTTCTTAAATTCGGAGGCGTAAACAGCGTTTTCTTTCCACTCCTAGATATGGACGCCATCTTTAGCAACCAGTTGGATCTTTGTTGATAGCCTCAAACTTCCGTTTTTCAGGCCAGTATCAATACCTCGTTAAACAGCAGGCCTACTAACCTTGTGAGCGCGCGCGTGAGGCAATTTGAAAAGCGGCATTTTCAAAATATGGTACAGATCGGAGATATTGATTATTTAATAGCAACATCGATTAATCGAATATTTTGCGGATCGATCAAATCGATTTAGTGCCCGCCCCTAATTATAACACGCAGCACCTAATTAGTTTCTCGGCCACCACTTGGCCTGCAATAGCCACTCGACACTGTGAATCAATGCTCATTATTCTTGTTCGTGGTCCATAAAACCGAATCTAAACAACAAAGTATCGTAACTAACGACACAATTTACGTACTTGTAGGTGAAGAGGAAGCCGCCGCCCACTTGTCGAGGATTCAGCTGGTAATCTTTGGCGACGCCCACAATGAGGAACTGTTGGCTCTCCGGCTGGTTGCCAAACTTCACCAGCGCAATACTGGAACAATTGTCATCGTTACGTCACACTCGGTCCGAAACATGTCCCGTGTTTTTATTCTGTTATCAATGTTTCTATCATTTCATTCATCTTATAACCAACGGAATACTTAACATAGAGTTACCGGCACATGTAGCTGAGTGGTCAACGCACTCGCTTCATGTGATCTGGAATGTGAAGGGACATATCGGACCTGGTTCGATCCCTGCCGCTGTCCATATTTACATTTTTTTTTTGTGGTTTCCCTCTGCAGCCTAGGCTAAAGCCAGGATGGTTCCTACAATGTAGGCCACGACCGCTTCCTTCCCACTACCTAAGAAACCTTCATCTCATCATTCCTTCAATCATTCATTTGGCACCAATAGATCTTAGTTATTATACTGCGTCGTTACCACCCAATATATATGTAGGCCTATATATAAAATACAAAAAAACATCCGAGTTAATCTAGTTGAAACTATTGCTAGAATTACAGCATAATTTGAAGAACCCGTATCAGATTTTGAATCGATGAGGATGTATTGTAGCAGCGTAATAACCAGGTAGCGAGACACGAGTGAATCTGGCACCAACGATGCACGACTGCAGTCAATCTAGCACTGAGCTTGCGAACTGTACGTGGAAAAGACCAGGTTCAGCAGATACCTAACAGTGCAAACTTGATAACTGAATAAAGGCAAAGAATAGTAGCTGAACCATTACTACCGGTACATTAATCAACACGTGGTTCTACAACAAGTACCATCCACAAACGTACAAACTTGATAATTTCAATTTCTATTCTCGACTAATACATGTAAGGTCTGTAAACATCATACCTAATGTGCATAAATCACTGAAATTTGCAATTGCAGGTGACAAAATTGTTTTCAACAAATTTTAGCTTCGTAGCATGTTTATCGTATTCCTTGGAGAAACGATGGTCAGAGTCGAGATGTATTGTAAGTTGCGTTGGTTTGCCGGTGTTTAATAGTGGCTGAACTCTTATGTTGAAAATATAAAAATATAAGAACCAACCGATCTTGAGTAATCTAGTAGTGACAAAAGGAACTAACTTTGTTCACAGAATTTTGTTAAAGTCGGTTCAGCTGTAGCAACAGTACCTAATTTGAAATGGCAATATTTGAGGGTCGCAGAAGACTGGCTTATATAGAGAGAGCAGCGATCGGTAGGTTCAAGGATGGTACTCATGGAATAGAACAAGATTGCCAGCAGAGTTGGTGATGGGATTCCCTGCACGCATATGGGTAATCCGACTGAGCGAGACCACCAGCAGTGGGAGAGACAGATGAACCTACCTGAGTGCAGCCTCGTTCTGCTCCAGCTTGACCACCTGCTCCGTCTTCCCCTCCACCGGGTCCAGCACCCTGATGACCGACGCCCACATCCCGGGTCCCGCCTTGGGCGCGCTGAACACGTTCTCGGGCAGGTCTTCGTTGAGGAACGCGTCCGCCATTTCCTTGGCCAGCTCCTGCTCCTCTTCCCCCGCCGCTTCTTGCATCTCCTAGCCAACCACACAATCAGTTCAATTCAATTTAATTTGTATATCATTTTTTTCAACTGGGCAGTTATTTTCTCAACTTAATCTTGATCTAACCCAACTTATTGACAGCATCAACATTGAAGTGGCAAAAAAGATCAAAATAGGGTCTAATTGCTGAATCATTTGTATTCCGAGATTATCAGAGCTTTGAGTATTATCACGATACAATCAGCAACACGGACCAAAGCTGAATCATCATATCTCACGCGTCCTCAGCATCAACCCTTTCCCGCCATTTGTCGGGTCTGAACAGACATTGAAATAAGTGAACTCAGTGTATGACAAAAATATAGCAATGCCAAATAGGATTGAAAATGTAACGATGAATTCATCCAGTTTGTCAATGATTCAAGGCCATATCTTTACAATCGAGAGGATGAAAAAAAAGTTGTAGAGCAGTAATAAATAATAAGACATATGTAGAATGTCAAAACTAGCAATGATGGTTGCCTCTATTCAAATGTTCGTGTTAGACGATGAGTTGATGGAGAAATGGCTAATTGAAGTCATTTAGAATATTTAGATCCCCTTTTAATAAGTCTGCTGGTGGCTAATCCCAACCCAAGTAACAGAGTTCCGGATGACACGAGTAAATGTGACCCGCAGAGTCAGCCGGCACAAGGAACGGGAATTTTTCTGCCCGTCGGTTCTTAAATGGGACCAAGAAAAACAACAGCAAAAACAAAAAACAAAATCACGACATTTTTGTACAAATTTTTGTTTATGCCTATATATGGTCACATTGGATGAAAAATAATGACCTTGACCACAGCCCAGTGCTTAAGACAATATTCAAGTCATTTTCTTAAAAAAAAAGGCAATTGCGTCAGGGGTAGACCCCGAGAATGTGAAGGAGCTAAACAGTAACGTAACAGCGACGCATGCTTTGCATACTGCTACTTCATTATAACACAACACGGGTTGGTAACCGAGTTATGAACACGCAGACCTTGACGTTCCCATTGGCCACTTCTAGTCCCATTTTAAAAACCGACTTGCAGAAAAATTCTTGCAACCAGAAAGGGTTCGGAATCAAGAAGTTTACCTCTGCCATCTGTATCCGGCGCTGTTTCTTCGTGTCTTCGGTGTAGGCGTTGTGCTCGGTCTCCGTGACGATCAGGTGCGCAGACTCGTGGTGGATGACAAACTTGCGAGGCGTGAAGTCAACCGGGAACGCCACCTTGACAAAACAACGGCAGTTAGTCTCGGTGTAGATGCAATTTAGAATTGTCATAGGTAGGTTGGTAGATCTATTCAAACATGATCTTCGGGTATGTATCATCGATTAATCGAGAATTGATTCAGAATTAATTCTAATGTAAAACAATTATCAAAGCCAAAAATTAATTTTTCAAAGATTTTTTTTGGCTCCCCCCCCACAAATAAGTGCTGTGTGTACAAGTGTAGTTGTACAAGTACAAAGTACGTGCTGTACTTCTTCACGTCGCAATACGTGCTCATTTCGTTGTCCATATTATTTTGTATTGTTGGGATTTTACTATCTGGGCACAAGCTATCCTTTCGGATAAGTTTGACAGTCAAACGTCAACAGAAATACCCGAATGGTGCAGAACAGTTCAAAGAGGTCTCTGGCAGTTATTTTCCACGTAAAATGCAGCGGGAAGGTTGAAAAAAAATGTTTGAATTTACCGAACTTTCTATAAGGATGAACTTTTTTTTTCATAATTGATTCTGGAGTTTAGAGAATCGATGTCATCACTAGTGCGAACAAGCGTGAGAAAATTAGACAAAGAAGACGTTGAAAAAAAGATTCCCACAGTGGAACTCGAACCCGCAAGATCAAACGTGAGTCAGGGAGTTGTCGTACCTGGTTGAAGACGGCGCCAAGCTTCTCGAGCGCCAGGATCCGCAGCGTGTTGGTCGAGATGGCGACGATGCCCTCGGGACACTGCTCGGACGAGAAGCCCGAGGCGTATTCCAGCGACTCGTACGACAGCGGCGTCAGGTGGAAACGGTTCTGGTAGTAGTAGCTCAGCCACGAGCGGCTAGACATGGCCAGCACCTGCAACGCAACCCGCACGTCAGGTCTCCTGCAGCCGGGCCGCCGGCATGGCGCTGACGATCAGCAGTGTATACTGGGCGCCAGATTGATTGATTTGGTGTGTATATGAATATAGCCCGAGGCTGGATATATGAATTGGGTGAAAGGGAAATGAAGAACAGTGGCTTACCGAGGTTTATAAGTGGAGATGGGCCTACTCATATTGGGGAGCTCGTTAAAGGAACAAGGGGATGAATATGTACGACAGTACGATCACACGAGATTTACCCACCTCATTACTCTCATATTATTCATTTCCCTTACTCTGCATCATCATCTATCATTCATCCGAAATCGTCCATCACAAATTAAAATTCTTTAAATCAAATCCTGCTTTCCACCAACATACATGAAATGATTATTGATCAGTTAACTAATTGAAATCATTAATTTTTTCATTAGTCTAACATGTTAAAAACATCACTTCAATAAATCATCTCACAGGATAAGGGACGTCTCACTTTTTTTCGAGGTTATGGGACCGCCGCAACCATAGATAGAGTAGTCGCTAGCAATAACCAATAACGAAGTTGACTGATCACAGCGATCCTAGCAGCATTCACTCGCAACAGTGCTCTAGCAGGTGGCATTTTCTTGGTGATCACAGTGCTCTTAGCAGGATTACAAGGCGTAACAATACCAGGGTCTGTCTGTGCACTGTTCAACCAGGGCTATCCCTGAATATGTACGACAGTACGATCACACGAGATTTACCCACCTCATTACTCTCATATCATTCATTTACCTTATTCTGCATCATCATCTATCATTCATACTAAATCGTCCATCACAAATTAAAATTCTTTAAATCAAATCCTGCTTTCCACCAACATACATGAGATGATTATTGATCAGTTAACTAATTGAAATCATTAATATTTTTCATTAGTCTAACATGTTAAAAACATCACTTCAATAAATCATCTCACAGGATAAGGAACGTCTCACTTTTTTTCGAGGTTATGGGACCACCGCAACCGTAGATAGAGTAGTCGTTAGATAGACAGAGCTGTATGACAGAGCCTATGCTCACCAGCAATAACGAAGTTGACTGATCACAGCATTCACTCGCAACAGTGCTCTAGCAGGTGGCATTTTCTTGGTGATCACAGTGCTCTTAGTAGGATTACAAGGCGTAACAATACCAGGGTCTGTCTGTGCACTGTTCAACCAGGGCTATCACGTAAGGTTATTCATTAGATGAGCGACAGCGAAGACTCCATCCATCAAACATTTGTTTGTTTGTTGTAAGCACTCCACAGATTGCAGAGTTTGACTGATCGCCATGATTTTCTTTTTGTACACGTAAACTCATTTAACTTAGAACTGTTTAGTTTTTGGAATGAATTGGTAGAACCGATTTTGAGAAATATCATCTCAAAAATTTTCAAAAACCCCATAAGATTGGGCTGGGCAAGTGAATTTGAAAAATAAAATCTCTCCGAATGAAATAAAAATTTCTCTGAATGTGTATACATGAATGATACACTCTATCCGTATTTGGTATGCCATTCAAACCAGCTGTTTCGAAGAAAAAAATTCAATAAACTGTTTTCATTCATGACATATATTATGGAAATAAAAACAGAATTAGGTTGCTGAGATTCACTGCTTCCTAGATTCGATATTTGCCAAACAATGAAGTTTTTATTAGGGTCATATTTTAACGCACATGCTGCGTTTGCCTAGTGTACTCAATGCCGCTACTCACCGCCTCGCTGCCCTGCATCTTGATCCGGAACAGCTTAACGGGTCGCGAGCCGAGGTACCGCGTGCGCGTGTCGGTGAGGTCGCCCGTCACCTGGTCGAGCACGGTGCGCAGCAGCACGCCGTTCTGCAGGCCGATGTTGAGGTAGAGCGAGCCCGCGGCGCCCGGCTCCCCGTCCGCACCCTCGCCCGTGCCCATCACCACGATGCACAGGCTGTCGGCGGGCGCGGGCAGCGCCTGCATGCTCAGCGGGGACAGGCAGTCCTAAGGGACACAACGTCGCACGGTTCAAGCGCGGGAAATAACATTTTTTCGTTGAAATTTGGAAATATCGCAGACTATGCATAATTTCAATGCTGTAATAACCTAATAGCATGGAAAAGATACTCGACTTTTGAATCTGAACTTCACTATAACCTTTAACCTTGATTTATAAAATCTACGAATATTTCAACGATGATGATTATTGTTTGCTCAACGAACACACCAACAGCCAGGTTATACGGGGGTACGAATGAGTAGATGATTGATGTGAGTATGATTGATTGATAGATTGAGTAGATACTATGGAGTGATGATAAGCAAAAGGACGTTTACAGAAACCCATGCCTTATGCGGAACTCGAACCCAAGCCCAATGGTGACTTCAGTTTCTGAAGCTGTACCTCAGCTGATCGAGCTACTGACGGTGGCTTTAACCGTTTTTTTTTTCTTCACAAACTACATCGAGTGCAGGTTTTAGTACACCTAATGTTGATACATTCGTACAGTTTTGGTTCGATTGAGCACTCAACGTCAAGGCAAAGTCTACGTATAGGGCCTGTTGAGCAAGTGAATTTTGAATCAACGATGCTTTACTGTAATGAGGTAATAAGAAGGTGGCATAATAATTGTTACAGGTTGAAACCAGGGACAAAGACAGGATATGTGTTTGTCCCAACGATGAGTTCCAGTCTTCATCTAGCACCTATCTGCGACCCAGGCCCGGATTGATTAGCCAAGCTCGGGAGATACGTGGTGCAAAGAGTACATTATTTGAAATTTGTAATTTTTTTAAAATTTCAAATCAATGTAGGCCTACTTATTGATTATTGATTTATTGATAATGAGAAGATATCGTGATGGTTGTTACAGGTTGAAACCAGGGACAAAGACAGGATATGTGTTTGTCCCAACGATGAGTTCCAGTCTTCATCTAGCACCTATCTGCGACCCAGGCCCGGATTGATTAGCCAAGCTCGGGAGATACGTGGTGCAAAGAGTACATTATTTGAAATTTGTAATTTTTTTTTAATTTCAATCAATTTCAAATCAATGTACTTATTGATCCAATGAATAAACTTCATTATTATTATTTATTACCTATTGAAAAATTCGACTTATTTTATTCAAAATACGCTCCATTCAGGACGTTATGTAGACCAGCGAGGTGGGCATTGCTATCAGAGATTATCAGAGCTTTGAGTATTATCACGATACAATCAGCAACACGGACCAAAGCTGAATCATCATATCTCATACAATTAATGGCAAAAGTGAAATGATAAGAGCCGATATAAGCCTACGTCTAGAAAATGTATTTCAACCTCCAGTACTGTAAAGTGGACCCTCATTTATACGTTTTTCAGGGGACCAGACTAAAAAAATGTATTAATACGAAAAACTTATTAATGAAACTACAGTAGAACCTCTTTAATAAGTTCCTCTTTAGTACATTTTTCCCTTTGGTAACTTTTATTTTCTGATCCCATTCATATGCTCCTACATTTCAAATAGTTTCTTTAGTAAGTTTCATTTTGTCTGGTCCACTGAAAAAAACGTACTAAAGAGGTTCCACTGTATTCAACATGTGGAGCATATGGGTTGGATCAAAAAATAAATCTTATAACTGTAATAAATCTACCGTATTTACTCGATTACAGTCCGCAGGTATATTCCAAATTTAGAAAATCTAAAACAGGGGTGCGGACTACAATCGATGACGGATTTCCAAGCGCGTAAAAAAAAAAATTCACGCCATTCTGTCAAATGTCTCCAAGTGATGCGCAATACTTCGCCTTGTCTCAAGGTTAACCTTGACTGGCAGGCTGGCGTGCGATCCGCCTTGCTTGTTTTGTTGATGTTCGGGTGGGCGGGCGGGGGCGGGGGGCAGGTATGTCGACCGAGCGCGCATCGCACTGCACACAGCTAAGACCAAGTGACTGAAATGTGCTGAGATGTCAGTTCAGTGTCACTGCCATGCGCCAGTATAACTCCAGTAGTGTAAGCAGGCGTGTCGTAGTCGCTGCGCTAACTCGATTTTCACGTGTTTAAGTATGTGTATTTCTCTGCGGACTATAATCGCATGTAAAGTACTTTTCTAAAACCTACTTCAAAAAACTAGGGTGCGGACTACAATAGAGTGCGGACTGCAATCGCGTAAATACGGTATACACGAGAAACTTATAACTGAGGTTCTACCGTACCTCTCGTCTTTCGTTATAAATATAGAATGAGCCCTCCAAGACCGAAGTAAAGGCAACGATGAAAGTCACGGTGACAGGATTTGCCGAGATACGTTCGGAGATCAAATTTGGTTGCTATGACGGTTGATATAGTATCCGTCATCTATTCTATTGAAAGTTAAGAAACTGCATATCAATTGAGTAACGACCACAGAGATTATCAGAGCTTTGATTATTATCACAATACAATCAGCAACACGGACCAAAGCTGAATCATCATATCTCTCTGTCGAGTCTTGTAGCATTAGCCGTACAATTAAGGCTAATTGACCAAATCATTAAAACACCCTCGTACAAGGTAATTTTCTTCAGAGGCCAAATGGCCAAATGAAATGAATCACAAGATTCATGTGTTTTTTAGCTGTATATGCTTGACAATTATGCAATAAGAGTTGAATAGTTATATCTTGAATGTATTGAAAGTATGCGTTTCCTCTGTAGAACTATTATAATTTTGACATCTCATACCATTCAAAAGTCATCACCAATATCTCTCTCTCTCTCAATACACTGATACAGTGGAACCTCTTTCATACGTTTTTCAGGGGACCAGACTAAAAAAATGTATCCACGTGAAAAACTTATCAACGAAACTATTCATCATGTGGAGCATATGGGTTGGATCAAATAATAAAACTTATGAATATAATAAATGTATAAACAAGTAACTTATAGCAGAGGTTCTACTGATATTTCGCTTTGAACCGTTGACCCTAAACGTGGAAGTATTCTTACCGCTGGGTCGAGAGAGATGACTCGCACGGTGTTGTCCGCGAGTCCGACGGCCAGGAACCGCGACCGCTGCTCGCCCGCGGGGACGTTGGCCAGCGCCATGCAGACCGCTTCCGACGGCATCTCCTTGCGTTCCGTGTACTCGTTCAGCTGGCCAGTCTGCGGACAAGACAAAGCCGTCACAACTCCACGCCTAAGTTACACACCGGCCTCGCTCGTGTTGCTCACATAACACCTCTCAGCAAGATGGTTGGCATCAGTTTGTCAGACCACTACTTTCATCTTTGAATCATCATCGAGGTGTTGAAGTATCAACGAAAGTGATTGGATGATCAACTGTTGACGTTCGAGCATTTGAACAAATCACGACGTCAGAAATAATATCAAGCAATTACAATGAATTATTCACACAAAGGGTACAAAGAATCAAATTAAAATATCATTCACAAGTTAAAGAACTGCTCTTCTCTTTTTTGATAAAGAGATAGGGTACCAAGTGAGTGAAACATCAACAGTATAAGAACCTTCAAGTCAATGTTCACAAATATTCAAGTGAATCTAGGTCTTACGAAAACCAACAGAGATTATCAGAGCTTTTGGTATTATCATGATACATTCAGAAACACAGACCAAAGCTGAATCATCATATCTCTCCATTGATAATAGTGACTCACGTTTTGTAGTCAATTCAAGAGTTGCGGTAGTCAAAAAGAAACAAGCCAAGAGCCAGGTATTTCCTATACGACATAATGAGCTAGTTGGTCAAGATTTTGAAAATTAGATTCGACGACGCTCTGTAATGATAACCAAGATCTATTGGCCTCAACGAATGTGATGATGAAAGGTGCAAGAAGAGATGTTTTGGACGGTGCGAAGGGAAACGTCGAGACCTGCTCTTGAGGAACAATCGCAGCATTCACTCAAACGATAGAGGGAAACCACGAAAAAGTGCGCAGGTCAAACACGGCGGGAATCGAACCCTGGTTTGTCTGGTAACGGTTCAGTGAGCCAATGGATCATAACCAAGTTTCAATCAAGATGGTTCGAACGCAGCAGAAATTGAACTCGGATATTTTAGCAACTGATCCACCGGTCTTGGTTTCGTCAAGATTCGAGCACAAGTACGAACTGTATGGACACCTCTCAGTATGATAGTTGGCATCAGTTTGTCAGTCCACTACTTTCATCATTGAATAATCATCGAGGTGGTAAAGTAACAACGTAACTCATTAGCTGAGCAACACTGTTAACTGGTTAGAGTATTTGAACAAATCATATGAAGAAAAATGGGGTTCAACCAATCTAAATCAACTACATTTAATTTTAACATGCACAAACAGACAAAAAACAAATCACAACAATCGGCAAAAAAAAACCAACGCGAATAACCTCGTTGAAGCGCCGTAAAACAACGCAATTCATTCATTACGAATGGACAAAAAAAACATAGATCAATTCAATCGATGAATTATTTAAATATATACGGTATATATATATTTTAATAACATCGAAACATCGAAACTTGATACAAAATCATTGTTCCCCAATTAAGGCTATGAATGAAAGATGGGATCGTTTGGACGGGGCACCACAAGGGCGATCTTACCACCCCAAATATTACGAGATATATAATAAAAATATTATGGCCCAACTTCCAACGTTTACTTACCGGATCCATCTCAAAGTACACGAGCTCGCCGCCCGTCAACGCGATCACCACTTGACGCTGGTTGACGGCGCACTTGACGATCGTCTTCTTGCCGGGCGCCTTCCACTCGTTGACACGCTTGTCTGCGCGGATGTGGCGGATACCGTCAGGATACACCTGCACAAACACGACAAACATTGACACCGCGCTCAACAGTAATATGTGCCCAAGTAATGAGACCCAAGTTATAAGTGCCTAACTAATAATAATCCAGTAAAATGTCGTCTGCATGAGATATATATTTTTTTATTTTGTATTGATTTGAATTGATTGAGTTACGAGTAACGACCACAGAGATTATCAGAGCTTTGAGTATTATCACGATACAATCAGCAACACGGACCAAAGCTGAATCATCATATCTCATACAATTAATGGAACCGAACGCTGTGAACGGGAAAGTAAAATATCAAGAAAAACCCTCGTTCTTACAGCCGAGTTTACTTCTGGTTTGGTCTGTGAATGGGCTTATATTATCCCACAGTACAACTGAGAAAACCACAAAAGGTAAAGGTCTTGGAATCAATATGAAATGAGTGGATTTCACACGTCACTGCTTGGTAAACCTCTCAGTATGATAGTTGGCATCAGTTTGTCAGACTACTTTCATCGTTGAATAATCATCGAGGTATACAACAAACAATAACAATGCTCAGCTATGCAATCAAAACTGAATCTAAAACCCTTGACTGACAATAGCCAAATGGTTCAACCTCAATTCAAACCAACCACTGAAGTGGCTCCATACTATCAAGGATATATAATTGAACATTACGATTATAAATATATATGATGGGTCTTCCGAGATGTGTTTGCGAGATGTGATCAGAAATTGAACTTGGTAGAAATGACGGCCTATTCATTGTCTATCCTATCGAAAGTTACAGAACTGTAATTCGATTGAGTTACGAGTAACGACCACAGAGATTATCAGAGCTTTGAGTATTATCACGATACAATCAGCAACACGGACCAAAGCTGAATCATCATATCTCGTACAATTATTGGAACTGAGGGTTGTGGACGGGAAAGTATTTAATGAAATGGAAAACCACTTCAAACGCATCCTAACACTATGAAACATGAAGAAATCATGAAATAAAATGTCTTTGGGATTATTCATTTTTTTTCCGCATTTTTCGTCAATCCGAAAAACACGTACCTCTATGTATATTACTGTATATCATGTTTATGCCACAGACAAGTCCAAATGGGCTTTGTGGGCTTCAAGTGTGAAATGTGCTCATCTTTTCCTTGAAAATGTCAATAAAACAACAACAAAAACAACAGAGAAGACAGCGTAGGTGTACTGACCTGCACGAGAGCCTCTTCGCCGAGCGCTGAGCAGGAGAGGGTGGGCGTCGTGCCGAGGAAGCCCGAGTCTGTCACCTCCTCGACCGTCTCGCCGATAGACAGCACCAGCGTGGCGTTGACGAACGAGACTATAATGTACGCGTCAAACTCCTCTGAAAATACACCAATATGCCATTCCACAATACAGATACGTGACGAGGGCGGGGATAACGGCATGTACTTGATGGGGGAGACTGCCCTAACGCCAACGTCAAAACAATTCCGACAGCATTTTTATTTGCCAATAACGATTGAATCGAACGACTCTTCAGCAAGCCTACAAAATAGATTGAATAATTGAATTTAACGATGAAAAATAATTATAGAACTTCACAAACTACATTGCTAAACAAAAAAGTTAAGATAAAATGTAAATTTCATCTGAAAGAAAGACTAGTGCAAACAAATCCGCTTGGATTGCTCTGACCCAATTAATATATTTGGCCTCAGGCTTTTTTTCTTAACACACACCAAGTCATCTGACTCTCTCAAGGTAGCCAAATGTTTCGTCATCCATGTAGTGCCGAGCACAAATGGTTTCCCGAGATTACTCTTCCCGAGTAAGAGATCCTATCGAGGCACCAGCCTAGGAGAGTATTCAAGTAGACACTTTCTTATTACGGTAATCTCATACAAAATGAACACGACCGGTACAAAGCTTACGTAACGACAAATGATATCAGTATTATGTCCGGAAACGCGAGCGAAGGAATTGTAATGACGAGTCACTACGACAACATGGATCCAATACGTAAACAGCAAAGCAGTGATTGCTCGCTTCCGATTGGCCGGGATTTATTATAGAAGGTCCTTGTCGGCCAATGCTTCGATCCTCACCTGTCATTCGATGGCCAAACGATCCGGGCATTTAAGTTAGCGTCCCGTCAGCCTGAAATAGAAAACAACTGGTGATTGATAGTTGGATATCAAATCAACCAGTTTTGTTATTAATTGATTCCAGAAAGAAGCTCTAAACTAACAAACTGTTTTCGTGAGGCTTAAGAGCAGAGGGAAAGTGAATAACGTGACTAAATTTCAAATCCAAGCCAATTTAATACTTTTATTTGATATTTCAATGGCTTTTTAGTGTGGCTAAACAACCCCACTAACAGCCTGAAGCGAGACTCGAACCCGTGCGTGTCTGCGTCTAAAATCCTTCTAAAGCAGTGCTACAATTGTTTCGGGCCAAACAGATGACTTGAACTTCAAGTCATGTTTAATCTCGATATTGCATTTGTAAGGAAGACATCTGGTATTGATGACAGAAAGTTCTAGTGAGAATACTGAGAAACATGACGGAGTGCTAGAAGGAGGACTACGTTGATACATCAGTCGAGGGGATCCCAGAATACCGTTACTTATTAAACACTCTATATCAGATAGTCGAGAGCATTTTCGCGGCAGAAATAATATTGAAGTCCTACATTACCGTAACTATCGAGTGAATATTAGGTTCCAATTTCAAACATCAAAATGCACTCAAACAAATATAATTTGGAAAAAATCCAATAGCTCTGTAAAATAATAATAATATTCAATTTTCAATATTCAATTTGTTAGCATTTCATTAGAAACTTGCCTGCTATCCACTCACGATATTAGTATAAAGCAAATGTCTCATCTGGTTTCATCTATTATTACTATTCGTGGTACCAACAGCAATGTTATTAGGGAGTAATATTAGGTAGTGCAGGTGATATAAGAATGACGTTGACAAAAACTCATGTCTTACGCGGGACTCGAACCAACCCAGACTCGGTTCCAGTTTCTACCGCAGGACGGCTTTTCGACCCTCTCAAACCTGTACGGCGACTCGGGATTGCCCCGCCTGACGTATCGAGCGTCCTGACTACCGATCTACGCTACTCGTCCAAGCGGTCACTCACCGTCGACTCTCCGCTTGACGGTCCAGACGGCGTTGGGGTTGCCGGGCAACTCTGACACGGCCATCTCGGACACCTCCAGGCCGTGACGCAGGACGCGGACGGAGGAGCGCGGTCCGCGGCCACACAGCATGTACAGCTGGGGCGTGTCCTCGTTGGCTGGAAACAAAAACCAATCAGAACGTCAGTTGGGAAACAAAAAGATTTTGGGGAAAATTGTAGAATAAGTTGCCCAATGATAAACAAATCAATGAATGAATCCACGAAATTCTTATACACCAACATCCCTTGCAATGACAGCAGGGCGCGTTCAGAAAGAGAAGCAGCTGTTCAACTTGTGGCCGATCTGCGCAACTCGCATCGTGACGCGTCACCAAGGTCGTGGCGTGTACAGCACAACAACTTACTTAAAAATGTTCCCGACGTCAGTATATTTCATTCAGTGTATTGCATCAGCTGGCAGTTACAAAATAATTCATCAAACTATACTTCCGCCCTGTTCATTCGAAAATTTCAAATATTGCGTATTTACTGATTTTTACTGAAATTTCGAAATATCTCTGTGTTGATCCAGTGATCCGTTTGAGGTCCTGAAAATCCGTAAAAACAGATAAATCCGTGAAAATGGTAGCCCTGAATTACATCATTGGTTAATATACATCTGGATAGGTAAACCGTAGAAGTCAACCATTCAATACTGGTATAATATAAATATAAAGAGGGATGACTTGGACTAGACCACACCTAACCTACGGTAAGTAACGTTAAATTGGCAGTGATAATCGCAAACATGCTCAGTAAATAAGATTCCTCATTACTGTTAACAAACAGAATTCGGAGACGAAAAATAAAGTCATCATTGCATGTAAAATAGTTCCGAGTACCAGAACGACCAACATAGAATAGGTCGACTGATCAGACGAGACTTGTCAATCGCCATGGTTACTCGAGCATATCAAACTTTTAGTAGTTTGAAAAATATATATAACTCTAGCCTGACCCCTCATGTTTCAAAGGTCAATTCACCACTGTCATGCACTTCTATGTGTGATCATTTTTACACATCGCCAGTCTGCAGTTATTGCAATGACATACCATCACCCCAAGAAATGGCCAACCCCCCCCCCCCCCCCAAACCCGTGTCACGAACGCAGTCTTTTCACAAATAGTTGCAGGCCTACAGTAAGTAATATCGACATTCTCGTATATTTGTAGCAGCGTAATAACCAGGTAGCGAGACACGAGTGAATCTGGCATCAACGATGCACGACTGCAGTCAATCTAGCACTGAGCTTGCGAACTGTACGTGGAAAAGACCAGGTTCAGCAGATACCTAACAGTGCAAACTAATCGTACGATTTTACCAGGAAAAATTAACCAGCCATACAGGATCAATCCGGGAACATTTTAAACTTTGATTTTGTGGGAGTAGGGAGGGACAAAATGAATTGCCAACATGCTCAGTAAATAAGGTTCCTCATTACTGTTTACAAACAGAATTCGGAGACGAAAAATAAAGTCATCATAGCATGTACAATAGTTCCGAGTGCCAGAACGACCAACATAGAATAGGTCGATTGATCGGACGAGACTTGTCAATCGCCATGGTTACCCAAGCATGCTGAACTTCCGACGATAAATACGACTCCGCAACACGGACAAAGTTCCGAAGCCGCCTATTATAATGCCTATACTTTCAGCCGGGGATCGATTTCAAGTTCAAAATATGTCAAATTTCGGATTAACCGAGTTTGGATCTTCAACGAGGGTTTACTTAACCCTTTACTCGGATTCAGTTCTACTACTGTATTTTCACAGGCCAAATAATGTATTTACTATTTCATTGTAAAAAAGTATCGAGGTGACGGTACGTCCAATTGTCCGAAAGGACGTGTCAATATTTGCTGTGGTCAGGAATATGTTAGTTGTAATCAATGTACAGTCAGGTGAAACACGGTGCGATCATCATTCCACAGCAAAATCACACTTCGAGCAAAATTTCAATCAGAAGTTCATTAAAAAAGATATTAAAATTATCTGTTTCCCTAGTAGTTAGAATTTTGATATCTTGTAACGTTGCGCAAAATGACCTAGCTGTCGGCGCGCCTCTAAACCCCAATATTCATTCATTCTTGTAACGTTGGAAAGATCAATATGGAAGTATACGCCATGCCTCCTGCGACTCTCAAATATTGGCATCTCAGGTGACTGTTGCTAGAACCGAGCTGTATTAATAATTTTGTTGAACTAAGTTAGCTCCTTGTATCGCTACTGGACTACTCACGATTGGTATTTACATAATTTTGAACGGTAAATTGATACATATAGTGAAACCATGATGCATTATTCCCAGATCTATTGTTTTCCTACTTCTGTCACTAACCTGGTTTTACCCTAAACCCACGTAAACAACTCTACTCTACTGTGACCAAGGCAATAGCCAAAAAGTCAGAATCTCATGTGTACCTTTCATCTCTGTGTTTCTATCTACGGGCTCTCCACTAAGAGTAGGCCTTTCTCTACTTATAAATCTCGGTAAGCTGCTGTTCTTTCTTTCCCTTTCACCCAATTCATAGATTCAGCCTCAGGCCATTTTCCTCTACTACCATAAACAATATTAAATTATCATGGACGGATTGTCTTTTACATGGATGTTTTTATTTTTCTGGTCTCTTAAAAAACCGATGTGTAGAGGTTTCACCGTAGTCTCAACATTGATGGGATAGGGAGTTGAACAGGGAGACCAGCAAACTAAAGCAACCCTTAATACATCTGAGTACTAACCCAAGTCTGCCACCTGGCAGTTGAGGATGGGGGAGAGCGAGTCCATCTCGTCGACCAGCACGAGGTTGCTGAGCGGTCGCGGGGCGAAGAAGAACGTGTCACCCTCTTCCAGCGGCATCGCAGAACTGAACTCGGGCTCGTCGTCATCGTCGCCCAGGTGCGCTATCTGGTAGAGGTAGCTGGAAACACACGGAACAACCATGTCAAATACAGCCCAAGCCACTCGAGTTTTATTCAACTTTTTTCTTGTTAGATGAGCGTAGCGAAGATTCCATTTCACATACCAAAAAAATGGGCTTTTTTTTTTTTGTAATTTTGTACACGGCATACAGGTCAGGAAAAAATACCCATCGACTTGAAAATTTGTCTACATATTTTTGTCGTACCAGAATAGGCTGGGATTGTTTTTTTTAGAAAAATCGGTCAGAAGGTTTTTCCGTAAGAAAATTGTGGAGTTTGAAAAATCCTAGTAGGCCTAAGAATAACCCGGAGGAAAAATACTCGAAGAACAAGAATTCTTCAAAAGCTCTAAAATTTTCACCGAATATGAACAATACTATTATACACCTTTTTGAGAGATTTTTGCAACAATCGGATGACAAATAACAAAGAAAACGTATAATTTTTCAAGGTGTACATTTTATTGAATATTTGAATCAATTGGTTTTGCAGGTTGCAGCACTATAAATATCAACAAGTTTCAGGTAAGGTTTTTGAACGTTTGAAGTAATCCAAGGTCCGTAAATGTGGACTGAGCTGACAGAATATGTTTCAATCCAGATTTCCATACTTCTAAGCTCATCTCACAATGCGCATCCTGCGTTTTCCTAGTTTTTATACATTCATTGATCAGACACAGTACTCAAAATCTGAAATGTCACGTAAAATGTAAATGTGGACAGCTGAAGAAGCCAACGTAAGAAGATTATTCAATGAGCTAATGAAAATAATGAGTAGGCTAATAAAAATGTAATGAAAATTAAAAGATTACATCTTCATTCATCAGCCCACAATAAAAACGTCTTCACCTCAGATTTGACGTAGATTTTTTATGGTAGTCCAAATGAAGAGCAGAGGGTTTATTTATTCAATACGAAGATTTGAACATTGTACAAAGATAGGAAATATAAAAACTAGATATAAAAATGAGTGGATAGAAGAATATGATTAAAGAAGACAGAATGATATATATATATATATATATATATATATATATATATATATATATATATATATATATATATATATATATATATATATATATATATATATATATATATATATATATATATATATATATATATATATATATATATATATATATATATATATATATATATATATATATATATATATATAATGCAGAGTGTTGAGAGTGTGAGCAAATTTCAACTTTGAATTGTAACTGTTTTTCAATTACGGTATTAAATGAGGTCAAGTTAGGTACCTAATAGCAATTTTAATCTGTCTGATATATACGTATTCCTCTCTCACTATTATAAGTTTCTTCTGAATTTCACGATTTGCAAAATTCTGAAAGAAAAAAAATCAGATCACTGCAGTGATATGATTTTTCTATTATTTTCCTTCAATTTTGTATTTGTTTTTTTCTCTATTATTCAAGTTGAAAAATCATGTTTGTACCGATATTTCTTTGTTCTTTTTTGGGCCAAACAACATACCGACATTCCGGATTGACCGTGAAAAGGGGAGTGATAGATGTGAGGGTCGGTTGCCAGGGTCAGGAATACGTAAGTTGTAATCAATGTACAGTCAGGTGAAACACGGTGCGATCATCATTCCATGGCAACCGAGGTGGAGAAAAGTTTGAAAAAATTATACATAGACTTGCCGGGTAATCACGCTAAGAATAAACTTGACATGAAAGTCATATCACAATGTACAGTGAAACCTTGAACCATCGTTTTAATTTTAGCCCATCCCACTTTCATTCAAGCATAACCAATAGAGATGTGAGTCAGTAATATTACCCTCTTTTTGGTAACATTGAAAAATTTGGTAATTTTGGAGAAAAAAGTGTGTCTGGGCTGGCATGTGCATGTGTCCAAGTCCAAGGCCATTTCAAAGCATAATTGAAGGAATATCTTCCAAAGCAGCTCTCAGCCGCTCAGATATTTTATATCGTAATAACTTCGCAAATCATCCTTGTTGAGTCGTTGACATATATATCTACTAATTATATCAAATTTAAACAACAATATCTCAAAAGTTATAGCTACCTTCACCTTCCTACTTGTCATTAACATATTATTGTAATAATTATATACATTCTTGTAGAATGAGTGCATGATTAAAATCTATTTTCCCTGATTCCTGTCGTGTTGAAGTAAAAAAAATCGTAAATTACCGCCCTCGTAAATACCGTAATATTACCGATTTCAATGTGGCGGGCAATTTTGCATCTCTAATAACCTATATTGAATTTTCCTGAATGGATGGCTTTCCTGTGTGAAAAACGATAGATAGAGCTTACACTGTATCACGCGGGTTTTTAGTAGACCTATGTTCAGAGCAGACTGCATTCTTAAAAAGTGGGTCAAGCAAAAGCTGATCACACAAAAACAACCCCAGATGACACGACTCAATCACTAGTAGGCCTACTTCACCAGTAATGGTACGTCTAATTGTTGGAAAGTTGAGTGTTAATATTTGCTGTGGTCAGGAATACGTTAGTTGTAATCAGTGTAGTCAGGTGAAACACGGTGCAATCATCATTCCACAGCAAATACACACATCCACGTATCGTGGAATTGCCGTCGATAATCCAGTTGCCTTAGTTCTGGATCAGAGTTTGCAGCTAGGCTACCTTTTTTTGAATAGTATTCTACAAGATACTACATCAACAAATAAAAATGCTACCAAGAATAAGTATTCCTATAACTCTATATGACCAGTCACACGAAGAATATCAAAATGTATTGCGATGAGTCAAGCAAAAAACAATTGCAGAAGACCAACTACAATATTACTAGTACACTATCGGGTCATTCCATGCAAAATTGACCTGACCATCTCAGATTTTGCTGAAACTTAGTGAATCTATGTCAACTTGAATCTAGAATAGAGAAAAATTTGGTATTTCTAGCATGATTAGTTTTCGAATTACGGCCCGCCCAAATAATTACCAAATTTGACTACACTCCGCGGGGTATCAAATTTTCCAACTTTGCACCGTGCAACAGACAAGCCTGATTTTTATCTAGTCAAAACTCATGTTACACACGACGACTCGCAGTCTCTGGGCCCTCTTGACGTCACAAATCATACCGTACAATCAACAGGGCTGTTAGAACTGTAGTGAAATTGAAATATTCAATCGGGGTATCTTCAAGTGTCCACAAATCATATAGAACTGGCCTACTGGTGAAGCCACACCTATTTCAAGTCGTCAATTGCAGTAAGTTGTTCTATTGCGTATGCCTAGAATTGACATAACTGACTTCTATCTACGCTTTAACGTGACTACTTGCTGTACTCACTGGTTGCCGAACTCGGAGGCGGCAAACAGGAAGCCGGTCTTCATGACGCAGAGCGAGGTGGCGACGGGTATCGTGTCGAAGTACTTCAGCTTGATCTCGGTGACCATGTCCTCGTCCGTCTCGAGCGTGATCTTGAAGATGTCGCCCTGCTCCGTCTGCGCGAGGAAGAAGAACATCGACTTGGTCTTGTGCGTCGCCGAGCACACGAAGATCATGCCGCGCTCGGGGTCGTCAAGGTCGTTCTGCGCAACACAACAGAACAACGATAATCAAGGGTTTGCCTCTAAAACGCTGAACAAGATATTTTCACCACGATACACATATCACGTATATCATTTAATTGTGTATTTTATGCCTGTGTGATATTATGTAGGCCTACAGTGAACCTCTATGCATTGTTCCCGGATCAATCGTTTTCCTTCTTGTATCGTTCATCTTTTCTCACCTCTTTTCCATACAATCAATGTTGAATTTTCCTGGGTTTTCCTGCACGGATGGTTTTATTTTTCTGGTCCCTTGAAAAACGATGGACAGAGGTTTCACTGTACATACTATTTTGGTAAAAGAGGAATAAATAAGTGGAAACAAACCCCCTCAATGAATTCCCTTTTGATTAAATCCACCCTGAATCATACTTTTACTTGAGGGAAGTCACCATTTAGAATAACGTTTCAGGTGTACAATATTCTCGGCGTATTTGAGCAAGTCCTAAACAAGTTTTATGGTCGAGTAATTGACCACTAGTGATAGGCATGGCTAATCGCCAGGGCCACCTTGATCTATACTTCATGTGGGCATTTAGAGATACTCTGATAGGTAGATGTGAAATTTCCCACATAACAAAGCGCATTTCATTGGATGTTCTGTTTTGTGACGTTTATGGGCGGGTCAATCACTAGTCGTCAATTGAATGTGACTACAGTGAAACCTCTATCCATCGTTTCTCAAGGGACCAGAAAAATAAAACCATCCATCCAGGAAAATTTTATATGGGAGTGGGCGAGAAAAAGATAACGATACAAGCAGGAAAACGATGGATCTGGGAACGATGCATAGAGGTTTCACTGTATTAACCCCTTGATAGCAAGGTGATCAAGTCACCACAACCTTAACTCCCAGGTCAGGTTATTCTCAGGTTACACTGCACAGATACATGTGTTTATACAGCCTTCGATAACATTTATAGCACAAACGAATGGTTTTATTGTATGGATATATTGTTGTGCTCGATACGTAAAACAATAGATTTGCAGATATCACTGTCGTTCCACATAAAGGCTCATCAATTTGAAGAAAAGAGGAGAGAAACCCTAAAACCAAAGCCTAGAATGAGGTTCTGAAATTACAGGTGACTGTAATATATTATTTTTCGACACACTGGCATATTCTGTCGGCAATATTTTTTTTCGAGGCATTTTATTCATATTGTAATTATACAATATATAATAACGTAGACCAAGTCACATAAATTTCGACTTGTCTGTGGGTCTACATACAATGAATATATATATTACATATATTATATCAATTTGAAAGTAATAACAATAGGCCTTATTTTTCAATCTATTTTCTGGATGTCAGTACAAAAACCAAGTCGGCAGAATCCTTATTACAGTATTTGTTAGACACTATTTAAAAATTCGAACACATAACAGTTGGTACATTAACTTTACTATCGAATGTTACAAACCTGAATAGGCCTATTGATTGAATAATAAACACGGAAGAGATTATCAGAGCTTTGAGTATTATCACGATACAATCAGCAACACGGACCAAAGCTGAATCATCATATCTCATCTGAGTATTAAATATGAGTAATCTAATTTGAAATACGCTCTATTCAGGAATTCCAATTTTAATCGACGAGATAACAGAGCTTTGAATATTATTACGATACGATCAGCAAGACGGACCAGAGCTAAATCATCCCAGTACTTGTTATGTGTTTTCATCATTCATAGCCTCAAGGTGGACCTATGAATTTTCAATATATCCTAACTTTTTTTTTCAGCGTTGCAATGATGGAAGACATCATTTGGAGAAACTATTTTCAAGGGAAAAAAATCCAAGGATTTTCCCGGGGCATAATTCTCGCCTCAAGTCTTTGAATTTTCATCATTTTCCATCCCCGGGAATGTCCGGAAAGATGTGGATGGACAAATTTGACATATTTCTTAAGCATAAGTCATAATCACGACAGTCAAAAATATTTAAAGTACCACGTCATAAAAGAGAGAAAAAATGGAAAAATAAGAAAATGTTGTCCAGCAAATGTCTGGCAATGCTGATCATACAAGCAAGCACAAGATCATTCAAGTCCAAAATGTTGTTCTGAGACAACTGGATAGATACAAAATTTGAAAATGAATAGACGGTGGTTACACAGAGCCTATGTCAAATACCTATTCAACGTCCCTGTATCCATCATGTTCCTGCTTCTAACAATAATCTTGGCCCACCCATACTTCCACATAAGCAATAACTTGGTCAGTAGAAAATATTCAAAGTCGCGCGTTTCAGTGCTCGTCGTTTCCAAGACCTTTCACTGTAGTCACCTTTAGGGCTTCCTCTACAGATTAGCCCAGATAAATGACATTCAAATTACGGTACATTTTTTTCTAAAAATTTGTGTCAACGATCTACTACAGTAATTGATCATTTCCCACAATCTCAAAAATGAAAACGCGAGTACAGTCAACCTTCGTTGATCCAAACTCTGATAATTTGAACGATTGTTCTGAACCAATACCTTCACCCAAGTCAAAGTTGAGACCAAAATCATAAGGATAATTTTTTAAAAACTCCATGTGAATTGGTCTTATGACCAAAATCGGTCCTAATTCAGCAAAATGGTCTCAACTTGAGACGTCTCAAAGATGACTACTCGTGAATCTGGGCCCTAGCCCATGAACAGTTTTAACCTGCGAGATCAATATTGAATATTTCGACAACTAAAATTTAAAAAAATTCTCAACGGGCAGGTATTTCAGAGTCTGCAATACTTCAAATCGCAGGGCGTTGACTGGACCGATGCAAGAAAAGCGCAAACTCACCCTGCGTCGCGGTATGGGACAGCGGATGTCGTGCTGGTCGCCCAAGTTCTTGTACGTGAGGTAGTTCTCCGAGCAGATCAGCACGCCGCTCGGGCCGTCGTTGCCGCCGGGAACGGAGACGAGGAAGTTGGCGTGCTCCTCGAGCGGCTCGCTGTACTTGCGCACAACGTGGTTGAGCCCGAGGTCCAGCTCGTAGAACGTTAGAGTCTGCTGTGTCTTGTGAGCCGCCTCGCCCGTCGGGTCTGTGTCGGCCTCCTGTGGGACAAGACGGGCTGGTATCGTGACATCAATTCATTACATGCTCAAGTATTCAGTAGTTGATAATTTCTAATAAATCCAATATGAATAATCTAATAAAATTCAAATATTATCAAAAAACTCTCGCAGGCATGATGATACCTTTTCAAATACTGGTATTCGTAGAATCAAGAGTCGGTTTTAAAAGTCTTAGTTAAAAGTTAATCCACTCTGTAACTATAGTTATAACTTCAACTTCAAGTTATAACTACACTTATCATCCATGTAGGATCAGGACATGTAGAGACGAATTAAAATCCAAACTGTTACACAATACATACGATGTTAATCAACAACTAAGATTTGCACATGCAAACTCAAACTAACGGGCCAAAAAAAAAAAAACAGTCGAGGTCGACTACCCAAACCAAACGCACACTTCATAAGTCGGCCAAAGTCAGTAGTTTTGACAAGGTTGTAATCACATACAATCAGCAACACAGGATTTTGTCATCATTCAATGGCAAACTCAATCAAAGATGCACGTTAGTTCAAACGACACGCCAAGTTGGCAGAAACAAGGCCGGCAAGCTTACCTCGTAGTCTATCTCCAGGCAGGCAAACATTGGGTTCTCGAAGCCGACGTCGACGCCCACAGTGTGGTAGACGAGAGTGTTGCTCTTATGGGCTTCCAGCGGCGACGAGATCGTTAGCCGGGCTTCGGCATCTCTGTTCAGAATGTATACAAGTTTCTGTTTCTCGACGGCACCTGGAGGAAGGAAAAACGTTGATGGTCACCGGTAATTCACAAGGCCTACAGTAGAAAACTGGGAAATCTTATAGTAAGCTGTGGCAATCTGATGTTGGGGTTATATTGGGTCATTTGTTCAGGATTTTTTTCAGTGTTTGTTAGGTTCAGGTCTGAGTCAAATAGAAATCAAGACTAGTTTGATGGTTCAAGCTTTGCTTTACTCAAACGACCACTACTAATATAAACCTAGAAGATACTGGGATTTCTCAATAAAAATTGACCGTTACTACTTAATGATGTTTCAATTAAACGGTTACAGTTACAAAGACAAATTAAGTAGCCAGCAGCTAACTAAATGCTAGGCATAAGTTTCAAATATATACAATAAAACTATCTTTGAAATACCAGTAATGCACACTAGGTTAGGGCCTATGCCTACATATATTCTTCATTGATAGGAAAATAGAGGACATATTGCTATCAACATTTGATGGTGTTTTACATGGTAGGCCTACATAGGCGTAAGTGGGCCGAGTATGACCACAAAATGTGAAACTAGAAAAAAAGGTTTCCGCATCAAATTAGAAAAATTGATAAGCTCGTCGTGTTTGGGATTGGATAATAGACAACATTCTTACCGATTAAAACAGCTCGCCCTTTAGGATCAATGGCAAGATACTGGCCGGGAACGATTCTTCGACAACCACTCTTGCCGAACGTTTCCTGGTGGATTTTGTCGAAGACATTCTTCGATGCTATATATTCTAGAATAACGATTCTTCCAGAATCAGAGCCAACCACAATGTAGTCTGAAAACAAATGTTTCAAATTAGGTGACTTTGTCGACACTAGTGATGCCTTCAGTATCAAAATGTGGAAAAGGGTACCCTCCGAGACTCGGAAAGGTCCACTAACTAGTGCTGGGCGTTTAGATAAATTCAAGCATGTAAATATGTGGAGCCTAGGCCATCGTGTAGGGCCTAGGCCTACAGTTTTCCACTCAAGTTGAACAAGAGACACTCATGTGATTGTAAAAGGCATGTAGACCAGAATCTAGCAAAGGAGTAAATAATTACCTTTAGTTCCTCCAGTCAATCTGAAGGCCATCATCGACCGAACAATACCAAATACTTCCACAGTCAGCAATGTGTGTACTTTGCCAGTTTGAGGATCTGGTCGGAGAAGTTCCAGTGACTTTCCTCTCGATACAAGAATCTCTTGCATTTTACTGCCACTGAAGTTTCCGTGAACGGCATGGGTGATCCCAGTTGCCCGTTGAAGAGTCAAGTTGTACAGTTGCATCTTGATTGATTTTGGATCAAATTATAGGAGTACAAGAATAAACCCACTACGGGGAACAGTTACTTCTTACGAGACTTCATCTGAAAGTGGAAATATGAGGCTTAGGGGCCTACTAGTCGCAAACAGCAATTCAATCCACCATCAAAGATCACACAAATAATACGGAGTGTATATTCGTACGGTCAACCATAGGATTAGGTGAAAATAGATCATACGGTCAGTGATGACATGACAGCGATGTTTCGGTAGATGACCATAAATGGCCAAAATAACATTCACCAACAATGAGACTTCCGTGGCACATGGGTTAGCACAGCTGACTTTCATGCCAGGGAACTTTGATCGAATCCCGCCTGCGACTCATTTTTTCATTTTTAAAAATTGGTTCCTCTAGAGTTTATATTGCAGACGGTAGGTTAGGTTATTGGTTTAGGTGAGTGTATAACCCAACGTATACCGCCAGCAGGCAGAACAGAGCTTAAATATCATGTTCATTCATCGGTAACTGGTGTGAAAATCAAAGTAGACTATCTTCCTGAATGAAGCCGAAGAAATCCTACGTCACCAACATAAACACCACTGACAACGCTGACCATACAATTTATTAACGCGTAGGCCTATTCATATGGCTGACCGTAAGCCCAAGCCCAAATAATAACCTAGGACTATAAATACCAGAATTTAGTATGCCTATCTGGCCCAGTGTATATTCAACAAGCATAGGCCTAGGCCTATTAATTAATGCCATTAATGCTATCAATTATTAATTAAATGCCGATGGCCTGTTGATTGATATACACACTTTTTCCAGGACGTAATGAACTGTACGAAAAATATAACTAGCATCAATGTATTTTTCACACGAGGAAGCCGGCTTTTGGCCGGGGAAGGAGCGACCACGTCGTAACCTCACATAGGCCTACTTATAAAATACGGTGGACATGCAGTATACAAAATTGAATGCGAGGATAGTGTAATGAAATATACTTACAGCAAATGTGTTCTCTCCATTTTCATTGTACTTCCAACCGAAACGGCTGAATGTAATAATAATTTTAAAATGCTAGACAACGTTGCTTACGCGTCCATGTCTCAGCGGGAGAAGTGATTGAGAAGGGGGCTTCATAAGCGGATGTGAAACTGCAGCAATACTACTCGACAAGTCAACACACGCACTAAGTGATCAGGGGAAGTAACGCCAAAATAAATCGATGGAAAAAAATTGAATCAAGCGAATATATCAATCAGCTGTTTCTTACAGGCAAGGCGAGTACTTGAAAGGTATTTACGCCCAATAACTGAAGACAATTACACCTGTTGCCATGGGAACAAGACGTCACTGGTCAGAATAGTATTTACTTTATCGTCGTATGTAAATAAAGCCATCACTGCAGCCCGGTAAGTTCAAGTGCAACCGTAACAAAATGTCTGCAGTCTGGGTGCTGACTGACATTGACTCTTCTAGTGTCAAGAGCCCTGCCCTATTTTTCATTTAATCAATTATATTTGAAACTTTTTTCTTTAAAGGTAGGCCAAGTCTCAGACCTGTTCTTACCTACATTCATCTACAATCATGGACCTCGCTGAAACGATGAAGAACATAGTTGCTAAAGGAATTCAGACTGAAATGGGTCCTCCATTTCCCGGCACAGGCTATGTTACAGAAAAAATATACATGTTACTCCAGCTTTACCTACAGAACAAGGGTTGGAATCCATCTGTTGAGCTTCTGCAATGCTTCACAGAACTAAAAGAGGCATCCATGCTTCCGAGTGCTGCTTACCTGCAAATGATGGCATCAAGAGTCAGCCTCGATTCGCAGGGTCGCTTATTGCTACGCGAAAACAACAAGATTATTCTTCCGTACGAGCATTTTGCAAATGCCGTTATGCTCAAACACATGAATGGTCCACACGGCCTTCATCTTGGACTTGAAGGAACAATCAGAGCTGTAATTATTACTAATAATATTTCATTTATATTTCATATATTTTCGTTTGACCCCTTCACTGATGGACGGCATGGTTTCGCTGATTTCTTTACACCCTACCATGTTATGGACCTATATTCCCACAATGAGTTGCTCAATCTTCCAGAATTTTATTGTAAAGTACCGTAATGCATTCAAACAGTTGGTCAAATTCACATTAGGGCCTAGATGGCAAAACCGATTTCATATTTTGATATTTGTGCAGGTCTATTCACAACCTGCAAACAGTTTCTTTCACAATTTTTGTGAGAGCAAAGTCATAGTAAAGTTATTGAAAATATTAGAAATGCCGTCCATTAGTATTACAAAACCAACCGAATTATCAAAATACCGGTACTCGAAAAAAAGGAAATGCACATAGATGTAGGCCTACCTAGATATTTTTGAGGATGTATCAGATGATGCCAGTGGTCTTGAGTCAAGTGATGATGAGATTGAGGACCTTACATTTATTAGACTAATGAGTCTAATAATGATTATGATAGCTGGGCCTTTATCGTGAGTTAAGATTTCGAGTAGCCCAGCCCAATTGGCAACAACTTTTACGATGTGTAGCCTAGTCCTATTATTCCGATTCGGATACATGTTTGTATTTGATTAAGAATCTGCAATTCACTATAAACACGGAAATAAAACAAAATAGATTTTTGTACCGGTATCAGTTTATATAGCGGTATTGAAAAAGATACAATTTTTCTGAAACAATGTCAAAAATTGGCCAGTAGTTACGGAACAATATAGCCTTCTCTAGATCATGTATTGATTAATTTTTGCTTCTGTAGGTGATGGAGTCGTACACTATTGGAAGAGAATGTTTCGGTATGGAGAAGGAGTTTATAATCGAAGTGGTCCAGAATTGTCCTAATCCTGCGTGTCGTTACTATAAGAATCAGTTGGAAATGACACAAAAGTCACTTCACATGAATGGGCCGACTTACATCCCAGAATCTGGAGGTATATTTCTTTGCATACTGTAGCTAAAATTACAATTTTGAATAGACTCATTTTTCTGCTCAATTTCATCTTTTCGAACAAACTATTAGGTATAGTCCTTACCAATTTGAAACCACCGGTACCTTAAAAAGGCCTACCTGTATTATAAGCTAGAAAATTAGCCCCTTGACTTAAATTAAATTACACTTGAATCTAAATTTGACAGGATCATCTCAAGGCCAAGAAAGCATCAACAATCACTTTCGGAACAATCAGTATCCGAGCAGTACTTCGTCAGCCGAGTTTACCGTCCCGTTGCCTCAACAAACGTTGAACGCGCTCCATCACCAGGCAGATATGTCTGCGCTAAGTCAACCGTCCGAAAAGAGGGCGCAGGATAAACCCGTGTCGAGTCGTTCACACGAAAAACAACACAAATCGTCGCATTACGAACAAGTCGGACAGATGGGTGCTGAACATAAACTTGCAGAGTTTCTAAGAGCAAATCTCGAGAACTTTGATGGATTGTCGAGTGCTAATAAGGTAATTTAATTTGCGTATCGAGTGAACTGTCAAGCTTCGGCACTGCTAAACTCTACAAATTGGGTTGCTTTATCACTTATAAATATTTAAATGCAGAATACATAGGCCACGAGAAATTATGACGTTTTCTGATACTTTTTCACGATTTCATTGTATTTTTTCTCTCTCAACTGTAAATTTGTGCATTCCCTTATTCGGATATTTTTTTATGTGAATCTGTAGGACCCTATCATACTTTATAATTTTTATCATACATATAGAGGCATGAAATTTTGGCATTTGCTTTAAGCGCAATTGAATTGAAAGTCATATAAAACCATAATTTTGTTTGTTATCTTCATGTTTTATGATGTTGGAAACAATTCGAGGCCAAGTTCTTTTTCATTATTTAAAGCGATATATTTGCCCTTTACAACGATAAATCAACATTTACCCGTAATACGCGCTGTTTTAAGAAAATAGACATTTGATTAAACTCCAAGTCAAATTTCACAATTAATTTTGGATCACTACTTCTGATCAACTTCCTTCATGCATGAAAATCTTCAAACTTTTCCAAAAAATTGATTCGTTTGTTCTTATTTTGGCAGGATCTGCTTGCGCTGCACAACGGTGCTTGGGCCAACAGTGACATGGAGAAACGCATGTCTTCCTCTTCTGAAGGTAAACAATACGTCAACTAAACTGCTTGTACAGTTGAACGAAAAAATTGCCGTGGCGAAAGTCGTATCCAATTTTCATTTTCCCCCCTCAAATCGGTGTTTTCTGATAGATTTTCATGACACGTATTGAATGTAGCCACCACTTACTAATAACTAATATTTCATTGCTTAAAACTTGTGAAAATAGGCCTATGATAGATTCTATCATCAGTCAAGTTCTGCAATTTACGTAAAAGTTCACCAAAATAATTTTATAATAGGCAGTAATTCATGGTCACCAACAGCACAGTCCTGGTGTTGAAGTTCATTGGTTATAAACATTTAAAATGGGGTGGTAAGATCGCCCTTGTGGTGCCCCGTCCAAACGATCCTATCTTTCATCCACAGCCTCAATTGGGGAACAATGATTTTGTATCAAGTTTGGATGTTATTAAAGAAAAAAAAATAATTGGTCGCTATCGAAAGTAAATCTCAGTCATAACCCATGGCTGAAAATAAAATTGCAGTCCCATCTGAGACAGGGATAACACGGGGATTCTTCTTCACAGCTCAGCAAACTTGGATCGAATGAATTGATCTACATTTGCCGAGTTGTGAAGAAGAATCTCTGAAGACGGCAGGACAAATCTCACCTTTTCCTTTGTCAAAGGAAACACAGTCCTAGATGGGAATGCAATCAACCCAAGAAATCGACATAATATTTCATCAAATCCACGGGAACTTTTGTCATAACGTATTTTAGAAAAACAAAATGAAAATAGGAAGAGATGCTCAATTGACATAATTACCATCTTTATAATGACAATCTACTATTTTTTAGGTCAGTTATTTGATATTAATGTTTTGTTGGTCACAGTTGGTCAGGAGAAGATTGTTCGAGCTTTTGCCGAGATCATGAAGAACATGACGAGGATGAAAACGTGTGTGCGCCCTGCGATGTGCAAGCCCTACGGAAAACAGTCTGAAGCGTTGCAGAAAAGTGAGTAGTCATGCCAACTGTTAGAACTCAACTGTACCTGTACAGTGTGTGTGTGTACTGTGTGAACTGAACTGTACTTCAACTGTAGTCTACTATGATAACTCTGAGAGCTCTAGGCCTATCATAGAGTGAAGCATGGCTCCCACTACGGTCTTTTCACCGTCCGTCAGGATTTCGTACTGATATCCGTACTAGTGATGACATCGATTCTAAAAGTCGGGAATCGATTCTCTGAGCTGCAGAATTGATTAAAAATCGATTTTGAAAAAAAAAGTTCACCCTCAAAAAAAAGTTGTGTAATTTAATACATTCTTTTAAACCTTTCCGTGTCGTTTTACGTGAAAAATAGCTACTAGAAACTTCTTTGAACTGTACTGTACCATTCAAGTATTTCCGTCGACTTTCGGCTGTTGGACGTAACCGAAAGAATAGATTGTGTGTAGTCAAATCTCAACAATATAGAATAATATGGACAATGAAATGAGCACGTATTGCGATGTGAGAAAGTACAGCACTGACCCCCCCCCCCCCCCCCCCCCCCCCAGAAAAAAATGGAAAAAAAACATTTTTTCGAATTGAGAATTGTTTTACATTAGAATCAATTCTGAATCGATTCTCAATTAATGGATGTTATCACTAATTCGTACCATACATTTTGTCGTCAACAGGCCTACACAATTTTTTATTCACCAATTTTTTATGTTCCCAAATTTAAATCTGAAGAATTAAACTGTCGGAACTAGCTTTAGGATACAAAAAGAATGTTAACGGACTGATCCTTATTGATTGTGCTGTACTTGATAAGTAAGTAGACGTACTGTAGTAGGCGTAGATCTAATTTGTCTGAGATCCTCAACGTCATTCAACTCGTAAACATATGTGTGCAACATGAACATATAGGCTAAAACATAATAGAATTGGCATAGATAATTAAAAACCAATTCAACTTCCAGTGATTCGAGCTATCAACAATGTTTGTTGGTTTGTTTACAGCTCTGGTTGACACGATCCAACTGGTCCAATCGCTGCGGTCTTTCCTTCCTCCTCCGCACATTGCCGTCAGCAGTTGGAAGAACGAAGACAAACACAGGTGACATTCTAGCCGGTGACGAGTCCGCGTTGCTCTTTGAACGTGCGGCGTCGGATGTACAGATCACATCAGCTGGTAGCACTGAAAACTGTCATTCAGGAGAATGGGATTCGATTCTCCTTCTTGATCATTCTGATTTTTCTCGGTTTCCAGAGTTGTTAGAGTACTCTTTCCCAACTCAAAACTATGTATATCTGCTCTTCTGGCTTGGTCTGGCTTAGAATAAGGCTCAGCTTTGTATTAGCAATTGAAATCAAGTTGGGTGTGGGTTCGAGTCCCGCGTAAAGCATGGGTTTTGAAAACATTCTTCTGTGACTGGCTCATACATAGCCTTGAATATCCTTGCTGTTGGTGGGATTGTTTAGCAAACAATAAATCAATACAAAGAAAATTTCAGCTGAAAATATTCCAGGGTAGGTTTCGTGATCCCACGATTGATCCGACCCGCCGATATTTCAACCATGTTTCCGTTTTCATCTAGAAAGAACGGGATGGAAGACTTCTGCGACCCTACCCGTTAAGCTAGCGGATCCTTCTCGCAGCGGCCCATCCTCTCTCTCGCTCCAGCGCCAGTCGTCGTCGCCGGCGATCATCACGCAGCCCGGCAAGGGGCCGTCGGGCCAGATGTAACACTCTAGTCAACACACGAGACTATACGAAACCAAGTGAAACAATACACAGGCTGTATCTGTGATAAAAAAACAAAAGGTAAAACAAAAGCCAAGATGGAGATTAGGGAGTTTATTATTAATTTAGTAATTAATAATGGTAAAATTAAGATGAATTGAATTTTCACTGTCCAATGGTTTGGAATGATTATTTTGTTGAGTTATGCCGGCGTCGAATGTTTTGCTGTTCTTTGAATGTTATTTACCGTTGTTTCCGTTGAGTCGAAGTGTTGTCAATTCGATGAAGATTGCCCAACAGAAAAATCTTAGAAAATTAGGTCCGTTTCATTTTTACCTTGAGTACAATATTCATTCGAGGCATCAAAATATGAATCTGAGATGATTGATTTTGTAGCGAGTTTTTAAAATATCGGCTGTGGCCTACAGTTCCTAAATGGGCCCTATATAACTGTAATTATAATATCTGAAAAAGATGATTTGGATTACGTAGGTAAGAAAGTAATAATTTTGAACAGTTTCTTTTTTGTTATGTTTAGAAATCGCATTTGATGTGAAGGGACTGTTACGTGTTGAACGTATGACGCAGTTTTTTAATCTTGTACTCTAGATATTACTTGGATGTGAATCTCTATGTCAATTCCAGATGAGAGAACATGACCTAGAAACTAGACATTGTCGTCTAAATTTCAAAGTAGAATGTTTTGTGGAAGTTGCCAATTTGCCGAGACGAAAGTGAACGTTGATATTATTTTCTAGCTTTATTCGATATTGGTTTATCGAGTGTGTAACATTACGTGTAATTATTCAGCGATGCAATATCGTTTAGTTTCTTCAATATCCCATTCAACGGTCTCATGTCATTCAACGTTTTAACCACGAAGAACCCCTGTCAGGATGGTCGACCATGACCGGAATCGAATCTCGGTCTCCTGGATGACGTTTCAGTGTATCTACCACTCGGCCACTCGTCTCAATACGTGTACGACGATTTTCTGTGGAGCTAGTGCTTTGTATTTTCTTTCTCTAATTTACCGCCACAAGATTCGTAGGCGTGTAAATGTCAAAGAGGTCAAGTACGGTCGCTACCATTAATTTCCCTAGTATTTAGTCGTCTCACACGTTAAACCTATGTCAGTCGCAGTTCTCGAAGCGGTTTCAAATTCTACCATATCTCAAACGTTACCCAAATTCTGTACTTGTCTGTGCGTAAGAAATATACGAGACCGCTTGCTATTCTTACTCGAGAAAAGCATATAAATACGTGTGTGAATCTGAGCCACAAGTTTAAATTTGGTACGTGACTTTTGTCTGTTGGTCTTTCATTGCTAAAAACCTCAAGTCAATGAGTTCAACTTTTAAAGGTGGCCGCATGAATAACGACTGCATAATAAGATGAATTTTACCTTGACAGAGACGTAAGCACCATTTATGAACAGTCCAGTTCCTTATTGTCACGTTTGGCAGTTGTTATTTCGTGTGAACTCAAGTTTTAACGGGAATCAACATTCAAACTAAACAATGGGCACTGTTGTAAGTAGTTGATCTAAGACGGATTGCTAGCCTCGGAGTACATTTCAACAATTACGGTAACTTGCTGTACTGATTCGTGTGAATTTCACAACTGTGCCGTCTTTTTAATACTGGTTTTGTGCATAATGAGACACTGCATAGGCCTACGCATCTTGCTTTAGTTGTGACGTGTTATGCTCAATGTTGAACATTGTTCAATTTACGTGATCGTTGACTCAGTTGCTGAGATTATATTGATTGTAGAGCTCCATCAGCTGTTTTGAAGATCAAATATTATCATTCTTTTTTTTTTTTTTTTTTCAATTTTTTTTTTTTTTCATTGCTCAACATCAATCTTTTACGTATAATCTCTCATACTTTTAATCATGAACCAAGGTCGTCTGAATTTTACCAACTAAATAATGGTAAATTTTTTGCGTATTGATTAATTTCACTGGAATTCTGAGAATTTAACGCTTTTGAAGAAGTTGTGTTTCTATTGTCAATGATTAATTATTATTTTTGGCTCAACGACCCCACTAACAGCTAGGTTATACTAGACAACGAATGAGCAGGTGATGATTAAACTATGAAGTGATTATAAGTGAAAGAAAATTCACAAAAACCCATGCCTTGTGCGGGACTCAAACTCACGCCCAATGGTAACTTCTGTTTCTGAAGCCGTGCCTTAGTTGACTGAGCTACTAAGGGTGGCTTTTATTATCAATCTTGTCCTACAAAAAAATCAGAAACACCTTAAAATTATCGCGTAAGCTCATTTACAAATAGTATAATGATACTTGTTTTCGTTATGTTGGTAAACGACCTTCTTTTGTGAATCGAGAAGATTTATTTATCCTGCGTAAAATAACGTATGCGTATGCCGAACGATATGATCCAATTATCTGTTGGAAGAGTAAATTATATTTGTGTGTTCATAGATGACGATTATTTATTTATATTGGGTTCAACGACGCACGGTAATGATGACTGAGATCAATTGGCGTTGGATGAATGTGGTGGTGAACATAGGCCTTCACAATTTTTATTGTTTCATTCGTCAAGTTGCTCAATGACAGTTTAGGCCTACATTCATTTGTCAAAAGTAAAGTCACTTGATTCAAACAAAAAATTGAGAATGTATCCTAGGTAATCTTTTTACCAACCATCACCAAAACTTATAGGTTATGACTTTTAAAATTATCATTTTGTATTTTTTCCCGTGCTCGCTGTTTGTATTGGATTTGCTCACTTTTATCATGTATATAATGAAATTAACGGCTTTATTTAACTCAAATTTGCGTCTATCAGAGTGGTAATGTAAACGTTTGTGCTAAACCACCAAAACTTTCTACCTGTACAAAAAAAATACCGGTTGATTCCCAGTCTTTATTTCCTTCATCCGATGAACGTTAACGAAGTTAACCATGATCATCGTCTCGGCAATCAAGCCACTTATCTGATCTTACTGGACTTCAGTGAAACCTCTATCCATCGTTTTTCAAGGGACCAGGACCCCTATTCCTGAGATAAATGAGATGTGAGAAAAATGAAAGTGAGTGAGAAAACGATTATCTCACTTAAAATGGCCGATTTACCATTACCAACCGGCCATTTCAAGTGAGATAATCGTTTTCTCACTCACTTTTATTTTTCTCACATCTCATTTATCTCAGGAATAGGGGTCCAGGAAAAATAAACCATCCATGCAGGAAAACGATTTTATCCAGGAAAATTTAGCATTGATTATACGGGAGTGGGGTGAGAAAAAAATGATTAATACCAGCAGGAAAATGATGGACCCAAGAACAATGTATAGAGGTTTCACTGCATCTGACATAAACGTGAATGTGCAACCTTAGGCGTAGAACATTATATTAGATGTTTCAATGTTGAGTATTCTACACTCTATATCGAAATCGGTGCTTGCCCATAAGTACACATAATCTACCCTAATCAATCCCAGTGTAATATGTTAGTTTTTTAATACTAATTGTAGGCTTAATTTGTTGATAGTTTGATTGGTTTTTAAATGAATCGTCGGTTTTATTTGCAATCCTTTCCACGTTGAATAAATGTGCCCATTTTTGCTGATGTATTTATTTATATGAATTGTTGATCGCGATCATTAATCTATTCTAGTAGGTGGTTAGGCCACGCCACGTAGCCTCGGAAAATGGATTAAAAAAAAAAAAATTGTACTATTTGGTTCACTTGCGGTCACATGGAGTGGTCGATCAAGCTACGTTGAATTGCACCTTCAAGGAATGGAACATTATATTATCATGTACTAAAACATGCAGTGAACGTATATACTAGTATAACACTGATTAATCGAGAATCGATTCTAAGTTAAAACGATTGTCAAATCAAAAAATCAATTATTTTTTTTTTTTGGGGGGGGGGGGGGATCAGTGCTGCACTTCTTCTTGTCGCGATACGTGCTCATTTCGTTGTCCATATTATTTGTATTGTTGAGATTTTACCATCTGGGCACAAGCTATCCCTTCGGTTACGTCTGACAGCCGAACGTTGACGGAAATACCCCAATGGTACACCACTGTTCAAAGAAGTCTCTAGCAGCTATTTTTCACGTAAAACGCCGCGGGAAGGTTGAAAAAAAAAGTTTAAAATTACACAACGTTTTTTGAGGGGAACTTGGGCCATCATTTTTTTTTCTTTTTCTATAATTTTTTTCCAAAATCAATTTTCAATCGATTCTGGAGCTCAGAAAACCGATTCCCGATTTTGAGAATCGATGCCATCACTAGTTTACAGGCCTACTGTACTTTAGCACTCCATCACAGATTGTGAAAATATTAGCAGTAAAATGAGTGTATATTTAAATTGTTATTTCTATTTCAATAACTGGTAAGATCACTCTTGTAGCGCCCCGTTCAAACTATCCTATATTTTCATCCTTGCCTTGATAGGGGAAAAATGACTTTATGCCAAGTTTTTGATTTTGATAAAAAAAAAATGAAAAAAAAAATTCTGTCAAACCATTCCATCTGACCGTAAGCGTACTAATAAGCGATACGTGACTAAACTATTTGTATTTAATTCTTTTTTGTTACGTCCAGCAAAGACTCGGATGTGACACGTCGCGTGAATGACGTGGAAAGGTTATTTTGTTTTTGTCTGCGGAGACGAGTTTATTCACTGTAACGTTACATCTATTTGTTAAACCGAGTTTTAGGTTAGTGTCTGTTGAAATATTCCACTCTTTAATGTGTCACTAACGGTTTGTTGAAGAACGCACACACTCTAACCGCTGTATGCTTTACGTGATATTAAATCCCACTCGCTCGTTTGCTCGGCCGATTGAGAGGCTGTCGTGCAAGATTCACTTGATCATTGATCTTTAAGTTGATTATTTTTTGAATGAAGTCACTTCATATTAGATGTGGCTATTATTATTATGGACTGGTTCATTAAAAACGTATGATTTCGATCGAAAAGCGATTTCTTCTCTAAAATACCAAATAAAATGTATTTAAAGCTTTAAAAATTAATGCTGAAAAGGCAAAAGCCCTAATTTATTAGTTTGAGTAATTTCTATTTTGTTAAAATGCAATGAAACCTATAGTTTTTTTTTTAATATCCATGTATTTACTATTTAATAATATTTATATGGTAGTTGACTTGAAATGCTTTTCTTGTACCTAAAGATGATTTCTGTCACACCTTGGTAATGGATCTAGCTCATTCCATGTATTCACCGTCCATTACTAAGGTTTACCGCTACCATTGAAATTAACGAAGAATAGATGAATACGTACTTAGATTACATTTCAAAACATTGAATAGGCCTATCTTGCTCAATGCAACGATACGTTACTCCGTTATTGTCAACGATCGTATTGCTCTCGGTAGTATAATTTGGATGTTAGACCTCGGCGAACCGAGATTTGTGTACGTACGTATTCTTCTAATCGTCATTGATTGTCGTTATCAACGTTGGCCAAGCTGACGATTTTAAACTGCCCTGTGTGGGTGGGTAGTAGACGTTGAATCGTGTTGTCACGATGAATCTTCCATTGTACATAAAGAAGCGTCAACCGTTTGGAGATGAATTTCAAACGTTAATAATAGTCTGGGTCTGACCTATGTGAGTAGTTTTTGTAATCTTACTAACGCTATTCTTACTTGAGAGTCTATGGGAGTCGATTTAGCGGAATATCAGTTTTTGGTGATGACTTTCAAATGGTATGAGATTCCCAAAGTCTAAAACAAACGGAGGAAACACAGATGGTTCTAAAACCTTCAAGATGGTTCAACTATTCGACTCTTATTGCATAATTGCCGAGCGTTTACGGATGAAAATGCACATTTTTAGCCGTATAAGCTTGAAAACTATGCCTCATTAGTTAGGTAACTATATTTTAAACCATCTTGAAGGTATTAAAATTATCTGTGTTTTCTTCGTTTTATACTTTTGAAATCTCATAACGTTCAAAAGTTATCACCAAAAAACTGATACCCTCACAAAATCGACTCTCTTGGACTCCTAAGTGATTATCATCTGCTTTTTTGGCCTATATTATATTGTAGTTACCCCTAAACCTATTTATAACGCTAGATCGTACGGTACATTTCTCGTTAGTAATAGAAATGACGTCTTGTTTAGTAGATGTTGAATATTTGTCTGAATATTGGTGATTTTTTTTAATCGGCCAAAAATGAATTATGTGATTTTTGAAAAATTGTTCTAACTAGTTGGGAAGTGTAATCTCTGTTTTTTTGAGATTCAACAAAGTGGTGTAAATTGTGAGTAAGTGTTTTGAGGTCGTTTTTTCAATTGAATGTGATGCTATATGATGGAATTATACACAAATGTTCACTCGTTCATTATTTACTTTTTGTCATTCATTTCAGTCATTTCATTGAACTTGTTCAAAGAGTGATTTTTGCTCAAGCTGAAATATCATGAACTTATTTATAAAATATTCGTCCGACTGTACGATTGGCTGCAATCACTCTACTGGCCACAGCGGGTCGATTTTTTCGATTGAAAACCGCTCTTCGGACATTGATTGTAAATTTGGATGAGCGAAATATAGACTTAATTTCATCGTACTTGAAAATGAAAAACTGTTTTTTTTTGCGCAAACTAGGTATGCACAATTGTCTTCGTCTAATTCGATACTGTATAGTTTTTAGTCACAATCGGTTGCACCACTTCTGAGATAACTCATTTCAAAGTTTTTAAATACCTCACAAGAATAAGCCAGAGAAGACAATTTGGAATTTTTTAAAATTCAAATTTAAATTTGGAAAAACAATTAAAATGAGTGAGTCTTATGAATAAAACAAGATGACAGTAACCTAATTGTTCTGAAGTCAAGGTGCATAGCTTCCCATTAAATTTCATAATATGTCCTACGGTTAATTATTTATATAATAAATATGACTATCGCTCATCCAACAGCGCATATGTTGCGTTTACCTAGTTTATTTAAATACCACTTTTCTGTTTTTTTCGTATCGTATCACCAGTGGCATTTCGTTAAGAGACCGCAGGCGCTCTACACGGGCTCAATGTTCGCTCGCTTCAGACTCAAGTTTAACATGCATCGTGTGCTAGGCACAGCCCGTAGACTAGCCGGGTAAACTCCGTTAATTCCCTAGTTCACACTTTTGATATATCTCACATTTTGTATATTTTTTCGGTATTCGAAAATATGTATCTAGGTTTTCGCATTTTCGGAATTTCTTCATTTTTCATTTGAAAAATTTGAAAAATCACAAATTTTTTGTTCAAAATTCTGTAAATGCGATAACCTCCGTGTTTCAATTATTATCAGAATGCAAAAACAACCATATTGATATCTAAAAAATTACGGCCGTGAGAGTTTGCGGCGTGAAATACAAGCGTCTGCGGCCTCTTGAGCCACATCCTTCTAACCAACCACTAATGAGAACATGGATTTGCTTGCTTTACTAATAGACAACTGGAATGAAAGCTCTCTAACAGATCTATTTAATATTTGTAACTCGGTGACGATATTGTTTGTAATATCAAGAGGCATCTCATGGGTTGTGTTGTCCTAGATACGACATAATACACCACATAGGGCCTACGTACCTCTTGAGAAGATGTGCTATGATTTGTGAACAATATTATCTATTATTGATCCTGGTTGATTAGGAATCTACAATCTTAATTTACATACACTGCCTTTGCAGCTATTCTATTTCATGTGTTCAATTGACGATTAGTTACATTTAATATTACATTTATAATTTCAATGCATGTTGCTACTATTATGTTTATACCTATTTTGATATTATGCTTTAATTTTACCTGGCTATAAATATTTTCCTATTTATGTGTGGTACTTTTGCCATTTTATGTAATATTAAAATGAATAAAGCTGAATGTAGTTCAAATGATCGGTATTTGTTTATTGTATTTTGTATTTCCTAGTATGTAGTTGACTAGTACCCTTAATAAATATACTAGGAGAGCTACCTGTCACGGCAACGTGTCTGGTCTCTGTGTATTTCCATTGTTGTTAGCACAAAATTCTAGCCCTGTTTATGAGGTGGGCTTTAAAATGTGAGACATAAAGTCTACACCAGGTACAGTATTTGGATTTTTCTTCCGTTTTTAGTGCATACTTTAAAACGAACCTCAATGCTAAAATTCCTATTGTACGTTCTGTCAATGTACGTTGAACGAAAGTTGAACGAACCAAACAACTTCAAATATTCCTCTGACTTTTACTTTTAGACCTGTACCAGAATTGAATATTATATTATAGTTTTAGGTGAAATTAGTGACCCACTCTTGATAAAAGTTAAGAAACTGACAATAAAAGGCAATATAATCCTTTTATTTAATTTAAATATATCACTGAATCAAAGGATTATGTACCGATTGAATTATATTTATTCGATTGACCCCAAAATCGTCGAGCACTCTTTAGGCCGACACTTTAGCTAGGAAAAAAAGTTTTCTTGGGAAAAAATCCGGGATAACGTACTCCTCTATCCGGGGGTGTTTACTGCGATTGATTTCGCTCAACCATTCGCTCGCCACCGCATTTTATCGTTGTGACCACGGCCAGCACTTGGAGAAAAAAAAATCGTCAATTAATTTTTTCCCGTGAATTTTTTTCTTGACATTCGTACATGGGTGCATCCAATTATACATGCTGAAAAACTAGCCCAATCGGGTGATTGGTGTGGAAATGACGAGCATTTCACTTTCGTAAAAAATCCATTCCAGATCACGGCCCATGTAGGAAATTCTTCATTTAACATTGTCATTTAACATTGGTCTTATGAGACTAACACATGGGTCACAGTTTGTCAGTCTTTCAATGTGATGAGTGTAACCTGATACTGACATTTCAGAACATGCAATTTACTCTAGAATATCATTCTTAGCTACGAAATAATTTTAATTTTTTTTTATATTGGGTTTTAAACGACGCACTGTAATGATGAATAAGATCTATTGGCGTCGGATGAATGATTAATGAAATGCTGGGATGGTGAGATGAAGGTTTCATGGGTAATGGGAAGGATAGTAAGAAGGAAGCCGTCGTGGCCTACATTGTGGGAACCATCCCGGCATTAGCCTAGACTACAGAGGGAAACCATGAAAAACCCCTTTAAAGATGAACGGTAGCGGGGATCGAACCGGGTCCAATATGCCTACTGCCTCCCGGGTCACATCAAGCAAGTGCATTACCCATTCAGCTACTTGTGCCGGTATCTAATTTTCATATTACATTTCAATTTTACCTGTATCGAGAACATAGTGTAATGTGGATGGGATCACTTTGTATAGGAAAATAAATTCAGGTTTCAATAAATAAAAAATGTATTACAATACAAGAAAGTACAAATACAGTACAAATAGATTTTACAAAATTGCTAGGTGACTAATAGATAAGTAAGTTAACCCTACTCTATACCTTTTCAATAAATTAATATGTCTGTAATAATATCTACAATCACATACAAAGGTTTACAATGAATGGAAGAATATAAGAATAATGATTCTGAAAATACATAGCAGAAACTACCACCAAACAAAGCAATCTGATTCCAATACAGATCAACTTGCTATCCCAATGAGTAACACAAACTACGAATACCAGTAATAAACGTGTTCGAGGCATATCGTGAAATGTTTATACTTCACTGATACCAAAATGACCTGCAGCTTACAGTATAAGTCGTACAACATTGTAAGTGCGAGTAAATGCACCACATGGTGAATTTACTTGATCTTCAGAATAATGGAAGGTAAGGAACTCATAAAACTACAGTGAAACCAATATCAATCTTTTCACAATGGACAAGAAAAACAAAACCATCCATGCAGGAAAACAATCCATCCAGAAAAATTTAACGTTGGTTATAACTAAAGGAGTGGGGGGAGAAAAAATGAATGATAGGCCTACAAGCAAGAAAACTATGGATCCGAGAACGATAGCATAGTGTTTTCTGATTGCAGTCCTCAATTTCTCACAGAAATATAAACTATTGATATTTATATCGAATAAAATATACTTGCCATAACTTAAGACTAGATTAACGCTGCTCTGAAGTCCTAATATCGTGGTCTCAAAGCCGAAATACAGGAAAGACCTACAAACCTACGCCAACGACGAGATAAGGTGGAACGGAAGTGACATGCGTCATTTGATGTCACGATCAACTCTATTCCAAGAATATTTACACTTCAATTTACTATCAATTCGACTGCCAACCTCGAGTTTTCCCTGCGAAAGAAATGTCACATGTTAATAGAGGCTTCATTATTCCAATTATGCATGCTGATGTTTTCGAGTGTAACGTCAAGACATTCTTGTTGGAGAAAGCTTTTTACTAGATTGATGAGCCTACTAGATTACTAGATTGAGGCCTACCTATATATAATTTCAATTGTTCAACCTTTTAACTGTAATTCTTACTTGACGTTTATCATACTGCCATGTACTGCACATTCCCTGATAATAAAATATATTATTATTATCACTATTATTATTATTATGGGTTCGATATTGACATCTCATATGTACAGTTGTTTTGAAGATATCGATTAGAGGAGAAAATAATAAACTAGTACTGAATAATTTAAAATCAAGAAAAAATAATTTCATACGTGATCTTGTTAACAAATATCCAAGCCTATTTCAGAATGAATTCATGTTTTGCCGACTGTTTGATATTGATAAAAATGAATAGATTCTGTATAATTAATTATAAAAACTAATTTAGATGTTATTCTATCTGCATTCTCTACATCATGTTTCTTCAAGGTAAGCTGCTGTGATGTGTATTACATAATTAGCTGTCACGTAGGCCCAGTTCAACGACAGCAACGGAGTCAACTATTTTATATTCAATAATAATATTTATTATTATTATCATTATTATTCAAGAATATTTTATATTTCAATTGAGTATAAATTCAATACAGATGGCCCGACGACTACAATCACAATATTTTAAAAATATTTTACTCATCACAATTAGGTAATTATATTGTGAAGAAGGTACACCACTACCGGTACTGTACTGGTGACTTCCAATTTACTTTTTTTGGTCCTTCAGTTATCAGAAATTCAAATCAAATTATATCTGAACTCTCGTTCACTTGGATTCTTGTTTCAATTATTTTTTTGCGCTTCACAGGTAAAACGAAAGGACAAATACAGTTGAAACTTGCCATACATAAGTGTTGTCATCTAATTCGAAACTGTGAAGTTGTGAGGTGCACCAAGTGAAGTTTCATCACTTTTGAGAAAACGCATTTTGAAGTTCTCTAAAACATCTTAAGAATAACCCAGATGAGGAAATTTGGAAAACATATTTCCTTGGAATAAGTTCAAATTCTCACTGAATTTCATTATAATAATGATGCACATTATTCCATTCACATGAATCGGATCAACCGTTTTGATTAAAAAATATATAATGTAATTCATTTACATCGATCAAAGCTATTTAGAAACCCACACGGAATTCAAGCACCAGGGACAGCCAATTGAATTGTAGAACAATTCAAACGAGTCATGATTGATAAATAAAACAGAAAGACAGTGACATAATTGCTGTAAACTCAAGATGCATATATAACTTTCCATTAGATTTCATATAAATACGCCTATATCACTCATCCAACAACGCATATGTTGCGTTTTTCCAAAGTAGTCTATATATGGTTATGTACGTATTTACAGAGCTCTGGAATAACCCGGAATGCTTGCCCATCCATCAGTAAGAAAGCTACAGGCCCTAGTTCCATTCCCTCAGAGCTTCAAGAACGCAGCACGAACGTTACACAGACGTTACTCACGTTCATCAACTCTCGTGTTCGCTCTGCGTTCGCCTGAGCACGAACACGGCGTCGTCCAGCCAGTAGAACGCCTGGTTCATGTCGCCCTCGCAGAGATACGGGACGCGGGACCAGCGTTCCACGTAGAACCCGGACTGTTCAAACACGTCGCTCACCAGCGACGAGGCTTGCTCTTCGAACGTCGTCCCCTTGATCGGCAGCCACTCGGTCGGCTGGTGATCGATACGACCTGGGACACAACATCGGTCAGGAACCAAACACTCACACAGACCATAGATACATTACCGAGATACGTTACTCAACGTTAAGAAAGGTGTACATATTTGTGTCTCGGCAGTAGCTTCACACTTCTTTGCAAACCAGAAGTTTCCTCTACATTGGACACATATTAGTGATAATATAGAATGCCTTGCTATTTTTAAATGTCCAATATGGCCAAGATTGGAACGAGCATATGTTGCTATCGGTTGCAGGGGTAACGAATCTCGGTGAGATGATATATATCTATTCACAGACATTCATCATAGACATGTAAAAATATCAAATGCTATTTTTTTTCAATTGAAAAACAAATTTCACTAATTGTTAGTTGTTGGAAGGATAGTCAACCATGGTGGAAATCAAACCCTGGTCTCCTGAATGACAGTCCAGTGTGCTAGCCACTCGACCACTCGTCTCAGTTGGAAGTGTTCGTAGCTTATATTTAAGGAACCGTCCCTACATATGGTTACAAAGTGAAACCACGAAAATAGCCCCAAGAAACAACTGTGGCAGGGATTGAACCAAGGCCACACTTACAGTCACATGGAGCAAGTGCGTTAACCACTGAGCTACCAGCGTCGGTTAAAATAATTTTTGAAATTCTTTTTTTTACTTATAGTTTTACCAAGTTAGAAGTTCATTTTTGATATGATGAAACAAGTAAATAGCATAAGGGGGTAGCTACAGCATGGAACGGGATAATTATGACTAAATGTAGGAATTATTACCCGCTCAACCAACCACCATAAATCATTGAAACTTGCACACTATAACCATCATTCTATTGCCCACACATAATCAGAAAACCAATCAAAAAAAAAATTAAATAATAATTTCAATATAATTTGATTATTGCTGTTTTTTTCCAAAAAACAAAACATGAAGCCACATGTCACAAGGTTTAAAATTCAAAAATACATCCATCTTGTTGAATTTTAGTGGATATTGCTTCTCATACACACTGTTATCTTGCATACCTCTAGAAAAAATCTATTGCAATTTTTAATTATATAATCAATCATTTCAAATCTAATACAGATTATATATGCTTTTTAGTCCACATATTCACACCTTAATATTCATATGTACCGATCGTTTTCATAGTTTTGCTATGCAAGATAATGACAATTAAAATACACATTCTGAAATAAAAATTTTTCGAATCGGGCCAGTAGTTTTCGAGTTATGTTGTTACAAGTCAGAGAAAATGTAGTTCTTGGGAAAACGTACCTGAAGTTTCACAGTACGCATTACCCTCTATGTTGCTTTAAAATCTTGAAATATTAAAAAAAAACTACATGAATTGCGGTCACTAATTCTTCAAATAATAGTTAACAATACTTCCAAAAAAATTTAAAAAAATTTTTTTTTTTGCCAAAAATAATTTTCATGCTGTGGCACCCCCATAATAAGAAAAATAGAGGAGAATAAGAATGAACAAGAATAGAATGATGCCAGTTGAGTCTTACCAATCTCTACGTAGGGGTTGAAAGGCAGTACTAAGGCAACAATGACTCTTCCTCCCGGAGCTAACGAGTCCCGGAGGTCCTTCAGGAGGGAAACAGGACGATCACAGCGGTCCAGAAGGTTCAGGCACGTCACCACATCGAACTTGACGCCGGCTTGCATCCACGTCTCGACATCGAGTAAACTAGAACACGAGAAAATAACAGATTAGACGTTTATAATGTGACGTGCGCTGTGTAAATGCCGACAGATTAGATGTATTAGATGTTTTGGATATATTAGATGTATCATAAGTACGTATTAGACGTACTTAGTTTACTTTTAAAACCAATGCTGGGTAATGTCCGTATATATATCACAGAAACAGTTTTTACGGACCTTCGGAAACTGAAAGACTTTCGTCTGCAGCAGAAAATTATGATTACAGACAGCGCAGTCCTGGTGTTGAAGTTCATTGGTCTTAAATAATTAAAATGGGGTGGTAAGATTGCCCTTGTGGTGCCCCGTCCTAACGATCCTACCTTTCATCCATTGCCTTGATTGGGGAACAATGATTTTGTATCAAGTTTCGATGTTAATTAAATAAAAAAGATCAGATGCGTATTTATAATCTTTGTAGGGCCTACCTGTACTCAGTATCACTACTAGCTATAGAAAACGATGCAGTCAAGAGAACAAACTACCTTGTACGTACACATAACACAAGAACAAAAAACAATATCTGGGAGTACTGGGAGACTAAAGCAATTGGAAAAAGCACCAAACATTGCTTGCATCAAAATACATGATAATCTTCCTGGACTTATAAAATAATCAGCAAACATATCTATATTCAAAATATCTAATCTTGAGAACAATCTATTGATCAATTCGTTTTCTACACTATTGAAGAATTTCTAGCATCATAAAATAGACCTATAGAATAATATATTTTTTAGTATTGTTATTATTAGATGATATTCTAACATTGTATTATGTGAAGAAACGAAGAATGAATAAATACATCAATACATAAATCTTGAGAACAGCTAAATTGATTATGTGTTAATTTCACCAAACACTTTTGTCCAGAGATCAACTGGAAGATGGAAATCATCTTCCGGGAAACGGCTTTAGGTGCACGATGTTGTGACTTCTAACTGGGAGGAAAATGTTACCATGAAATATAACTCTGGATACGAACGTTTGGTTGAACCGGACTGAATTCTTACTATAAATAACAAGAAATTAGAATCGTTCTGAAGAAGGTTTGCATTTTGATTTTAATACCATATTGATTTTGCAATGATTTGAATGCAAGAAAATCTTGTTGAAAGCCAAAGTCAAAATCAGACAATATGAAATGAGATATCTACTTAGATTTAATTAGATCACTCTAGACTAGAGTTTCTCCATTATTTATAGTTTATGGTTTGCTCAATTCTATCATTCTAATATTCTATTGATGTTCATTTTATGTTATATTTCATTTTGTATTAGTTTTATAACTAGTCATAATTGTAGAGACAAACCAAAATTCTGTATTATTCGATGCTAATCTGTTTTAATAAATAAATGATGAATAAATAATAATTTTTGTTACCTAAACCAAGTGTAGCCTACCTATATGTAATAATTGCATTTCGGAGTGAAAGTATTCTGTTATCTGTATTCTACAGACCTAATCCATCAATCAGATATAATTAATAATTCTACTGTCGTTCTTGAGAAGTAGTAAATATCGACACAAATTAAAAATCCGGTGTTAAGAAGAATCTTTTTCAATTTCAATCAATTAGATTAGATTAGATTAGTTAAAATCAGAATGATTATAATTCAAGAATCAAATTGATGTAAATGATGGTAAAATCAATCACATCAGTGAAAATCATCGACACACACACACAATCAATTATAGCTGCACAGGTGCATAGGTAACCTACGCTAATCTACAAGTCAATAACACCATCCATACACATTATTATTATTACTAGGAAAACGCTATATACGCGTTGTTAGACGAGCGTATAGTAATAGTATGTCCAGTTTTTTGCCAAACGCTTGCCTACATTCGCCAATTGGGTGACATTTAATTCAGAAATGGGTAAAAACTGCTTCGAGTGGTACCAATTTAGCACATTTTATAGTTTTTCTTCGAAATGGCTCACCCGATCAAGCTCAAAGTTTTCAGAAATGTGTATCATAATGTAACTCAACTTCACGCAAAATTTCATTTCTTTTAAAAATAAAAATAATTGCCTTCTTTTTCCGCCGTGTTATTTTAATGGGTATTTTTGAAATTTTTAAAATTCATTTAAAAAAAGGTTATGATACGATGATGCCACAAAACTATACAGATCTGAGTTAGATAAGGAACCACGACGAAAAAAAGTTTGAAGTTGATAGTTGTAGCCGTTTGACCTGTGGAGAACCGACAAAAAACATAAAAAAAAAAACCAAAAAACCAACACCAATTTTTTTCAGTATGTCAAATTGAATCCTCGCTAAAGCTCGTCTAATTATTATTATTATTAACTCTTGCAGTTGCACATAAATGCGCGGTGGCAAGTTCCCTATCAATCCTATCCTATCGCCTCCCCAACCTTCTGACGGAATAGCTTCAACCCTATTTCATCCATTCTGATTGGCCAGGAGAAAAACGCCTGCCGCCTGCCGTGAGCCATGAAAACGGGCCTTTACACTTTCCAATATGTTGCGTTTAATATTTTCACTAGTTTTAAAAAAGGGTTCGGGTGGAAGATCACCTTTTCAAGTGCGAACCCTGCCTAGTTACACAACTTGCCACTGTATTGTTACTGCCACATAACACAAGAAGAAACGCCGACCTAAACATCCAACCCCGTAACCTCTCTCTCACTTTCTTAAACCCGTCATATCAAGGAGCCGCTCTATTCAATCATCTTCCGCAACGCGTTAAACAAAAAAGAGGCACACCACAATTCAAGCAAGATCTGAGAAGCTATTTATTGAAGATGACACCATATTCTGTACTTGAATATTTCAACGCAGTACCATAATCATTTTTTTTAACGTTCAGTTTCTTAATATTTACTCTATTATCTACCTGACTTGTTCTATAACATATACATACTATGTATCCATGTTCTACAGAATAAAGGATTTGTTATTATTATTATTATTATTATTATTATTATTATTATTATATAATAATATATAAATATATAATAATATATATAATCACCTATCATCGATAGGTGATTATGTTTTTCCTTTCCTTAGAAACTCAGAATTTTTTCAAATTGAGTTTATTGTGTTTATATGTTGTTTTTTTTTGTAGTAATCAATGGTTTTTTTTTTTATTTAGAAATTGAACCAAGTAGAAGAATTTTCGAATTATTTGTTAAGAATGAACCTTTTATTTCCATTTCAGTGCTATGTTACAATTTCAATTACGGGTAAAATGTTTAATATGTTCAAGTTTGTGTAATAAGTGGTAATAACACATGAAGTTACATCATGTTCACTCTATGTAGTATGTTAATACTTGCCTACAGACAAGTCTCATCAGAGGCTTTGTAGGATATTTAGTAGCAGAGTTCCTGATTTTATAATTTGTACTGAAAATGTGTGAATAAAAAAAAAAAAAAAAAAAAAATCATTATTATTAGTGGCTGGACTGCATTTTGGAAATGTATACTCTTGTTATATGACATTATAAGAAGAGAACTAAACACACTTGAATTCATATGCTATATTATGCTATGCCATGCTATATTATATTAATATAAATTCTTTGAATTTCATGAAATCACAGCATGGATGAAACAGTGCATATTTAAAAATAATAAATCAATATGAAGTAATCATCAGATTCACTTTCATATTTTGGAGATGTATATAAGAGACATCTTATGAACCCACAAAAAAAAAATTGCGAAAAAAAAATGTAATAATGATGTTACATATTTTTTTTTTTGGCAAATACTGTTTATGAATTTTTTTTTTTAGCAAATACTGCTTATGAATTTTTTACCTGTGTCCTGCTATCTCCAGTCCTCTTCAGTTAATCAATTCAATACAAAATTTGTGTTTGCTGTATATTATAGTTATAGTTATGGTGGTTATAGTAAAAGATTTGAAATTTGTCCATAATTGAAACATGTACAATTTTTTAACTTTGGGCAATTAAAAAACCATTCTATTTTTCCTATAGAACGGTTGCATGTTACAAGACTTACACTATTCTGATATCAAGTTTACTACTCACCGTAGCCATAAACAAAATAACTTATATAAACAGTGGTCATGTTAGAACAATCGGACATATATCTAGTTCTTCAGTTATGATGACATAATTGAAAATTATTTCACTTCTCTGTAAAATAGCAATGAAATTTGTAAAGGAGACCTTTTTCAATGAACTGAATAACTAAAATACTATTAAAGATACAAATACAAAACTTTAAATTAGGAATTAAATCATATGAATGCACATCAGAAAGAAAAAAAAGTATTCAATGCTATGAAATATGAAATATTAAAATGAATGGACATCAAAAAGAAAAAAAAGTATTCAATGCCATGAAATATGAAATATTAAAATATTGAAATATGGATACATTTCAATGCCAGTTGAAAGTTCAAACAAATTTATCGATTTTCAAAAATTAATTATTCAAAAATTATTCATTAAAAATTGCACATTAATTAATAATTATGTGTAACTTCACATTACTCATTACCCGACACCAATATATCTTAGTTATCAATTGCATCGTTAAAACCAATACAAATAATTATGAACACAAACATTATGAAATTGAATTTAATAGCATTTTCTACAATTATCTGCATCTGCTAATTTAATATCTTGCACTGCTACAGTTTAATGATCATTCAACATCGTTAAAATCCCCCTGGCGACAACTTTTTTCCCTACGGATGCCCGGTTCGTCTTAAGAAATACAAACACGCTGAACAATTATACATAAAGTGTGGCTCCCATCCACCGCTAGGTAATCAACTCGACTGCTTACTTCGTTTAATGAAGACGACGCTAAGGATTCCCGACAAAGATGAACGACCGAAACACACGTGCGCTAATCCTGTGTAATAGGGGGGACGGTCGATCGGAACCTTTTTCTTACATCGATACAAGTATATGTTTTAATGCTTTCGAGTTTCAAGTTTATTCCCTTCTATCTTTCTTCAGTTCGACCCGCTTTACTCGCATGCAGTTAGCTCAGTTAATTTACAGACATCATATAAGTTGAGGCTATAAAAGCAAATGAGATTGATATGAGATAGTCGTGGTGGAAAGCAAATAGACATTTGTGGTACAGAACAATTATCATATATCATTCTTGATATTATTATTTACATATGTTATAAAGCACACAATGTTGATCGGTCACGACCAAATGATATTGAAAAAAAAAAATTAAAAAATAATAGATGGATAAATTTGGAGATATATTATAAGATAATATGAAGATAATATATAATATAATGAATTTTTTTTTAATAACATCGAAACTTGATAAAAAATCACTGTTCCCCAATTAAGGCTAAATATGAAAGATAGTGTCGTTTGGACGGGGCACCACAAGGGCGATCTTACCACCTCATTATGATTATTAAAAACTAATGAAAGGTAATTAAGATTAATCACGTATTATTAGGTAGTTTATTAATTCACGTTTTAAAAAATAATGAAATATCACACTTTCATATGTTTTTTGAATCTGTTTTAATAATGAACACATATTTATGTATTTTATTTTATACACTCACGAATGTCATTGACGGTGGCGAGGACTAGAAGGCATTTTCCAATCCCAAGCACTATTTTAATCTTACATTCTAAAAATGTAATACAGTATTGTATTCTTATCACAAATTAGAAAGCAGAAAACAAAGGAGCTAAAAGAAGAGTTGGAAGACTCGAAGAAAGGTGGCACCGAGGAGAAAAGCAGTAGTGAAGAAGAGGAAGCAGAAATTAGAACTGGCAGGAACCGATTGATATGATAAGTCTGCCCTAGAAAAAATGATGGAAACACCCCCTGGCTCAATTTAATTTGTTATCCGGGTTGATATAATATATATATATATATATATATATATATATATTTTCTTTTCTTTCCGTTTCATTTCATATATATATATATATATATATATATATATATATATATATATATATATATATATATATATATATATAAATATATATATATATATATATATATATATATATATATAAATATATATATATATATATATATATATATATATATATATATATATATATATATATATATATATATATATACATATATATATATATATATATATATATCAGAAATTGTATTCTCAACATAGGCCTACTCAGTAAATGCACTTTGAATAACCAGTTCAATGCATTATTCACGATCAAAGAACTTAATCAGCAACCGAATTGCAACCAATCAAGCATAATCTCGCTTCTCTTCTCCAGACTGCTAATATCACATAGCCTCAGTCGGTCGTAAAACTTAATTCCATCTCACTCGTACATTTACTTATTAGACCGACTCGCGTGTATTCTCACACCGCTGTGCCGATCGTCTGTCTCCCCTATCTGACAGCTCTGACCGTCGGCAGTTTCGACCCTCAACCATCGACTTCACTGTATTAAATCAACATCACAACTCTATAAACTATTTATAATATAACTTTGTGAAGCTCATATTTCAAGTTTTCTGAAACGTATAGGACAATAAAAAAGACAAAATAAGATATCTCAAGATTAAGATCTTGGATATATTAATTATTTTATATTATCCCAGGGTTTCAATTTTTTAGTACTCGAAACTGCCGGTTGGTGATTGTAAATAATAGTATGGGACGGTCGGTCGAAAATTTTCTCATTCAAATACGTAAAATAACATTAAAATCTTGTTATTTTTTGAAAATATTTTTATAATTTTTATGTGATACAGTCATATGTTAGCACGAAAACGTATTTAGAACATAGTAATGATGAAATGAATTTAGTATTTTATTATAGCATCTTGCAACGTGAGTTGGTATAAAACAGTTATGACAAATCAATGAAAACAGTATTAAAGTGTATACTTACCAAGTTTATACTGAAAGACTTTTATCTACGGCGAAAAATTATGGTCACAGACAGCGCAGTCCTGGTGTTGAAGATCATTAGTTTTAAATAATCAAAATGGGGTGGTAAGATCGCCCTTGTGGTGCCCCGTCCTAACGATCCTATCTTTCATCCATGGCCTTAATTGGGGAACAATGATTTTGTATCAAGTTTCGATGTTGTTAAAAAAAAAAAAATTACCAAGTTGTATAATGAATAATAATAATAATAATATATTTTTATTTCCAAAAACTTTCTACAGTTGTATTACCCTTTCAAGATAAATCCTATGGAGGGTGTATGGAAAACATTTTTGTTGGATCTACATATTTACAAATATTCACAATAAAATATAGACAAGAAGTGTTTCACAAAATCATTACCCAATGAAATAATACCGTAGTTTGAAGAAAATATAAAACAATTGCTACTTGACAATAATAATATTTTAAATTCTGAAATCAGATTTTGTCATTGAAATATTCTTCTACCGAATAATATGATTTATTTTCAAGAAGAGTTTTGAGTTTATGTTTGAAGTTTATTGTTTGAGTTTATGGTCGAACATAGCCCTATGCATCACAAACTCATGTAGGCCTAGTATGAGTCTTCTGGTAAGCCACTATTTACATAAAAGATTATGTACTTGTCAATGGGGCCTTTTTGAGATGTGATTTTGAGTTAGTACTTGCGAATATAATTGTGGTTTGACACGTTAATTCAAATCGACATTTTCGACTTTAGAAACTAATATTCCCATGTGTTGACGCTTTATAGATTGTATTATAACGTAACTGAATGTTAGGGTTAGGGTTATATGAGATGATAGGATAATGAGATGAGAGGTTATTTCACTACTAGGGGTTTTTTGATAGTGGGAAGGAGTCGGTCGTGGCCTGTTGTTAAGGGACCATCTCAGTATTGACCTAAACGACAGAGGGAAACAACGAAAACAAAAACGTCAGGATGGTCGACCATGGCGGGAATCGAACCCCGGTCTCCTGAATGACGGTTCATGTCAATTATAGTCCTATATAATATATATACTGTAGAAGGCAACAGGAGGAATGGAGATAGAGAGAGAGAGATAGAGAGAGATAGATACAGAGAGAGAAAGAAAGAGAAGGAGCCCGCGAGAGAGAGAGAGAGAGAGAGAGAGAGAGAGAGAGAGAGAGAGAGAGAGAGAGAGAGAGAGAGAGAGAGAGAGAGAGAGAAAGAGAGACAGAGAGAGACAGAGAGAGAGAGAGAGAGAGAGAGAGAGAGAGAGAGAGAGAGAGAGACAGAGAGAGACAGAGAGAGAGAGAGAGAGAGAGAGAGAGAGACAGAGAGAGAGAGAGAGAGAGAGAGAGAGAGATAAAGAGAGAAAGAGAGAGAAAGAAAGAGAGAGAAAGAGAGAGAGATAGAGACAGAGAGAGAGAGGGAGAGAGAGAGAGAGAGAGAGAGAGATAGAGAGAGAGAGAGAGAGAGAGAGAGATGGAGATAGAGAGAGAGAGATAGAGAGAGATAGATACTGAGAGAGAAAGAAAGAGAGAGAGAGAGAGAGAGAGAGAGAGAGAGAAAGACGGAAATACGTCTTTAGAGAAGCGCATCTCGTCTTAAACTGCAAGTCAAGTAAAGCACGCGGTGATAAAACAAGGCTTCAGACGGCTGGCAACAAGTAAGTAGGCCAGTCCAGACGGTTCCCTGCACTCAACAACGGGAATAAGACGACTTTGCAAATGAGACCGATTATCAATACTGTTTAACGACACCGCAGGGGATGCCGCGTCACGTGCTCGGTTTAACGACCGAGATGCTGACGCGCAGGCGCACTCCAACCACGATGATAGAGACACATTAAAAATGCTTTTAATGTAATTTGATTATATATTTGTTTTTGTTAGTTTTATAATCGTGTATTTATCTCATGGACCCAAGCCAGTAAGTCCATTAGTAGAGTGGTGTCGGACTTAACGAACTACACGTACAGAAACACGTAAATGAACTTGAGATGGTAATAAAAAGACTTGTTAGCAAATTTATAGTAAGGTAATTAAAACTATTTTCACGCGTCCAACTTTATATACTGTGGGATTTTGATCGTTGAAAGTACAGTTAGAAGATGTTCAACTTCATGTATACGGCGATGGGGGAGAATGTTTGTAGAGTAAACAAATAAACAAGTAAACAGATGAAATCCAAGTGGAATAGAAACTTCTAAGAACTAGACTACACTCTGTTCCTGGTGTAGACAATATGAACAAGGTGGCAAGCTGCAGGTGAAATTTTTTCAAAAGTTTAAAAAATCGTCAAAAATAAAAAAAAATAACTTTGATTTTCATAAAATTCATAGGCCTACTCAACGGCCAAATAAATGGTAATGACAACTCTGAGCTTGGAAAAAAAATCAGCAACAATAATTAAAAATACGGAATATGACACGATTTTTTTTTTGATATGATAAACTTCTCAATGCTTTGAATTGGATTATCCACGAATTTGAATGATCAAAACTTGAAATTGTGAAATTATTTGTCCATTTCTATGATTATGCCACAATGATTAGTATAATCACTATAAATTAGTCAGTTAAATGATTTACCAGCGCTCCCTACATTTTTTCATAACATCGAAACTAAATTGATACAATATCATTGTTCGCCAATTAAAGCTAAAGATAAAAAGTGAGATCGTTTGGACGGCGCACCACAAGGGCGACCTAACCACACTATCAGAATCATTTCAAACCAATGAACTTATAAATAATCATAAATATGATATGTTTTTCATACTTGGGGACAGGTCTTCAAAATACATGCACTGTTGTCTCATAGACTAATGGTTCCCAAATAATTTAGCTGATGGCGGGGTCGTTGAGCAAACAAACAAGACAATAATATCGTCGAGTTTCAAGTATATTTAACTAACATGAAATTTCCATGCATAAAGCAATACACTTAAGACAAGCACACGACATTTCTCAAGTTGGAGGTGTCTTATAAACAAGAACTTTGTAATTACATTTCTGAACTCCAGTACACTTCGAACAATGGCCAATGCAACACACCAGATATGTATATATATATATATATATATATATATATATATAAATATATATATATATATATATATATATATATATATATATATATATATATATATACATATATATAGGGATATATATATATATATATATATATATATATATATATATATATATATATAATATTACAATGAATATTGAATATTGAATATGAATATGAATATATATATATATATATATATATATATATATATATATATATATATATTTATACATATATATGTATATATATATATATATATATATATATATATATATATATATATATATATATATATATATATATATGAATATATATATATATATATATATATATATATATATATATATATATATATATATATATATATATATATACGGTATATAACATGTATAAATATTAAATTCCATAAATCGTTCTCATATGCACATTATATTCTATTTTTCTCATCCTTTTCATCACGAAATACTAATATATGGTATATATTGTAGAAGCATAGCACTACTTCTCTTTTTCTGCGAGCAAGTTATTTTCATAAGAGCAAAATATACCGGACATCATAATATATCTTTTCGTCCGTTTCCATTCCCCCTATATGCACAGATTTTATCCATATGCTCCAATACGTTATGGAGATATAATAATATATTCGTCTATATAGATATGTAGGAACCGACGAAGCATGTGAAATCGCCACACACAGCCCTCTTTAAACATGAGTTCGTATTGTTATGCATGCATCATATGTTTGGCCACTGCCTTCTCAAGATGTAGACATTAGAAGTCATTCGTTCTATTTAGATTCTTTTAACATATAACAGTCCATCATCTCATATGTGGTACACACATGTATAATGATAAGAGACCTCAAATATATTATCAAAATTGCTTTCAGAATCAAGGAAAATATGGAACATCAATTGTGAAAATAGTGACATTTCTAGTTTCTTCAATCTGCACGCTTACGCAAGATGGAGGAAATGAGTGAGGTTATGTAGTACTCGGGTTTGGATTTTCGATAGTACGCTGAACACGTATTTGGGCTAATAGACTGTTTATAATATAATAGTCAATAAAAAGTCACAAGTGACCGAGAAAGAAGCAAGTTGCCCGTGGATTACCTTTGAATTTATTTGAATCCATTCAGTATTACATAAAATTAGTTTTAATGAAACTATATTAAACTATTTAATTCCTACTAATATTTGTTAGGCATGTTGGTATCATAATTATTTCAAATGTTGTTTACTAGCCTGCTTGGTGAAACAAATGTAGTACATCATAAATACGATATTCAATGTCTATTATATTTCTTACTTTTCAATAGTACTCGGAACCATTTGTGTCACTGTTGTTCTGCTCAATATTTACTCAAGCTATAGGCTTCTGTCAAGTTACACATGACAAACAATAGTTACCATAGCAATACAGCGAACTGGAAGACCACCAAATACTCTTGATTGGTCAATTCCAACTGGTGGACATTGTTGTCTGTCTCTTTCATCAATGGGTGGCGTCACTTGACAGAAGCCTACCTACATTAATTTTCCCAAAAGTGTAGGCCTATCATTATATGACTATTTTTGACACAAAAACAATCAATCATTGATCACATGAACAAAGGCCAAAGCGACAAAATAGGCACAAAATAAAAACAGTGAGTCAAGAAGTCGGAATCTGATTCGCTTCAACTCGAATGAAGAATGTGACTACGACTGTGTTTTCGAAATCCGGTCCACAGTTCGATAGTCCACGAGGGTAGATCGTTAGAATGGACATATTATTTCATCCCTTATTGTTCACATATCATCGTTTTGAGTGTTTACTGGTGAGGAATCCAGGCGCCATGGAGCGGGTGTAGTCTTTACGCTCACGTCCATCACCAGACTGGTGATACGAGTCGACTAAGAAACCTAGGGTACCTGGGAAACCTACAAAACCTAGAAATCTATGAGCCCTGGGAAACCGACGAGACATAGAAAACCTAGGAATCCTACACAGAACCCAGGAAGGCTATAGAAAACCTACATAACCCATAGGAAACCTATAAAACATAGGAAATCTACAAAGCCTACGAATTACGAAAAATGGAAAATCTAGAAAACCCACAAAATCTAGGAACCCAGGAAACCTACAAAATATGAGAAACTCAAAGAACCTGGAAAACCCAGAGAACCAACGAAACCTACGAAACGGCTGAGGTCTTGTATAATTTCCTCAATCTGAACTGGACATCTGATTTTTTTTCTTCTCATTAGTTTTGAACCTTCATTTATTCAATTTTTATTCAATTTATTTGTCACTCATTAAAAATCTGTGTACCGTTTCTATACACAGTAGCTCCAACTCATTTTACATGCAACTTTTATATTGATATTCATATCATTTATATTCGATTTATACCATCTTATTGTTGAGATGATTATTCTGTACCAATAGCGCAGTAAATATATACAATTGCAAATATTTACACAGAAAACACTGTCCAAGACCATGAGTGGGTCAAATATATATATATATATATATATATATATATATATATATATATATATATATATATATATATATATATATATATATATATATATATACATATATATATATATATATATATATATATATATATAAATATATATATATATTTATAATTATTATATTTAATTATTATATTCATTATTAATATAGCCTATATATATATATATTTATAATACATACATATATATATATATATAAATATATATATATATATATATATATATATATATATATATATATATATATATATATATATATATATATATATATAATGTCAACTAAACATACGGATATTATATATACACACATAATTACACGAATTGACTTCTGGGCCAAGTTAGAATGCATTATTATAATACATGTGCATCGGAAATGAGGAACGGTTTGGTTCGATCTCCGGGTCTACATGACTTGCTCTGGGCTGTCATAAACCTATGACCCCCCCTCCCCCCACACCCACACCCACCCACGACTCATCAGCATAGCCGTGCCTGTCCGAGGGGCACACGACCCGACTGGCCGTGTCCATGACTGACCGGTCCATGTCTCTGTGCCAAAATACAGTTCCTCAACTACTGGATGACTTTTAGTGGATGGGTGTTGATTTAGATTATATCTAATTGAAGGCCTACATTTGATTGGGGAATACATTTTATAAAGGTACTATCACGTTATTAGATGAGCGAAGTCTCCATCCCACCCTTATAGGGCTTTGTCTTTTTTTTTTTTTTTTTTTGTTTGTTTGTGGGCACTGCACAGGTCGCAGGGGTTGACCGATCAACATGAAACTTTTTTGTACACGCAAACTTATCCAACTCAGAACTGTATAGTTTGTGGTATGAATCGGTCTGACCGATTTTGAGAAATATCATCTCAAAATTTCTAAAAACCCCGTAAGATTAGGCTGAGTAAAAAAAATTGAAAAATAAAATCTCTTCAAATGGAATGAAATTTTCTGTGGATGTGTATAAATGAAAGATACACCTTATCACGATTTTGTATGCAATTCGAAACAGCCGTTTTGAAGAAAATAATTAAATTAGCTATTTTCATTCATCAAATATCATCACAGAAATTAAAGCTGATTCAGGTTGCCGAGATTCACTGCTTTCTAGATTCGATATTTGCCTAACAATGAAGTCTTCTTCACATGTATCAAGGTGTGTAGAATACCAGAGTCTATAAAGTAGCAAGGGTAGAACTACTTCAACGACTATTATATCTGATCAGATATCTCGCTCATCTTACAACGCTTATGTTGCGATTGCCTGGTTATAAAATATTATTTTATAACTTAAATTTTGTAAATATAGACTTGGACAACAAAATATTTTCATCTGATCATAATTAATCTTCTTCCTCTCAATATCAAATCCTGAAAACCTTACTTACGAAATCTACAGCATATTATGAATTACGGTACAATTCGTTATATTTCAATGAGGAAATGCGAGTCTTTGCCTTAATTCTTTCGAGCTACATAGGCAACTCTTATTTTAAAAAGTACATATTTCGATGATTAAATCAACAATAACGCATCCAAGTCTTCATATGATCATTTTTTAATTGATCTATAGTCACCATTTTCTCAATGGCAGAACCGATTGTTATCAAAATTGAATTATGTTGTTGCGTGAAAAATCATATTTTGTGAAAACATTCAGGAAGCAAAATTAGCAGATCCGACTTCTGGTTCCCGAGATCCAATCAATGCGAATGGATGTGGGAATGTGTTGTATGTTGTGTATGAAAGTTATTTAATTTTTTATTTACAACTCATACATATGGTTTAGGCCCGGATTCACCAACTATTAACTGCAGTTTAAACCCGGATTAAATTTTTAATCCATGTTTATATTTAGGAAGGCGTTTCATGAAGCCTAAACTGGGATTAGATTTGAACTAAACTGAGCTTATACTATTCTAATACTAATTATTAAACCCAGTTTATCATTAAACCAAGTTTCACAAAGCAAAGTTTAAACTGAAGTTGATGAAACCCGGCCTTAGTAGTGTATTCTATATCATGTTAGTGTTTATGTTTATGTTTGACGTGCCATATATTTTATCATGACCTATTTGAAGAATTTAAGAATCAACTTATCAGATAAAATATTGAAATTGAAATTGAAATTGGAAATTGAAATTGAAAATTAAAATAGTTCAAAAAACCAGCTCAGAGTATATAAGATAGTGCGTTGCTTTGCAAGTGCTACATACAGACAAACCCCCCTCCCCCCCCTCCCCCCCACCCACACACGCCCACGACACATTAGCATAGCCGTGCCTGTCCGAAGGGCACACGATCTCACTGTAATTGCCGGCAAATTGTTGATGTTTTGAATTTGGGTTCACTGTTATTTGATTCCCCCAGAAGCATTGTCGTTATTAATTAGAAAGTTGAACTCGAAAAATGTAATTGCGTTTTTTGAGAATCGAAATAATATGTCGTGATGGATGGAAGAAATGACCAACTTATGGTTGATTTAGTGAATTAAGTGGGTTTTTTGAGAGTTTGAATTGGTTTATTGAAACGATTCTTGATGATGGATGATTTTTCATGATTGAATTATTTATTGATGATTTATTATTAAGAATGAGAGAATATTTTGAAATACTGAATTTGGCTGTGTTTTGCACAGGAAAATTGTCCAGAAAGATCATACATATTATGCATTGATACATAAAATCCTTAAAAAAAATCAAATATATATAAAAAAAATTACAAAGATTTGATATATTTCCAAGTTTAAATAATCACTGAGACAAGTGGTCGAGTGGTTATAAAACTGAACCGTCGTTCAGGAGATCAGGATTAGATTCCCGCCATGGTCGACCATCCTGACAGGGATTCTTCGTGGTTTTCCTCTGTCCTTCAGGTCAATACTGGGATGGTTCCTCAATAACAGGCCACGACTGACTCTTCCCAATATACAAAAACACATAATAAAATAACTCTCATCTCATCATCTCACCATCTCATATATCATTCACCGACGCCAATAGATCGTAGTCATCAGTAGGCCCTACAGTGCGTCGTTAACCCCATTTTTTTTCAATAACATCGAAACTTGATACAAAATCATTGTTCCCCCAATTAAGGCTATGGATGGAAGATGGGATCGTTTGAATAAATGAATATAAATAAAAATATGAATGAAGATAATAAAAAAAATCAGAACTATAACATAAATTCTACATACTGGAAGCCTCTTTTGGTGAGTATCCACCGCATGGGTCCGGACATCTCCGTGACGTAGACCTCCTCGAAGAGTGACGTCATCACCTCCGTCGTCTTGCCGTCCCCAGCGCCGATATCGAGGAGGGCGCCGCCCCTCCAGTCCGCCCCCACTGCGAGCAGTTGGCGGAACTGAGCCAGCGAGAACACGAACATGGAACCGCGGCCGAGCAGGCTGGAACAATAGGGAACAAAAGAACATGAGACAGGAACAATAATCAATATCTGGAGGAACAATAATGACAAACTTGATTTGAAGGATAGAAAAGAACAATGAGCCACGACCATAAGAACTGTGGAACAATTAGGAACAACCTAACATAAGTCAGGAACAACAAGGAACACAACATAAAACGAACGAAAATAAGACGAGAGCAACAAGGAAGGCATAACAGGAACAACAAAGAACAACCAAACTAGTGAAAAACAAAGTAAATAATGAATTTATAGTTTTTGGTGGAGGTGCCAGGTTGGGCTAATGGGCTAAAACCGATTTCTTCAGCTCACTTCTCCTGATTGGTTATAAAATTATTAAATCATAAAATAATTATAAAATATGAATTTTAATATAAATATAATATAAATATAAATAAAATAAAAAAAATAAATATAAATAAATATAATATAAAATATAAATATAAATTATAAATAATAGAAAATTATTAAATCACGAAAATCACTTGAAAAAATTAACACACTATGATTGTTTTTCACTTAAAGATCTTGACAGTTTAACCATTTCATAAAAAAAAGGTTAATTCTCAATTTGTCACAGTGATTTAACACCATCATTCCGTAAAGATGAGGTCAGCCGGCCAAGACCCGGTATTACCAAGTTCAGTAAACCTCCATATGAGAATTGGTGAGAAAAAATAGCATGTGTAACCATGGTGATAACAGTTTTTAACTGCCAGTTAGAGATACTCACAAATTGGTATTTCCGACACAAATTCGTTACAAACCATAAAATTCCCACAAATATATTTCATTAGAATTGGTAAATTGAAAAAATTTTAAATCCACGAGGACTCATATAATTAATATTAAACACAAAAATGCCTCTGGTCCGAAACAAATATACACATAATTGTGTGTAGAAAATACAAAAATTTCGACAACTACGATAAAAATTAATAACCAGCAATTCCACATCGTGCGCTAAATACTTGGGCTATCGGTAAGTTTGTACGCTGTTTTAATGACTTCCGTGTCCCAAGCCTCCCACACTGGATCACACACCCACACGACTTTTACTATACGAATATTTGAATAAATGAATAAAAATAGAAATATGCTAAATTAATTAGGCCGTACTTTGACCCTTATTTCATACCACCTACACATCCTTATTATCGAATTGGTATTTACAAAAACAGCCCGTGAGCATTTCGCTTAATTTGACACATTCTTCCATATTAAGGGGGGAAGGTACAGTACAATTGGAAAAGATATTATTTGTTTATCATAACTGTTTGAATGTATTACTAGGAAGACGCAATATATGAGTTGGTGCATGAGTGATATAGGCACATAAGAAATGTGATGGAAAGCTATATATATTTTCTGTATTCAATTCATATATATATATATATATATATATATATATATATATATATATATATATATATATATATATATATATATATATATATAATATATATATTTATAAATATATATATTTAAATATTCGATATATTTTCATAATATTTAATAATACTTATTATTTATTTTATTTTATTTTATTTTATTTTATATATATATATATATATATATATATATATATATATATATATATATATATACTTCAAGTTCAGAACAATCATGTTACCGTGCTTCCTGTTTTATTTGTAGAATTATTTGAAAAATTAAATTTAAAATTCTTTAAAGCCTTGATACAGCAGGAGAACATTTAGTATCAGCTATACCCATTATTAATGATGCCAATTTTTTTATTCGAACAATATATTTGATATTATTCATTTTGATCGTTCTTAAATGTAATTGTTCGAACCTGTTGGTCATCTTCTTGATGAGTTTCCTAATAGCTAAGATTGGTGTCAAAAAATAAATTACATTAATCTTTTATCAAAACGGCCGATTCAATTTGTGCATTCCGGAATAATGTGTAGCATTATTCAATTACAATTTTGTAAAAATTCGAATTTATTCAAAGGGAACATTTCTCCGAATTTTCTCCTGTGGGGTATTCTTACGCTTAAAAAAACAGCTTGTTAGATGAAGATGTTATAATTAACTATATATCTTTAGGACTGGTCCCTTGTATTACCCCGTCCGAACGATCCTACCTCTCATCTTGAGCTTCAATCGGGAGACAATGACTGTATGTCTTGCTTCAAGAGATCGGCACATGCAGCGCAGTGGTTAACGCACTCGCTTCATGTGATCCGGGAGGTGAAAGGGCATATCGGACCTGCGTGGTTCGATCTCCGCTACCATCCATCTTTATAGGGGTTTTTCTTGGTTTCCCTCTGTAGTCTGGACTAATGCTGGAATGGTTCCTACAATATAGGCCACGACCGCTTCATTCCCACTATTCTTCCTGATACCTAAGAAACCTTCATCTCATCATCCCAACATCTCATTAATCATTCATCCGACGCCAATAGATCTTAGTTATCATTATAGTGCGTCGTTAAAACCCAATATATATGAAAAAAAAGCTTCAAGAGAGTGTCTATATGCCTCTTAAAATAACACAAGTAACACAAGAAACGACCCGAATATTCGATCTTACGGACATAATTTAATTGCTCCAAATACCACTTATTAAACGTCCGTTGAACCTATTTGCGTAGGCGTGTATTTCTCAAACCCATCGGACATTCTAAAAAAACATTCAAAACATTAATAATAAAATTAAGAATTAAATTACAAATCCGTGTAAATTACTTTCAATCAATAAACAGCAACAACAACATTTTTCAGTCACGATTTTCAGCTTGAGGGTTTAATTTGATAGTATTCTATGTTTTTGGTGTTCCCGTTTCTAGGTCCTCACCCGACGGCTCGACACCACTGACCGTTCGTGTTGAATGGATAGGGGAGACGGTCGATCGGGTCCGGCAAGTTTAGCAGCTCTTTAACATGCTAATGTGTGTGAGAAGATCGTAAGCTAGTTTTCTTGCTAATTTACCAAGAATAATGTTGTATGTCTATTGGACACGGAAATTATTTGTAATTATTATACAGATAATTTCTTTAAAATTAGAGTTATTTTATACTCCTACACAGGTCAACATTTAAATATTATTCATATTTGAAGGAATTATAATAAATGGCACAGATACTAAAAGTTTTCTAATTTATACGAAAAATTACTACATTATTTTAGACTTTCAAATAATTCCCAACGGTAATGAAATAAATATACGAATAATTGTTTATAAAATTAGTCAGAAAGTTTTCAAGAAAAAGAGATGACAATATATAGAATGGGATATATTTTCTAAATCAAACATATGGATCATACAATGTATTAGAATCGTCGTCGATCAAACCATATGCAATTGGATGAGCGAAGCGAAGACTCAATTCCACCATACTCGAATTTTTTTTTTTTTTTTTACTTAGCTCATCAATATTTGAAATCCTGATGAGCCTGTAATTCCACAATTTTACCAATTTCCTTGGCCAAAATGTGTAATGTAACTAGATTTTGTCCAAATTATGAGATGAAAAACTCATCCATCCAGCGGTGGTTATACTGGAACTTTTTCAATATTATCCCCTTTCCACTTATCATTATTATTAAAGGTTCTTCATTGCTGGCGAAATTCAGCACAGCCGTTCTTACATTTAACCAGTTTAAACATAATTCACATACATTTCAGAACAAAAGTAAACACACGGAAAATACAACAAAATACAGAAGGATACATAAATACATACAGTTGTACACACAGAGATATCTAAACAGTATGTGAACTTACACAAAATCACTGTAACAATATAATTATAAGCATAACAAAATATTTTCAGTAAATTTACCACCATTTTTTTTCTACTCAACATTCATAGGAAAGAGAAAAAAAAGAAGAAATAGTGAAAAAGAAGCATCAATTGGAACTAAACAATAAATTTAATGAAAAGTGAGTAAATTGATCTCATACTGAACCAGTGTCACAAAAAGTATTTATCAACGCTTTGAATTTGAAGAAGAAAATTTGTACATTCCGTTTTTAAATTATTTCATTTTACATTTTCATATCATCAGATAACGCATTCCACTTATCAACCCACAGCCAAACTTTTCAACGCACATCAAACTTGAGTCGAGCATTTTGAAGAAAAACATTTTCAGCTTAGATGCGGACTCTTAACGGTTGTCACCTGAAAGACGTGGTGTTACATAGACTCTCATCATAGATGATGAAGTCAGTTTGAAGAACAACACAGCACATGTCAGTTATCCCGTCTTGCTGGTGTTTATAAGCACATTCCTCACATTCCTCACAGATTGTACATCTTCGCGAAATAATACTCTCGTGCAATATGTTCATGATATGTTTGTATCCACGAGATACGAAGGTCAACTACTAAATTCAAGATCTTTGGTAAGAGTAAAAAGAAAAACTCTTTGGAAGAAAGAATTAACATTAGCTTTCTCATTATTTCTCAGTCATTCTGCTACGAAACATTTCCCTTGTATTTGTTTGATCAATTTGATTGCATTTATTGAATTACATTTACATTGCACATGTACGTGAGTGGTTAACGCACTTGCTTCATGTGATCCGGTACGTGAAGGGACGTTTCGGACCTGGTTCGATCCCCGCCATCGCCCATCTTTACATGGGTTTTTCGTGGTTTCCCTCTGTACTCTAGGCTAAATGCCGGGATGGTTCCTACAATATAGGCCACTACCGCATCCTTCCCACTATCCCATCTCACACCTCTTCACGATAAGAGTCATTACGACACTTGTGAAACCCATGAGATAGAAAAAAAAGAAGAAAAAACATATTCTCACGAGTTACTATAGCAATTCATTACAGGATATGAGGTTGAAGTAAATGTGATGAACAGATAGATCATTAGTGATCGAGTGCTACTAATTTCGATTTCAAGTGTTTAATATCTTGATTTATTCAATTGTTTTATCTGCTGCTAGGTACAAGCATCTCAGAACCTATTGAAGCAATTTCCATGAAATTTCCACCATACCTCTCTTGATCTTGTATCTGTATTGTGTTCTAGAATCTTCCATATGGCTCCAATAATGAGTATGTTATGTTCATGGCAATACTAAAAAATGCTGTAGAAATAAACGTCAAAATTCACTCACAGTGAAAAAAACATTATTTACTGTATATCAACACAATCAAAATTATTCTAGCATATCATATGAATAACACTTTGAGGCATAACATACACAAAATTCATTCGAAAATACTGTCAGGATTCACCACAAAATGTTCCTAAAGTTGTTCAAATTCACATGTTAAATCTTCATGTACTGGTCCCCTTGACATTTATCTAACATTAAATTCGGAGGTAAACAATAGAACGGCAATATTTATGTTTGTTAGACGACTTCATTCTTACGTGGATACAAGATCCAGTGTAATCACGTGGTACACCACGTGATTGAGACGCAGTCCGAATAATTAACCTCGAACTCAAAGCCGTAGCCGAATGATTAACCTCGAACCCCTGAAGCCGTGGCCGAATAATTAACCTCGAACCCCAAACAGCGGTCGAATGATGGAACCTCTACCGACTGGTGCTCGAGCCAGCGAGGTCGGTGTGCCCCGGCGAGCCGCGCGCACCATGGGGGTCCGACAATCAGCAACTAGTCGATCGCACGTGATTAAAGAGAGAGAGAGAGAGAGAGAGCGAGAGAGAGAGAGAGAGAGAGAGAGAGAGAGAGAGAGAGAGAGAGAGAGAGAGGGAAGAACGATCACAAAACGAAACGGGTAGATAATTGTTTCAATGAATTGCACACGTGATCGGATCTTACAGTCGATGTCTTGATTGTTTCGACTGAGACAAACTGGATCCGAGGTGAATTCAATCTATGCGGTGAGTAGGTGGTCTCGATCGGACACTTTTCGGTTCACAACTTTCCGTAACCGTTTCCGACCCTGTATGATGTTACTTGACAATTTTTCCGATAAACTTAAGTTCCTGAATTCAAGTAAGCATCACTTAAGTTTCAAGTGGTCGAGTGGCTAGAACCACACTGGTACAGAAGACCGGGGTTCGATTATTATTGTTTGCTCAACAACCCCACCAACAGTTAGATTGAACGGGGATGCGGATGAGCAGGTGATTATGAAACTATAAAGTGATGATAAGTGATGGGATGTTTACAAAAACTCATGCCTTATGCGGGAATCGAACCCACAGCCAACGGTGACTTCAGTTTATGAAGCGGTGACTCAGCTGACGGAGCTACCGAGGGCGGCTCGGAGTTCGATTCCTACCATGTTCGACCATCCTGTCAAGGGTTTTGTGGTTTCCCTCTTTCGTTCAGGTCAAATGTGCTGGGATGGTTCCTAAACAATGGGCCACGACCGACTTCTCTCCACTCTCCAAAAAAAATAAAAAATAATGATGACCTTTCATCTCATCCCATCATATGATATATTATTCATCAACGCTAATAGATTTCAATCATCAGTATAGTGCGTCGTTAAATCCAATAAAAATGAGTGATATAATTGGTCATTTCTCAAAAAAGATATACATTGATGCCAATACTTCCATAGGGTTCAAACCTGATCATAATTCAACAGCACTTTGACATACATGTGAAAATTGTCACAAAATCATTGTTCCCCAAACATGGCAACGGAGGACAAGGTAGGATCGTCCGAACGGCGCCTCAGAGACAAAGTGAAAACAAAAATGTCACAAAATCATTGTTCCCCGAATGAGGCTACATACGGCAAGGTAGGATCGTTCTGACGGGATCTCCAGATCGACAAGGACCTTGTCGACAAGGTCGGGGACAGGGAGAGAACAAAGAACGTTGCACGTGTCACCACAAGTCCACGTTAATCAGTATAATCGGGCAGTGTTTGCGTGCGCCGATCAGACGGTGAATTAGTGACCGACGAGCCGGGGTTAAATCCCGTCTTCCTACGATTCGCCGATAAGTGGTTGCTAGTCGCGATCTGGTGCGCAGATTAACGAGCGCAGGTGTGTCCTTTCCTTACCTTACCACTGCTTCGCAACGCGCCGCACAATCCAACAAATGACGGAGCTAAAATACTCGAGAAACTATTCGGAGATTAGAAGAGATTGGAATGCAATTTACGATCAGAGAGAAATGAATGGAATAGTTTGGTTGAAAACTGAAAACGAAGAAAAAAATTTTCAAATATATATATATATATATATATATATATATATATATATATATATATATATATATATATATATATATATTTATATATTGAATTGATTTGAATATTGGAATAGCAAATTATTTATTGTGAGCTTTTGCTTGTCAAACTTGATTCTAATTTTATATTCATTTATTTATATTAGCTTTAACAACGCACTGACTATAAGATCTATTGGTGTCGGTGAATGATATATTAGATGATGGGATGTTGAGATGAAAGGTTATTTTATCAGGTGTTTTTTTTTTGGATAGTGGGAAGAAATCGGTCGTGGCGTTTTGTTGAGGCTCTATTTCAGTATTGACCTGAACGATAGAGGGAAACCGTATGAACCCCCGTCAGGATGGTCGACCATGGCGGGAATCGAATCCCGGTCTCCTGACTGACTGTTCAGTGTGCTAGTCGCTCGACCAATCGTCTCAGTTTGTTTCTAGTTTTATACATTGAATGTTTTCAATTCAATTCAATGTATTCAAAAATTCTTCCTGAAAGACTTGCATATTTCAATGTCATCGTCGAAACCACGATAAGCATTGCACTTCACGCAAGCAAACACAATTCTTCGGTGTGAGTATATGGAGGCTTGAACGGAGCTTCCGATATAAATCAATTGCTTTGACAAATTCGAGAATTACAAAATATAATAATCAATTCACCACTGCTCAGATACTTAGTTTTCACCTTCTGATAATTTATTCATAAAAGAAATACCAACTTCAAAAAACAATGTTTAGGCTATTAGCTGTTGAAGAGCTTTCACCGATTCACACTCCTGAGGATGACGGGTGAAATTCCATGGAAACGTCGAGACGCAAATACTCAAGTACGTAGTTTCACCGTAGAAATTAGTTTAACATATATATATTCATATATATATATATATATATATATATATATATATATATATATATATATATATATATATATATATATATATATATATATATCAATAATTTCATGGTTCAAGGATTGTTCTTGTGTGTGAAATATTTAATTATTATAATTAATATTAAATATTTTACACACAAGATCAATCCTAATACAATGACATGATTGAAACATAATACTTGTGAAAGCTTACATCAATCAATCAATCCATATATATACATATATATATATATATATATATATATATATATATATATATATATATATATATATATATATATATAAATATATATATATATATATATATATATATATATATATATATATATATACATATATATATATATATATATATATATATATATATATATATATATATACATATATATATATATATATATATATATATATATATATATATATATATATATATATATATATATGAAAGAAAAAGATCGCTTACCAACATTACAAACACAAATACAACCTTCTGTATTTGTGTTTACTTGTGTCCTTTATGATGTCCTTTAAGCATCTATACAAATAATTATATTTCTAGATCGTTATCTCGCATTGTTACCAACAACCGCCAATGCAGGCGTGCCCATACCTCCATTTTAACTAACTACCAGATAAGTTATGCAAAAAAAAAGGTAAAAACAATTTGCATACTCAAGTTCATTCAGGAGTCTTATTTTCTCGATTCTTTTCATTGTTCTAATTTCCTTTGTCACACATATTACAATCCCACGCGCAATAACTCTTCAATGACGTCAGGTGGAAGCTGTTTTTACCGACTGTAACGGTCGGATCTGTCAATGTATTAATGACAGTTCAGGCAGGTAAACAAAGCGGCGTCTGTCACTTGTGGAAGACGCATTGCCAGCGTGGTCAAGCTTTAATTCACCGACCGAGCTACCGAGGTTTTCTCGGCTGTTTGACGAGTCGAAACTCTTGATCGGTTGTGATTGTAGATAGGAGAGACGGTCGATCGAGAGGTGCAGAATCAACAGGGGGACCGAAGACAACATCGAGTACGAGATATAAGTTATGCCGATCTGGGGATCATCAACAACTAATAGTCCAATGGAACGACTAACATTTTTTTCGAGATTTTCTGTTTGGAACGAATTTATTTCGATGGCTTCTCTTAAGGCGTCCCCAGTGTACGTAGGGCAAAAATTTCCCACCAGGATGATTTCACAAACATGGAGGATCATTAAACTTCAACCGTGCAAATCACAGAATTAACAAATAAATAATAAGATGCAGCTAATATTTGTCGAAAATGCTAATGACCCAAATTTCATAATAACGAAGTTTATCATCATCTCAATTTCAGAAATTACGATTAATTTATTTGTCCTCCAGGACACGCCCCTTTTTCCGAGTCGTGACGTGGACATTACTCGATTCTGCGTTCATGTTTCCATACAGAATCGGTAATGCCCACGTCGGCTACATACCATTTGATCGAAATCTCATTTGTTGGAAATCCCATATAATCGAAAAATAACATATTATTTGAAGTGTCGGTCATTTGGTTTTACGGTCATATGGGATTTTGATTATTTGATCCGTCGAGGAAACAAAGATTCGGTCAATTAATTTTTCGGTGATTTGATGTGCTGCTCCTACGTGCCTATACGTCATGACCCATGGTCTCTATGCTGGACCCAAAAATCAATTTCAATTTCTGAAATTGAGATGATGATTTCTAGTTTTATCTAAAATTAGGGACAAAAATATCGTCATTAATAGTTAAAATCTAGTTTCAGGGTTTTGATGTCTTCTAAACAATAATAATAGCACATGTATGTACTTTTCCAAACTAATTGAGCAGGAAATGTGAAATAAAGATACAATCTTTTGTGATAAAACTCATTCTAACAACAAGCAATTCATCGCTTAAAATCCGTATAAACACCGTCCATACCCTCTACCCCTCCTAATCGCCTGATACATATATCGTTCGTATCCAATACAACTCGAATGAGCAAAGCACCAATGAAACCATCTTTATTCTCTGGCACCGAGAAACAAATCTCGTTTCCGATAGCCGCGCCACACCATCTTCCTCGTTGTTATGTATTGCCACGTAAATCGATCATCACCATTTGATCGGGCTTAAATTTAAATTATTTCCCTCGCATTCGGCGAACTCTATCAACCCCCGTGCCAACCCTTGCACTATCTAAAAACCACCCCTAAGCAATTCAAACCGACATTATAGAACAACTTTCGTCTACTTTTTTGATCGGAGAGTTTAATGGTGTGACGTTGCTGCTATTTGAAAGAGAGATAGAGAGAGGAGAGAGGGGGGGGGGGATGACAGTGGCGTAACTGTCATTCTGCCCCCCCCCCCCCGAGACATTTCAAAAAGTTATCGACCCTTATATGTTCATTTTATACTTCTGTTCAAGAGTTTCTGTATGGTAATGGACTTTTTTCGAAATTAATTTATTTTAAACGAACTGTTGAAAAGAAATTAAATAAGTTTCGTTTGATTGTAAATTGGTTAACTATCAATTGAAATTTATGAATTACCTATGTTTATGTTCATGTTTGTGTTATGTTTGTTTTTATTTTTATTGTTTGTGTTCATGTATGTAGGCCTATGTGTTATCCTTCTATTAAATTAGCACTAGTGGAAATTTATTTTTCTGTTGCTAATAAAGACTAAATCAATCAAATAAAAATACAAAGTATTATTTTTAGAGCGATCTCTTTTTCCGCCACCCTCCTTTTCCTCCTCATTGCGCGACCGTGGCCCCCGAGGTCTCGTGGTTACGCCACTGATGAGAGAGACAGAAAGAGAAAGACAGAGGGAGAGAAAGAAAGAGTGAGAGAGAGAGAGAGACAAAAATAGGGAAGAAGTGAGAAAGAGAGAAAAGGGCTGGACTAGAGGGGTATTTGAACAAATTGTAAATTCCAAAGAACTTCATTGGGAAATAGATGACAAGTAAAGTATCGAACGTATTTAAATTGGACGTTAGATTGAGAGATATCTGTAGACTCTTCGCTACCCACGTGGCTTTAACGTTCTTTGAATAACGCTCTTTGAAAGAAACTGAAAATAGAGATAGATAGGCTGTATTAGCTGCCTGGTTGACACAGGTGATGATGTGGGTTCGAATCCTGGACAAGCCATTGCACAATGGTTTCTAGAAGACGTATAACTTGAACTTATGGAAATACCCTTCGATAAATCTTACATGTTCAATCAACCTTATAGTATAATACCATATTCAATGACAATATTGCGTGATTAAATTGGTATTTATTGTAAGAAAAATAGTCATGGTATTCAATTCGTGACGTTTTAAGCTCTGAATCAAATCTTTTCGATATAATAAAAAAATCAATTATATCACTTTATCAAAATGAGAAGATTCAGAAATACTTCGATCTGGAGTATTATATACAGTTCTTGAGACAATATGATATCTTTTCTTTCTAAGCTCTTTTTTTGTGGCTTTAAACTATGATCTGCGATGATCTTTTCCCTCCCCCTTTACCACCCCAACCAGATCACTTCTTCTTCTTCTGGAAATCTCGAATTTCACTATCTTCCTCCCCTTATCCCCCCCCCCCTCCCCTCCCTCCCCGACCTTAGTCATCGCCAATTGTTCTTCTCCCTTGCACTGGGAGACGGCTTGTTTTTGGATTACTGCCACAGACACTAGCGGCAAGATTCCCTTGAATTGCCAAATAATTTAACTTCCTTTCTTTCGGAGTTAATTTACCGTACTTTTATATATTTCATACACATCCATGTTCTGTTTTCTTCTATGCATATATACGCGTGCGATAAATCTAGGACCGTTTTAATCAATCGTTACGCATGGTCACACTTGGAAACATGGAGAAAATGAAAATTAATATGGAAATTCAAGATGAAAATAAAGATAATAAGCATAAATAAAATGATGAAAGTAGCCTTTCCTAATAGGAAGACTTGTAAGGGGTCTTCAGTCACGATAGGGCAAAGAGTTCCCGCCAGGGAGGTTTAACAGATATCAATGATCATACATCTTAAACATTACAAGATACAAAATTGACAAATACATCACTTGATGCAGATAATATTGGTCGATTATGCTATCGAATCAAATTTTATAATAAGAAAGGTGGAAAGATCACTTGTATGTAACAGTAACACTCGATATTTTTGCCATCGATTTTTAATCCGCAGCATACCGTTAGATACAAATAACACGTAACATCATATTGTGAATATTTATTATGAGTCTACAGTATTTTAGAAGATATTGATTGAAATATCTTATATCGATTGAATATCAGTTTCACTATACAATACGTTCAAACGGCAAGCCACTACGATCGTTTATATTTAGTTGAGATTGAGAATGTTGCGCTGTGGATAAGTTCACGGTCATCTCATTGTCACACAATGTTGTATCAAGTGGTCAACAATATCAACCAAATTGTGTTCTCCAATCGCAGATCCAGGATGAGTTTGTTTATCCCAAACTATTCTAGTCACCATGGTAACTCGATGAACTTTCCAGGCTCGAATATATGGCACATTTATTCATTTATTCATTCAAATACATGAATATGAGAAACTTAATTTAGTCTGAGGATCTTGGCCACCAATGTATGTATTGACTGAAAAATAATGGAAATGAATGAATAGATGATTCATGACTAATAAATGAACAAATGATGAATTTATTCATCTATTATACACTCACAGTTGCACAAAAAGCGGGGGCAAGAACTCAAACTTGATAACAAAACTTGAAATATGATCAATTATCATGAAAATGAATAATAATTATCATAAAACAAACCATTGATGGATAAACGTGTATATGTAGCTATACATTTTTAAGAAAATCTCAAATTAACTGTAAAGGGAACTTGATTTATGATTGTAAATCCAAAAATTATTAAAAATCATAATCTTGTGGTGGCCCACGATCCTAACTTGTCATTCTTTGGCTTGATGAGGAAACAATGGCTTTGTGTCAAAATTTCGATTGAGAAAAAAAATAGCATCATGTTACAAAAGTAGCCCAAACGATATAGGCCTAATCGGTTAATCCAGGAAGTTATATTTCGTAAAAATGGCCCTAATGTTGTTTTGCAGTTTACTAAAACTACACTTTATAATCATTTGACGAAAGAAATGACATCTCAATTCTTAACCACCGTCAATTTTAATTCTTCTACCACATCCCTAGCCCCTCTCAAGTGACTAGCGCTCCCCGGTGAAGGAGACACGAACTAGAGGGTTCTGTGGGGAGAGGGGAAGACGCTTGGAACGCAGATGGGGAAGGAAGGATTCGTTTTAATTTATTCTCAACTCTGTTCAAAGAAATGTAATTGCTCTCTAACTTATACTTAGTGGTGTAATGACTCACGTAGGCTGACATAACTTGGACTTCCAATTATCATTGTGTTGGAAATATAATTGGAAATGCTGAAGTAACGATATTTCCAGATATTAACTAGCACTAATGAGTTATTAGTGAATAATAAAATCCTACGCATTTAAGGTTCAGTTTTAAGAACTGATAGTTAGTGGATTGGGCAATGGTTAGTGAATCAACTATTTATAATCACCGTTGAGTACGCTTGTTATTTTCGTACCTTGACTAAAAGTTCGCGGATTATAACTTGACTAAGGTCCTGTTTTACGAATAATAAATTTGTTGATTAAGCAATAATAAGTGGATTAACTTGTTATCACCCTTGGTTACCAATAGTATTTTTGTAGCCCAATTGATAATTAGCTTAATTAACACATTTTTGTTATTGGTTATATGGGGTCTAACAGTTATAGTAAAATCGGCTCTAAATGGAAAGAAAAGAAAGATATGCCGTGACACCGAAATTACCATTCAGCGCGGGATTACAGCTCGTCTAACTGGGAGTTTAGAGTTGTTATCACTATGGTTACCAGTGCTATTTGGTTTCACTAACTCTCAAAATAAGGCCAACTAGGCTTGGTAATACCGAGACCCAGACAAACCAGATTTGGATGTTATACCTCGTGAACGTTACGATTTCAAAAACCTATAATGTTACTGTATAAGACAAAATATCTTATTCACTGCTTTAGAAACTGAAGCCAAGTGTTTGAATCCCGCATATGGCACGGGTTTTTGTGAGCATAACTCGCTCATTCGTACCCCCAAATAAATTAGATATAGGAGGGGTCGCTATAAGCGAACAAAAATCATCTATCAGAATGTGTCAATGTATGATTTATAAGAATATCTCGAGTATGAAGGAAGGGAAAATAATATTGGTAACGAATTCATATGACAAGTAATGTCCAATTCTTATAACGTATCAATTATATAGCGTGAAGTATATTTTTATATATATCAATAAATATATATGGGCCTATAAAAAATCGATGACAGAAATATTGAGTGTTACATACAAGAAATCTTTCCACCTTTGTTATCATGAAATTTGACTGATTAGCGTTATCGACCAATATTGACTGGTCTATGTGATCTATTTGTTAATTATGTATCTTACACGACGGATTCATTTTTATGATCTTCTATATCTGTAGAATCAGACTGACGGAAACCTTTTGTCCTAGGGAGACTATGGACTAGTCTATGGACTATGGACTATGGACTATGGAATATGGACTATGGACTATGGCGGCTATAACAACCGGCTGACTTTATTGACATTATAATTAAAAATGTTTTTCCAATATTTTGCCGACATTTCGTGTGGCACGCAAAATATATCACACAAAATTACAACTTATGTGAATACACAGTTGTGTTCATCACCTTGAGAATATTGAATGGGTAATCATAAATCAAATTGAAATACTAATTAACTGTAACAAAAGAGTCTAATATCCTGCTATGAAGCTGAGGAACAACAAAATGAAGTATTTGAACACATAAAATTCTCCACCCCATCGAAAAGAAACTAAATATTTTCACACACTTTTATTCTGAATGAACGTGCGAGATACATTAGACTTTTTAAAAAGTATAAGACGACGACGAAGTCCATGCTAGCGTATATATATATATATATATATATATATATATATATATATATATATATATATATATATATATATATATATATATATATATATATATATATATATATGTGGATGTGTGTGTGAGTAGATGTGTGTGTGTTGAGAGAGAGGAGAGACGACCCTGGACCGTTGTCATGGCAGCAATCCCTCTATACCCCCGAACCCCACATTAACCCACTCGAAACACCGAATCGTCCGCTAGATCAACATCGTCGACCGTCCGTCTCGCGGGTCGCAACTTCACAGCGACTTGATATGCAGAGACTGAAATGGCTATCCGCGGGAAGATATTCTGACTGGGTATAGAAGAAGTAGATGTGGGGAAACCCCCGGGCAATTTAATAAGATTTCTGCCCCCCCTCCCCACCACCCACCCAACTCCCCCCCCACATCCCCTTGACTAAAATGGGAAAGGTGACAAGCGAGGCGTGCACATCCAAATAGAGGGGGGGGGGGGGGGGGGGCAGAGGGGCTATAGCCCATTATCGTTCAACTTGATACTAGAGACTATTATGGATATAAAAAAGCTTTAGAAAAGTAATTTTATAAATTAATTGGAAATGGTTATTGAATCAAGTTTCCGAGTTGATGACGAATATAATCTCTGTGGAACAGTTAAGTACTGACGTAAATGCAGAATAGAATTCTTATATTGGAAATGGAATTACATTTTTTAATGTAGCTGGTTGAAGTAATTTGGTTACATTACTGATTACTTTTAATTATAGGAGCGTGCTTAATTTTGTTTGTATCATTCAATCAATTGTTAGTCAATAGTTTTCTTGAGTAATGTGGGGTTAAGTATTCATGAATAATTCAAATTGATTAATTTGTACATATTGGTACATTGAACATATTTTCAATTTCTTATTCAGACATCACAATTGCCACAATTGATCAACATAAATTAACAACATTTAAAAAAAATCCAAATTACGTTATAAATTAGGGTCAATTCAGAACTGAATGGATTGGAATAATTCATGATAGGTTGTAGCCAATATTGTTTACGCACTGATATATTTTTTTCTCAAATTCAAATGAGTATAAATATGGTCAATATTATGTTCCATTCGATAGTCCATTGAATTAATTACTAAAATCAATTGAAATTAATTATTTTCAGTAATTTGTATAAAGAAGGGGTTTTGTAATCTGTGATATTGTAACATAACAACAAGAAGTGATTCGATTCCCACCGGTGAAACAGTCTGTGCATGAAGGATGGACTATTGGCTAGCACGCCAAACCGTCATTCAACCAAATGGGGTTCGATTCCCGCCACGGTCGACCATCTTGACTTGAGGTTTCACGTGGTGCCCATCTGTCATCAAGGTGAAGGCCACAACCTCTTACTTCCAACTATCCATAAAACCTGATGAGATAACCTTTAATCTCATCCCTCCCCTCATTCACTGACGCAAATAGATCTTACTCATAGGTAAAATGCGTATAGTTAAGGCATCCCCAATAATCCGGGCGAAAAATTTCCAGGGTGATTTCACAGATATAAATAATAATACAACTTTGACCGTGCAATTAGGATGAAAATAAATGAATACATCATCTTTTGATACAGATAATATTAATAAAAAATGCTAATCAATTAAATTTTATACTAACAACAGTGGAAAGATCACTTTTATGTAACAGAACACTCGATATTTTTGCCATCGATTTTCACCTCACAGAGTATACCATTAGGGTAAATACATACAAATAACACGTAACGTATTGCGAATTTTTATTATGGATCGACATTATTTCAGAAGATGCTTCTCTGAATGGTGTGCTACGATATATTCACACGGAAAGTCACTGAAATCGTTTATATGTGATGTTGACAATGGAAATATTATACACTGCAGGTGGACACAAGTATAAATTTTTTTTTTTTTTTTTTAATAACATCGAAACTTGATACAAAATCATTGTTCCCCAATTAAGGCTATGGATGAAAGATAGGATCGTTTGGACGGGGCACCACAAGGGCGATCTTACCACCCCTAAGATCTTACCACCCCCTTTGTATTATTAGTATAAATAATATACGAAATACACATTATTATTAAAAGTCAAGAAAATAAGAACAGAACAAGTTGTGTTCTGTAACAGGTGGTACTGAATGAAGAGGCCAATCAGTGTAACTCACGAAGAATTCAAGTCAATTACGGAAAA
>OZ023333.1:36291566-36301566 GCA_964007535.1 Brachyptera risi | reverse complement strand
CATCTGTGCAGTTTCAACCCCCCTCCCCCCCTCCCTCAACACTCAGGTGTCAATATAGCTGGGCCTATATCCTCATCCCCTCTCCCCCCCCCCTCCCCCCGCTATAACACTGGGGTGTCAGGATAGCTATAGGCCTATAAACCTATGTTGGACGCTTCACTGGGTCTGAGCTTTGTACTCGAAATCATACTAGATATGTTTTACAACCCTTAGACAGTTCAGTAGATGTTTTTTTAAAATACCATCGAAAATTCATATAAACTCATTGTTCTCTAATTAAGGCTATGGATGAAAGGTAGGATCGTTTGAACGGGGCACCACAAGGGCGATCTTACCACCCCATTTTGACCATTTAGAACCAATGGATTTCAACTTCAGGACTGCACTGTCTTTGACCATAATTTTCCGCCTCAAATAAAACTCTTTCAGTTTTCAAAAGTCCGGAACACATTCCTATTTAAAAAATCATTTCTGTGATATATCCGGACATAACCAGCATTGGTATTAAGAGTGAACAAAACACACGAACGTTGATATCTTCCACTTTGAACTAAGTCTCTTGGGCATCGATCACTTATTCTTTCCATCAACAGCAGATGTAAAGTTTCATCTATATTATATCGTATATCATAATTTGATTTCCGATGTTATATAAATTGTTTTCATCATGTTCTGAAATATTGTATTTGGAATAAAATGAAATGAAAGCTATCTGTCAGTAAGCCTAGGTGTTTCATACGCCTCCCTTGTATCCAGGTGTTACAACTTACAACATTATAAGCTAATGTTAATTCAATCCATTGGGGCAGTTCTTTGTACTGCCAATGACATTCTATTAGATGGACACACAATCAGATGACGTAAGTCCGACATGAAAAAAGACATATGGACGCAATAAGCGTGTAAAAAACTAACCCTTCATTCTGTCTGTTGACTATTCCATTTGATCAATCAATCACATCCAATTCATCAGCTAAACACATTATGAATCAATCGATAAATATCATTGAATTAATTATTACAATTTTGTGTTTTTTTCAAATCTTGAAGTCATAATTGAACGAATTCGGTTCAATTCGGTTTAATTGTAACATTTTCTTTAAAATTTGGTACACAAATGAGATATTTCACAACAATTAATAAATAACATCAGATGGTGATTGAATATGGTAGTCAGCCACCATTTATAAATTATAAATGACATTTACCATACTGTATCATGTATAGTCGCTGGTAATAAATTATTATAATTATTATTATTATTATTATTAAATGAATTGGTAATTACAGTCTTTATCAAACAAGTAATACAACCAAATGTTGATACTTTCGGAAAACTGAGCTGATTTAATAATGAAATTAGGACAATTGGACAAAATTGGAATTATTCTGATTACTCATAAGACAATATAGACACTTTGATATATATCTATTTATATATATATATATATATATATATATATATATATATATATATATTTATATACATATATATATACATATATATATATATATATATATATATATATATATATATATATATATATATATATATATATATATATATATATATATATATATATATGAGAAGATACTAGAGATAATTGACGGTCTTTGAAAATAACGACTTTCGGTTGAGGTATTTCGATTTCCATAAAAATGAATAAATAAATTGGTATTTGTTCTTCCAATCTATATTATACCAATATAACTAAATCCCGTTTGTTGCGCTCTACAAGCAATGGCTTATTAGATGTCTAAAGAGTTCGTATTGATCACTTGTATTAGCGAACTCGATGGAAACTTTGATCCGAGAGATACTAGGTCATGTGATTACATATCTACGTCATCAAGAAAACTCGAACGAGAAAATTAAGTTGAAAATAACTTTCGAGAGCGCTCGGGAGACGATTCTTAGAGTTCGATATTTCAGTGATAACTTATCGAAGTTATTTTGATGATATATACCAAACTTATCATTTGGTAGAGAGACAGATATTTCGATTACGTATATTGAATTCGTAATAAGCCACTCAATTCGTAGTTCAGTCAACTAACGTACCGCTTTAGAAACTGAGGTCACCGTAGTGCGTGGGTTCGAGTCCCGTATGCAAGTGTTTTTGTCACAAATTGTCACTTCATCGCTTTGACAATGACTGTAATATGTAGCTAACTAGTGATTAGAATAATTACAAGATTAATTTTTTTTTATATAAATTTTTTAATTGGAAAAACAAAAGTTGGAAACATAACAATTAAACAAAATTCACATCGCTTATCCACAAAGCCTTATAAGGGCTTGACTGTGGCGATAACATAAATAAAATAACTCTATAAAACACTCAAAAAATAAGTTGAAAAGCAGGATAAAAAAAGTGTAACTTAAAATTACGAAAGAAAACGAGACATGTGCAAAGTTAATCAATTGAAGAAAGAAGTGAGCACACAATGAATTACTGTGAAAAATGCTTGCGCAAAAACCAAAAATTCACACTTGCGCATTTAAGTTGCGATACATTCTATTACTATTCGATATTGAAATAATTTTTGAATTGAAATAACTGAAAATCATCATGCCAATTGACGACTCGCAGGCTCCGCCCTAATGACGTCACAAATCATACCGCACAATCAACAGGGCTGTTAGAACTGTAGTAAAATTCAAATATCCAATCGGGGTATATTCAAATGACCGCAAATGATATAGATCCGAATGGCCTACTGGTAATATGCCACATTTCACATTTATGCCACGCCCATTTCGAGTCGTCAATTTCAGAAATAAGAATTGATTTATTCCTAATTTTTTCAAATATATTTTTTTCACTCATTTTTCTCAGAAGTCATTACGTAAAAATTACCCGATTTTGTATTAAAACATGAACACAAACGGGTGATGATTACGTCACACGAAGGAGGCGGGTCCTGGAGGACAAAAAATTGACTCAAATTTATTAAAATGTGACGAAGATTCTTTCTCTAAAATTGGGGAGAAAAATGGCGTTATTGACTAGAACACAGCCTCAGGGTTAGAAAAAAATGAAATGAAATAAATATGAATATTGTATGAATATTTGTAAATTGTATATTGTATGAATATTTTTATGCTACATATCGAATTATATTTCACGTTTAGAGATGTAGTTGAGTTCCTAACCAAAATCTCATACTGGAAATCGTAAAAATAACACAGGTATACTAAATATAACGATGTTATTTATGTTGGATATGTTGGTAGACCTTCTTCTCTGTAAGTTATCTGTATAAAATGAGAACAGAAGGAGAATTGAAGTGGTCTCACATTCTGTTTTTTTTTTACCTGGTTACTTTAATACTTTTCATGTTTGAGAAATACGTCCAAATTTGAATTTTTACTTTTAATTCACCATTTCAACTCACAGTCAAGCCTTTTTTTTGAAGAATTTTGAGAATGTTTTTTTTTGTTGTAGGCTAATTGTGATTTTCTTTCTGTATCAGAGTATTTGACGAATGGAAAAAAGTGAGAAAAGTAAAGAATTTCATAATTCACAGTGAATTCTAATGTAGCTATATCTATGAATAGAATTAGTAACTTCCTAATTTTTCAGTTTGAATATTATGACGAATAAAATGGGATCAATTGCCTGCTCTTGAAAACTCCAGTGAACAATAAGCTACTTTTCTGTTAGAAATACACGCATATTTATATTTGATCATCTTTAAATTTTGGAGAACAAAAACAACAGAAATTTCACAATTGTTTACGATATTGAATAATTTATTGAAATGTTAATTCTCTTTCTGAAGAGAAAAAAAAATGAACGACTATTGTGAAAAACACATTATCACAAATATAATCATCTCTACCCCCGTATAACCTAGCTGTTGGTAGGATCGCTAAGCAAACAATATCTATCTTATCATCTTCTTGACTACATTCAGTTGAAAATTGATGTGAACAAGTTCTTCGAAAAATAATTTCATATACATACTTGTTAAAGAAATATAATATTACATAATAACGTCCCGGGGAAAAAAATGAGAATACTCACCTGATGAGGGGATCTTCTCTCCCCTCTCCCACCCCTTCCCTGGACCCAGCATCCGAGTCCTGCTTCGCATACAGTATCTGTACAACATCCTATATATACACGTCACCAATTATTGATCTACTATCAAAATACATGAGCAGGATTCTAAATACTAATAGGCCAAGTCTCCAAGTCTGCTTCATCTTCACATTAAATTGACGTACGACACACAATATATATATATATATATATATATATATATATATATATATATATATATATATATATATATACATATATATATATATATATATATATATATATATATATATATATACATATATATATATATATATATATATATATATATATATATATATTTATATATATATATATATATATACATATATTTATATATATATATATATATATATATATATATATATATATATATATATATATATATATATATATATATATACTGTCTTATTTTGTTCCATTTGTATAGTTGTCATCAATAATGAGACTGCATTAGATAAAAGCCCACAGGCTTCTGTCAAGTGACGTCACCCATTGTTGAAAGAGACAGACAAAAATGTTCACAAATTGGAATAATTGATCAATCAGAATATTTGGTAGTCCACCAGTTTGGCCTACATTCAACTGAATAAGCGATTCCGTTCGTGTAGCAAAGTTCAAGTTTTTGTTCCAAAAAATAATTATATTTGTTTTGTAAATATTTATGATTTCAATTTTCAATGTTTCGCCGGTGAAATTATCCAAAGCAAAAACAAAATCTTCTCAAAAAAGCTTCGTATTTACAATAGAATAAACGAACATAATCAGAGCTACATAAATATTAAGTTATTATACAAATTCTGATAAGAGAACGGGAATATATGAAAGATCAACAAACGTTTATTAAAAGCAATTGTAAACCTGATTATGTATATCTAATTTCAATTGGAATTCAACAAATTTTTATTTCAAGAGGAAAATTAAAGATATGAGAAAATACAAGTTATTATTTTGCTGACACTGATATTTCGTAATGCTGTGAGAGCATTTAATCATGTTAAGCTCTACATTGGGTCAATTTATGTTGATTATTGTTATTTGAACAATTACGACGTACATTTAGTTATGTTTAAAATAACTGTTATAATATTTCTATGTAAAAGTATCTCTTTTAAAGCTACGTGACATCATGCACTTTTAAATAAACCATAATTTCTAATTAACATATTCTGACGCATATCTTTATCCTGTGACAAATCCCAATTGAGTCTTAGAACCATCAAGAGCTCAACCTTTTAATCGGTCTTATTAATTCATCCTTATCCTTAATTGGGTGACAATCATTATACATACAAATCTCGATATTATTAAAACAAAAACAAAAAATCAAAGCATCTTCTCTAATAACCCAAGCCCGCTCGTTTGTCTCAAATATACCCAAAAGCAAAGTATGTATAAATTTAATTACCAAGAATGTCTATTATAATTTATACACACACACGGGGCTGTGATTATCTCGCAGTAAAAATACCAAAGTCATACCAACTAACTAACAATTACATCCATCTACCCATTATATTCCCACGCTAATTATCTGTACAACGATGCATGATCCCTCCTCCCCTCCTCCCCCCCCCCTCCCCCCCCTCCCTCCCTCTCGATTGATTAATTCACCGAGTAATAAGTAATTACAATGTACGTGTCATGATTAAGGCCCTATGCAATACCACGTACCACATAACACATACATTCTGTGTGGTTTCAGATAATCAAGCGAATATTGACAGCTCGGAACGGTCAATCGGTGATGGTATCGGATAGGGGAGACGGTCGATTGAGCCAGTCACACACGGGTATGAGTTAATAATGTCGTGTTAGCGTGTAGATGATGGAGTGAGTTGAGATTGTGATGGTTACGAGTGGGTGTTTCTTGTATGTGATGGTGAGAACGGTCGGTGGTTTCGATAGGGTGAAATGGAGTCGGCGTGATGCGATGAGCAACCTCTTATAGGGTCACGTGATGTTATAATTATGTTGGGAAAACGATGTAAATATATGTGTTTGTCATGGTGGTGTTGTGTGGATGAGATCACTATCATAATATGATTATATAATTTTGTAAAATTTTGGCAAACTTATTATAATTATTGTCTTACTCGAAACCAATGATATAGTGGTTTGGTATACGAGTTTTATTTTGTTTGAAAAGTATGGAAAAAAGTGATGGAAAGAAAGTTGAAAGTATGAAAAGGTATGGCCACAGAAAGTGTGGTCCTATAGTTTCAAGAATAACTGTTTTTATTTAAAATAATTGAAATAGGGTGATAAAATTGCCCTTGAGGTGTCCGATTCGAATGAACCTATTTGAATCCATGGCCTTAATTGGGGAATAATAATTTTGTATCAAACTTCGATGTTGATGAAAAAAAAATTATTCCAAGTGATTTTAATCGTTAATAATCCTTATTATTGAATCAAAGTAACATCAATTAATTCATATACATTATTTGAGCTTCATATTATATATAATTATCGTTCATTATAAGTTAATTGCTATATTCTCGAATAAATGAAACACCACATTTTTTTTTTTGTGCTGCAGACAACAATTGTGTTCGAAATAAGTGTGGGGACGTGTAAGATACGACGCTGGTATTTGGGAATATATAATTGTAAGTATCGAAAGGGATCTAGTATATCATTCTGAACGCATGCTGCTAACTGAGATAGGAAATGCAAACCTATTCCGAGTCTCATAAATAAACGATCGTGATATCTCGTCCACCTCGAATCCATTAAACAGGGTGATTCATAGAAGATGTGTTAGAATGAAATGTATTCACTGATATTGGTTTTGGCTGAACAAAACTGTTGTTATCTATTCTTCTTATTCACTCCTATATAACCTAGCTGTTGGTAGGATCGTTCAGCAAACAATACTGAAAATACAAAAAAATTGATTTTCTTTTCTGGACCATTGGAAGATCTATTAGAAAGATCAATAGGTCAAACCAATTAGATGCGCATACAGATTGAAATGATAAAAAATACATCAATCAGATTAATTGATTGATTATTGTTTGCTCAACGACCCCACTAACAGCAAGGTTATACGGGGGTACGAATGAACAGTTCATTATGAAACTATGAAGTGATGATACGTGAAAGGACGTTTACAACAACCAAAGCCTTATGGAGGATTCGAACCCACGCCCTTGGTCAATTTTACTTAGAGTCTTTTATCTTAGGAAAACCAAGTATGCATGTAGATAGGGCAAATATAATGTGCTTTCATGTATTTTTTTAGTCCAGATAAGGCTTTCTTGCTCAAAGGACTATAAATTTACGTAATCTCTTGAAAATGTCTTCAACTAAAAACAGCGAAAAATGTAGTCAGGGCCTTCTCGCTGGTTATAGGGTTATAGGGCAGTATAGCTATAATTCAAGGATTATTGTACAATTTGATATAGACTAAAGAAGGCATTGAGATCTAACAGCACGATGTAGTGATAACAACCTATTTCATCATAATATAAAGAAGGTGACCCAACTCGGGGGTTGAAAGTGAAATATTTCCGGGGTCAGAATCTAAGTCTATCGTCCCGATTGCCTGTAGCGCAACTATCGCTTTTATATCGAACTATTTAGAACAACAATGCTCAACAATGCTATACACGGCCCAGTAGATTACGATAATTATAGATTTTGTTAGTTCAACGATCCAAACGATCTTCCAAACGATCCTATCTTTCATCCATAGCCTTAATTGGGGAACAATGATTTTGTATCAAGTTTCGATGTTATTAAAAAAAAAAAAGTTCAACGTTACCACCGGTATCGTTGCCACTCTTATTTACATCCCAGTTTACAAAGGAATCCGCTAAATCGCGACAGACAATCGAGACGATTGGCTCTGAAATGATCGCAAGAAACCACAAATGCTTTCCATGTTATCAGTATGTGAGTTGGATCACCTTCTTTATATTATGATGAAATAGGTTGGTATCGCTACAACGTGAGTTCACCCTCCTATTTCCTAGCTCTGAAGTGAGTCTGCATTTGGAATTAGCAAGAATTGCTCATCCATAGCAATAATCCAAGGTGTTACAATATCTCGTTTTCCTCGATTCCACATATAATCTATCTCGAAGCGTACAATTATACCGTCTACCCGGCCGTGATTTCAGCTCAAAGCAGTCCGGTCTCGAAGTTATTCCCACTGATGACTATCGCCGCAACCAATAGGTGTTTTCACAGCTCGCAGGCATGCGCTCTAAGTGGACCGACTTGACTATACACACCCGCACATGCACGCATGCGCGCAACGTCGGACAGATTACAACAATTAGCGATCATCATTCTTTAACAGGAACAACGTCTTTTCTTGGACTTACAGTTCGTTCTTACAGTGTTGGTGGTTTGCCTGCCAACGTGATAATAATCGAACTGAAAATTTCAAATATGTTTTATGCCGTTTGGCTATAAATGAGAAACTTTCACCAATCATCACAGTTATATCTATAGCCATATAGTTATATCACAGTTATATTTATAGTTATATCGGTTATATAGCTTACATATCATAGGCCTATTGATTTTTTTTTCAAATAACTCTTACAAATATTTTTTCCTATTTTTTTTCAATATTATTTATCTTTGTTCTTTTTTTTCTGAATAAGTAATCAGTTGCAATATTGAATTTTCTAGACTTTAGCCCAATATTTTTATTAATTTTTGTATCAAACACTAATGTAGGGTCTTTTTGCTCTTTCCATTAATCCGTTATTTTCATTTATATATATGTTATTCTTTGTCTAATGAGCAACCTTCTGTAAGGTATGTCTTCATTACTGATGAAGAATTTATTCAATATACACATTTTGTTGATATGAAAATAACTTTCAGCATTTTTTCTCATTACCAAAGATGAAATTTGATATATAAAAAAAAATGAGTGGGTGGCGCCAGTTTCTAGTACACATTAGTGTATATAGATATTCAAAAGAAAGTAATGTGAGAAGAATATCGATTTATTAGTTGATTTATTTCGTAATTATTCAGATGTATATATTAATTTGGGACATTTTTGAGAGCTGATAGACCATAGTGGACCATTCCAAAGAACTTGAAGAGTTTGGTATTCCCATTATTGGGTTATGATAGTGTGACGACTATTTTTTTTTTCCAAATTCAAGTTATCATAAATTTTCACGTGTTCGAAAGTGATCGAGCTTATGTAACTATATACTAAATTTTGAGAAAATACAAAAAAAAACTCGAATGAACCAAGAAAAACTGACCAAAAACGATGAACATACTTCAACATGTCAAGTTGGTAGACAATAGCCAACACTCTCAGGCCAACAAGCGCACATCATTGTCTCATCTGCACACAAGTTTGACAGGTCGAAACGTAAGAAAACAACGATACTCTACACAAGAGACTGGCGGTCGTTCTGCACAAGACAACATCCTCACCTAGGTGGTTATTAGTGAATATAGGTGCATGAATACCCACGGGTGACCTATGCCTATATTTATACATACTTAAGCTAGCACTAAAAAGAATTATTCGTAATTTTGGTATAATTTGAGTAAAAATTAATTTGTCAGATTGGATAGATGGATAACTATCAAAGTGCTGGAAGGTATATGAAAAAAGAACAATTATGCCTATACGAGATTGGAATACCGATAAATCATTGGCTGACTCTAGTTATAGGGTTTGATATTTTACAATCGGTAATTGGTTTTAATGTGGTAATAATTGGTGTGAGACTTTTTCTGAGGTGTAATATATAGGAAAGCAGGGGTGGACTGGCCACGGGGGGCATTTAGCTTGGTGAGGGGGCTTGATTTGTGGGCGACACTTCATGACGTGGGCGTTGTGGCGCACTGACAAGACGTTCAGGAGATCTGTGTTCGATACCCGTCATGGATCCTGATTGGTACTGTGGATGAAAATTTCATCT
>OZ023333.1:36211566-36286566 GCA_964007535.1 Brachyptera risi | reverse complement strand
CGAAAATACTAACTTATTGTTAATTAATTCAACTATGAATAAAAAACGACTAACCATCCAATTATATATTTATTTAATAAGCATTAAAATCCTGTATCTCCCGATTAGATCAAAACGGATTGAGAACAAAAAATACTCGAAATCCTATTGCAATCGATAAATCTACTCCTCCAAGACTATATTGCAGTTGTCTATACATCCAACCTTCAGTTAATAACGGAAAAAAACAATAATAAATTCAACAAATAAAATTACGAAGTCAGTAGAGCAAGTAACCAAGCAAATTATCAAGTTCTTAGCGATCGTTTATATAGCTAATAATACGAATAATTGTCGGAATGAACTAGTGTCCGACCACGAGCTATCAGAATTACAATATGTCATCGGTAAATCAATCGCACATATTGACTGGAGCGCTGTGGGTGGTCGATGTCGTAACTAATTCAACAATTGAAAAAGGTCGACTATAAAATGAGGTCGTTTACCAACATGAAAAAATATATAGTTGTCATATTTGTATTTTTGTTAACTTTACCTGGGATTATTACCTCAAGACTCATTGTTTGTTGAATGAGTTATATTAATTATCATCAATTATTCTGTGAGGTGGGAAGATCACACTTGTGAGCCTCGGTCCGAACGATCCTACTTTTCATCCTTGCCACAATTTGGGAACAATGATTTTGTATCAAGTTCAGATGTTATATATATATATATATATATATATATATATATATATATATATATATATATATATATATATATATATGTATATATATATATTTATATATACATATATATACATATAAATATATATATAAAATATATATATATATAAATATATATATATATATATATATATATATATATATATATATATATATATATATATAATTTTAGGGATTTAAAATTTTTATACCATTTGAAAACACAATTAAATCTTTCAAAAGCGCTAAATCTTGGACAGTCGAAGTGATATTATATAAAAAACCATAATAACAAAAATTTTCACTTTATTCAGTTGGTATACGACCTTCTCTCGTGAATGCAAGTACATACTGAGATTCAGTTTAAAAAAAGAACGTCCTCTTGTCATTTTGCCTCGACTTGCATGAAATGTTTTGCGATAAATTGTCATGATTTATTTGTCAGATTTTAAACGTTATACATGAGAATATAAGTTATGTGTATTGTACTTTGTACTTACGAGTACATTATTTATTAATGATGAATTTGCTTAGGATATTTTTATGTATGATTATTTATGGTGTAGACTCGTACTATTGAAAGAAATGCAAGAACAATAAATAATAAGTACGATTAGAAAGACGTAAAATTATCATTTGAATATAGTGTTGTGTATTGTAGTGTGTGTGTTTGAATATAGTGTTGTCGCTTAGTACGAAAAAGCCATCAAATGGAATCAATTTCAAGTCTGGGTATTAATGTTATACAAAAATGTTATATCGACTAATATTATGCGCTTAAAATATCGTCTGGAATTAAAAAAGGCAAATTTAAGGCGTCCCCAAGTCTATATAGGGCAAATAGTTCCCGCCAGGGTGATTTTTCTGTTGAAAATGAGCATGATACTAGAAGCGTGCAAGATTCAAACTTGACAAATAACTTACATCATCTGATATACAGACAATAGTAGTCGAAACAGCTGACGATGTGAATTTCGAATGAGAAAGGTGACAAGATCACTTTACCGAGACGCGTGGCAGAGTGGTAACACACTGAACCGTCATTCGGGAGACCGGGGTTCGATTCCCGCCATGGTTGACCATCCTGACAGGGATTTTTCGTGGTAATTCCCTCTGTCGTTCAGGTTGATACTGGGATGGTTCCTTAACAACAGGCCACGACCGACTCCTTCCCACCATCCAAAACACCTAATAAAATAACCTTTCATCTCATCATCCCATCATTTCATTCATCATCCACCGACACCAATAGATCGTAGTCATCAGTATAATGCGTCGTTAAAAACCAATATATATATATATATATATATATATATATATATATATATATATATATATATATATATATATATACATATATGTATATATATATATATATATATATATATATATATATATATATATATATATATATATATATATATATATATATATTCGATGATACTGAAGGAGGAAATGCAAGTTGGAAAAGCGTGAATACAGAAAATAGAATACAACATGATCATAATATTGATTAATCAAATTTAAATCAAATTTTTCCAAGGGAAGTGATAACTGCATAGAAAATAGAACTGGAAAAACCAATTATGATTGAGAAAAAATTAAATAAAAACTACTGAAAAATATATAGAGAACATTCAAATAATACTTAAACTAAATAGGCCCTACGTTGACAAATGTATAAGCTCACAGCCTATTGAACCGCTCGAATATCTATGAGGTCTAGTTATTAAAAAAGTTTCAACAATTCCGATTATGAGTTGTTGTTGTTATCGTTTTAACCACTACTCAATATTCACAGCCCCAACAGTTTAAAGTCAGTGGGACGTTTCGTGCAAGTGATAGTGACGTGTTTAAAAGACTGTGGCGCGCGGATTCAATCGATAAAAACAGTCTTCTGAAACGAAGAAGAAGAAGAAAAAACACTCTCTCTCGTGGAGCCATTATAAATGATTCCACTAAACATATCGACGGAGCGGCCGACGCTTGGTTAGCAATGCGACGCGGTGATGGGACGAGCGCACGTCTCCCGGCGCGTGGCAGTGTGGCCGGTCGGGGGTGTCGACACGTCACGTGGGTTGACGATTGGCGTTATTAGCTTCGGCGTCACTTTCATCTGTACCGACACGTGGCCGACCTCTGCAGGGGTAGGCAACTGGTGTGACAAGCACGGGCATCGGCCGAATATCGGCACAAACATCAGCCGAATATCGGCACAAACAATAGCATAAACATAAGGACATATATTGGCACAAACATCCGGCACAAACATCGGTACAAACACCAGCACAAACATCGGTACAAACATCGGTACAAGCAATAGCATAAATATAAGCACATATATTGGCACAAACATCGGTACAAACACCAGCACAAACATCGGTACAAACATCGGTACAAACATCGGTACAAGCAATAGCATAAATATAAGCACATATATCGGCACAAACATCGGTAAAAACAATGGCAAACAGATCGGCACAAACATTGGCACAATCATAGGCATAAACACCAGCACAAACATCGGCACAAACAATAGCATGAACATAAGCACTTATATTGGTACAAATAATAGCAGAAACATCGGCACATTCATCGGCACAGACATTAGCAAAAGGATCAGCACAAATATCGGCACAATCATCGGCATAAACATCGGCACAAACATCGACACAAACAATAGCAGAAAGATCGGCACAATCATCGGTACAGACATTAGCATACAGATCGGCACAAACATCGACCCATACATCGGCACAAACGATAGCACGAACGGCACGAACATAAGCACAAGCACAGATATCGGACCATTCATCGGCACAAATATCAGCACAAATATCAGCCAAAACATTGAACAGACATCGGTACAAACAATGAAACAACATCAAAGATAGAAGCGATATGTACGATCTTATGGTTTATACTTGATACAAAAATGATAACTCATCATTCAGTCGCCAATATTTACCACTAAATGCAAACCATTAAATTCGACGGTTACCATTGGTTACATTTGTTAATGAACAAACAATTGTTATGAACATCATTCGTCTTCCAACTTCCCACTATAATGTGTTGATAGCAAGGTTACGAACACCATCCACCATTTTCAATGATGAACGATAACCCACTAACAGCTAGATTATTTGGGGATACGAATAAGCACCTCACAACGAAACTATGGAGTGATAAAGTGAAAGGATGTATACAAAACTCCATTTCTTATGCGGGACTCAAAGCCAAGCCCACCATGACTTCATTTTTCTTCAGCAGCATCATAGCTTCAAGTGAGATATTTACGAGGGGCGGTATCATTATTGATATGTCGACGACTTTTTTCACGACGGATAACAAAATACACTATATTTGCACAAATACTCTCATTTAAAGGACATCACAAACTTTAAACTAGATTTTAACGAACAGATATTTATTTAACTCATTTCAGAAAAAAAAACAGAAGGCAATTTTAGATATTATATTCAGTGTATTTGTCCTCCAGGATCCGGCCCTTTTTATGAGTCGTGACGTGGACATAGCTCGAGTGTGTTTAGGTTTGTATTACATAATCGATGATGCTTACGTCATGATTCATGGTCTCTGGACCCGAAGGAAAGTATTGATTTATTGAATTGAGGTGATTTCTACTTTTCTCTAAAATTAGAAAATAATATCGTCATTTTTAATTTAAATACAGTTTCAGGGTTGTGATGTCCTTTAATTTCATAATGTGCATTATATTGAAGATCTATATCATCTAAAGTCATTTCCTTAATAACCTAACAAGAGAGATTTTCAATTCCTTTCTCAATTGTTTTATTTTATAAGATGTAAATAGAAAAATGAAATTGTAACATACAGAAATAACAGAAAGCTGAAATAACAGAAATGAATCAAATTAAGACATCATTAATAATCAATTCCAACCGAAATAAAAGTTCTTCATTTAATTAGGTTCGATTAATATTCAATGTCTCATCTACAAAGCAGATACTGATAAGGTTCCGTCCGCGATATTTGAAACAAACAAACAACCAAAATCCAACCAACTCGAACAAACAACCAAGCAAACAAGGTTGTTTGTTTCTTCAAACAAACAAGTCGACTGAAGATGTCGTCACAACAGCGAGTCTAGAACAGACACACTGACGACCGAATATCAAAGTTCAAGTCAGAAAAAGTACACAAACTAAAACGCAAAGTGTAATACCAGCAATGATGAAAACAAAGTGAGAAACAAAGTAGCAGAAATCTACACCATCATCATTTGAATATATTTCTCTACGTCTCTTCTCTCTCTCTATCTCTCTTCTCTCTACTCCATTACGGCAGATGATTTTCCAACCCCTGCCACCCCCAGCCCCCCCCTTTCCCCCAATGCCTCAACGACATGCAAAAGACATAAGATTTCACTAAAAATGCATCGATTTCAGTCATCTCCCTTTTCCCCTAACCTCCTTATCCTACTCATTTCCTACACACGTTTATCTTACTCTCTCTCTTTCTTTCTCTCTCCATCTCACTCTCTTTCTCTCTCTATTCCTCTTAGCGCAAATTCTCGCATCTTATTCCACCCCCTCACCCTCCTACCCCCATGTGATGGTTGGAGGTGAAAACGGGGTAGTAGGAAAGGGGGTGGGAGGCTGGAGGGGGGGGACTACGACACCCAACGATCGATAACTTACGAGATGAAAACACCGAACGACAATTTTAACCCCCCCCCCCTTCCTTCCCCCTCCCACCCCCCCGGTCTTACACACCACCCACTTCTTAAAAATGCGGAGAATGGGTTCTTCTCGCATGCTACATATTCGGACACCTCGCACTCTCGTAACACCTTAAGCCCCTGTGCTCGTCATTCATATTGCAGCGTGGGTGCTACACACACTCTCTGGTAACAAAACAGATACATGTAACAAGAGAGCGTGTGACAAAGAGAGGTGATGTTCGTGCATGGACGAGAGAATATTCTAGAAATAAGAGTGAATATGAAGAATTGTAAGGAGATGGATGTATGAATAATTGGATGATATATAATATATATACATATATATATATATATATATATATATATATATATATATATATATATATATATATATATATATATATGTATATATATATATATATATATATATATATATATATATATATATATATATATATATATATACACATATATATATATATATATATATATATATACATATATATATATATATATACATATATATATATATATATATATATATATATATATATATATATATATATATATATATATATATATATATATAGAGAGAGAGAGAGAGAGAGAGAGAGAGAGAGAGAGAGAGAGAGAGAGAGGGGGGGGGTGAACAAGACGACATGATCGAGGAAGGGTACGCGAAGTGGTGTGTGCGTGTCGAATGGTCATCGCTTCCCCCCCCACCTTTCTTCTAATAGTCAGGTTGTACGTGAAAATTTGTGAGGATTAATTTAAAATCACAAAATTTATCAGTCGATAAAATATTATCGAATAATTGAACTGCATTTCATCGGAAGACCTATGAGTACACTCGAAGTAAAATAAAGTGGTAGATCAAGTCAAATGAATATCTATGAACCACGGAAAGTATTTACTTCCTCTATGAGCACTGAAACTATAGGCTTCTGTCAAGTAACAAATGACGAACAATCGTTACCATGGTAACACAGCGAATTGATGGACTACCAAACATTCTGATTGTTCAATCCCAACTGGTGGACATTGTTGTCTCTCTCTTGCAACAATGGGTGACGTCATTTGATAGGAGCCTATAACATGTATTCACCCATGGCCAGTTGATGGGAAAATGAAATGTAACATAGGCGCAAATTTGATTTAAAATTAAATTTCGGAAAATATAATTTTATGTGACCGCAAGTGTACTTGGAGACTATGATGATTTAAAACACGATTAGGTGTACTTTGAATTGTCGACAAAATAGGAATATGCAAGAAAAATATGCAAAACAATGTCCGACATACAGCAACAATAAACTTGGCACCTCCACCGAAACTTGGACAAAATGTTACATGATTGTGATATAGATATATGTGTATAACAGAAAAGCAATTCTGTAAACTCAGAATGATATATCGTGAAATGAATATACGAATCGTGAAAATATCGTGATATATCGTCCATTTTCTATACTGTTTTTGAATTGATCGTGAGCTATGAGGCTTAGCTCAGATTATTCACACTATCGATTATAATTATATGAAAACCTTGATTGGTCCTTGACTCCAAAGTGCACAGGATGAAAATTAATATAAAATACATGGAAAAAACATAATTAAATAACTGAATATTGAAATGATATAGAAATGAAATAGAATTGAAAAACTAACGATAACACACAGAAATTATTTTGTTAACAAACAGAACCAATGAAATTATTAATAAATTATTGAGAATTATTCATTACCAATGAGGATTGAAAAAGTAAAAATATGAATATGAATGTTTTGAAGGATGCTAGTTAATTGTTTGGATGGTTTCTGATTCGGATGGAATCCTCAAGGGCTGACATTCCAAACTCATATTTTGAAGAATCATCTATCAGAGAAACGTTAAAAAATAACTAATACAAAAAAAAAATAATGAGGACGAAAGGATGATTATACATAGAATGACCCAGTTCTGTGTGTGTGTGTGTGTGTATTTTTTTTTTTTTTTGGGGGGGGGGGTTGTGTGTGTGTGTGTGCGTCACCTAACGCCAGCCTACGCAAACTGAGAAAAAACCCAGAATTGTTTTTTTCCCACAGGATGGGAAAAAAACAGTTCCGAATTATTTTTTCCCTAGAAAAACCGGTTACGGATACGATTCCATTTCCATATGGATACGGATATGGGTGTTAGAGCATTTCCTTCTCATTTATATTTATATTTCTTATATAACGGCGGACAATTATGGTCACAGACAGTGCAGTCCTCGTGTTGAAGTTCAATGGTTTCGAATAATTAAAATGGGGTGGAAAGATCGCTCTTGTGGTGCTCCGTGCAAACGATCCTACATTTCATCCATAGCCTCAATTAGGGAACAATGATTTTGTATCAAGTTTCGATGTTATTAAAAAAACGACATATTTCTTATTCATAGATATTTATTAAAATCTTAATGCCGTGGAGATTTGAAGAAATTAGGTCAACCACAGATACATGACGTGTTCAAAACATTCCGGTGTTGTGGGAAAATTGGTTCGACGAGAGTTCAAACGGAAAATTGAACGATTTGATGAGATGAATGATTTTTACATTAGGGGGACATTTTTATCAGAAGAAAAAGAACTTGAGAAGATGAGAACTCTCGAATTTTTAACAGAGGAAATCTTGATTACTATGGTAAATATTAATTGTCCACTTGAGGTGTTGTACATTTTTATATCTCTGAGCTCTAAGCTCTCTTTTTATGCCATAAAAATTGGCATAAAATTGGAAATGAAAATTGGGAATAACAAACAGAAAGTTCTCATGCTTTTGATACATAATGGTATATTTTAATGCATTTTAGTCCCTTTTTAGTTCATCCATAACCTTAATTGGGGAACAATAATTTTGTATCAAGTTTAGATGTTATTAGAAGAAAAAAAAAACATTTTAGTCTTTACCAATCGCGGGTATTTGTAGTTTCTTTTATGTCAAGTTGAACTGATAGCTGTACTTTCATTGTGAGTATTGTTACCATTCTTATTTTTGTTGAAGTTTGTTTTCTTTGTTACGTCATCATATTGTTAAATGCTTTTCTATTTTTCTTCGTAAGACTTTCATATGATTATATTTCTATCCACTTTTTACAGGATCAATTCTAAAGGGTCAATATTTATGTGTACAATGATGGAAGAATAAAAATGAACGAAACTGAAAATATACAATATACATAATTGATTCTAAAGGGTCGATATTACGGAACTGAATTATAAGAAAACACAAATACAAATACAAGAACTGAAAAAAAGAATATTGAATACAAAATATTGAATATTAAATACAAGAAATATTGAATACAAGAGACATAGTTCAAAGTGGAAGATATCAACATTCGTGCGTTTGGGTTATTCCTCTGATACCAATGCTGGTAATGTCCGGATATATATATATATATATATATATATATATATATATATATATATATATATATATATATATATATATATATATATATATATATATATATATATATATATATATATATATATCACAGGAACGGTTTTTACTTATAATGTGTTCCGGACTTTCGGAAACTGAAATACTTTCAACTGCGGCGGAAAATTATGGTCACAGACAGCGCAGTCCTGGTGTTGAAGTTAATTGGTTTTGAATAATAAAATGGGGTGGTAAGATCGTCCTTGTGGTGCCCCGTCCAAACGATCCCACCTTTCATCCATAGCCTCAATTGGGTAAAAATTATTTTGTATCAAGTTTCGATGTTTTATATTTATATATATATATATATAACAAAATATATACACTATTGTATTACAGAGATTTCAAAGATGTACCAAGTAATTAAAACATTCGAATTCAATGATTATATCAATATTTATAATTTGTCAGCAAACCGGACGATTTTAATATTCAGCATTGCTCGATGGCATGGTATGATAAGTGTTTTTCAGATGCATCAAGAAGCGTAGTACACCGTTATAATGTTGTTTTATGTAGCAATAAACACAAGTGTGAGGAACCCAAGACGTAAAATCAAGACTTCTTACGGGTAAACCGAAACGCGCGGTCTTTTATAGCCAGAAATATACTCTATTACCGAATATAGTATACTTTAGATACAGGCCTCAGTAAAAACGGACCGAGACGAAATGTAAAAATTAACCGAAATTGAATCTAATATCTCACTTTAATATACCAAGAGTCGGTTGTACCAACTGATAATCAAGTATTGATCAATTATCCATCAATTAAAATGAGAAAATGGCATAAGTAACTAAGGCCCAGTATTACCACGGCCAGTTAGTATTTATCTGAGAGTTGGTGAAAACAAATAGCATAGGTAACCATGGTGATAACAAGTTTGAACTGTCAGATAAAGTCTAACTGGACTTGGTAATACCAAGCCTAAGGGTGATAACAAGTTAATTCGATGATTAGTGCGAATTTCACTAATCATCGGTGGATACAACCGGCGAAATATCGGTTATTTAGAAGTTAGCAGGCATGGAGTTACCCTTATGAAGACCGAATACCTTTCATCGAAAGAATCAAGATCAAACATAACTGTTAATTGACACAAACCATGATAATAATTGACATTACAACCATGACATTACAGTTTGAAATAAAAATTGAAATAATTTGTGTATTGTATTTTCATGAACATCCACGAAGCAACATGCCAACCTCATGACCTCAATGTATTCTCATTTCAAAGTCACACTAGACAACCATTTTATCATTATATATTCATCAAATATTCTTTTCAATCATGTTTCCTGTCCACTTATTTCTATTTTCAGTTCCAAGTTTTTATAATTATTATATTTGTATCATGTACAAATGTGTGAAACAATAGATGAAATCAACAAAAAGTGAATTAGTGTGTATATTCATCTATACAAACATGCGTGAAAAGATGGCCGAGTCAAGAATGAAACAACTAAGAATTGAACCTCACGTTGGGCGCCATTGTTGAACATTTCCGTCGCGTAATGGCGTCAAAGGGTTAGCTGGTTATTATAACCACCGTCGGATCGTTAATGAATATGACCGGGAGGGCGGCGGGGGTGGCGGTGGGAGGTGGGGGGTGCATGTGTGAAGCTAAGACAGTGCACTAGTGCGCAGGGCTGTAAACATAACGTGATTGGCGGCGGTTAGATTGGTAGAGGAGTGGCATCCCTGCTTAGCTCTGCTTGCTTGCTTGCTTGCTTGCATACATGCGGGTGAGTTGATAACACTGATATGGGGGATTCACAGGGATGAAGAAGAGTGGAATTGGAATTAGGAAGATGAACGAAGCGATAACTATACACTCAGCTCGTTACACGGCAGAAGTTTTCACATTTCTCTCTCTCTCTCTCTATATATATATATATATATATGTTGAAAAAAAAATCGACACGAAAATATCAAGTGAATAGATGACTCCACCAACAGTTGAGTTATTTGGGGTTATACGAAAGCGAAGGTATACAAAAACCCATGTTTTATCCGGGGCTCGAATCCACGGACGACTTGACTCGAGTTTTCAAAGCAGATTTTCCCAAAGGACCCATATATACAGCTGTTTGATGTGTATGATTTTTACCGGCTGACTACCACTACTTAAACTTGATGCTGGATGATCATTCAAGACTGGCCTTGGAACTTTCAAATATTTTTTTTAAATTCTGTGAGGGAGTTCTCAATTGACATGAATGAATGCACTATAATATATATATATTACTACACATGTTTATTTCGAACATTGTGTATTAAATCAAGATCAATGCACTTATATTTGTTATATTATTAAATCTATATTATATTTTTTATTATTGAGTGACATAGCCGTAGAAAAAAAGCTGGGAACAGGGAATGCACAACTTTAGTTCTATAATAAAGAAGCTGACAAAACAGATGAACAATTATTCGGATGAAAAAACTATAGAGCTGGCGATTGTCGAACAAATGAAACGAAATGATTGGCGAGCAATTATATCATGTTCAATTATATTCAATGTTAATTATGATATGTTTTTTAAAATGCCCAACATCCCCACCAACTGTTGGGTTATATGGCGCTAGATATGTTTTACCTGCTGGCTGCCACTGTCTGTATCAATTATTACAATCATTCTAGAAAACAATTCAATAACAAATGTGAAATAACATTGTTGTGTAAAATTTGTAAAATTTTTCACAGGTGGTAAAATTTGTTTTTAAAATCAATTACACAAATTAATCTGAACGATATCTGAAACTGGCTTTGCTCATCAATAATATCTCTTTTACTGTCAATCCTTCGACGTTTTAGAACAATATACATAAAATCCATGTTGTACGCTAACTTGGCTGGCCCGATCGACCGTCTTCTTCAACAATCATCAATATCGGTCGGGTGTGTCGATCCGTCAGCTTAGATAGCGACAAGCCCAAGCCTTTATATAAATTAAATTCTCATAAATAACTAATCAATTATTTATAAATTAATCATAAAATGGTTTTAATATAAATATGACCTGTTTCTATTGTACTTTTGATGGCTGTGACTGCACTCGAACCGGCAGTCGTCGTTGCGAGGTAGACCAACAGATGGCGTTCGTATCAAGGTGTGGAACCACAAGTCAAAGCTTGATACAAGCTTCTTACGGAGTCGAGAACATTTTTCAAGAATTAATATCGAAACTTCAAACTAAATTATAAGGACAACCTCACAACCACAAAGAATAATGAAAAACCTACAAAATACTCACAGAGTTGATGATAGCATGGGAAAAAAAAAGAAAAAAAAATATATATATATATATATATATATATATATATATATATTCATATATATATATATTCATATATATATATATATATATATATATATATATATATATATATATATATATATATATATATATATTTATATATATATATATATATATATATATATATATATATATATATATATATATATATATATATATATACAATTATATCAAAATTTCATACGAGATAATAATAATCTCCTAATAATAATAATGAAAGAAATAGTTGTTACACAATTAGGGCCAAGAATGGGAGGCAGGATTGTTCGTAAGGAGCATAACGAGGGCACTACAGCCACTACAGAGAATAATAAAAAATAATTAAGCACATTTAACGCACAACAAATCTAGACGTGATAATTTCAGAGGTGGTGAAAAATTTAAATATTTCCATTGGGAAAAAAGCTTTAATTCATCTTGATATCGATTTGTATTCTTGAATTCTTCTTTCTTTTCACTCCATCTTTGTTCCCCCATTTATTTTAATATTGGTACTGTTTATTACTTTCATCAATTCATCTTATTCATCGATATTTTTTCATCGTTATTTACTATTTCATTTATTCATTCATTTTCATATCCTATATTTGTATTATATTTGTATTAGTTATTTTTATCAAATTTTCCTAATTATTTTTAATTCCCATCATATTGATTTTATTCGGGCAGACATGCAATAACAGTCAGCATGACTGATATATGTCTTACACTTATGATGATAACTAATTGTTCGAGTAATTATTGAAGATGGTCTACTTCAAGGTGGACTTATGACTCGGTTTTGCATAGGTTTTGCAATCGCATGCAAGTCTTAATACGCCATAAGGTGGGAGATCTACCGGAAACACTTCATTAGGGACTTGGGGAGAGATTCCCAAATATTCTGCCACATAAAAGGGCATCATAACCCTCAATCTAGATTTCATTGAATGATGACAATATTTATTTACATAATTTTAGAAAAAACTAGAAAAAATCATCACAATTTCAGAAATTGTAATTATACTGTATGGAAACATGAACAGAATCGAGTAATGTCTACGATCACGACTCAGAAAAGAAGCGGACAAATAAATTATGTATATAATTTCTGTCATTCGGGAGACCGGGATTCGATTCCCGCCATGGTCGACGATCCTGACAGGGGTTTTTCGTGGTTTCCTCTGTCGTTCAGGTTGATACTACGGTTCCTTAGCAACAGGCCACGACCGACTCCTTCCCACTATCCAAAACACCTTTCATCTCATCATCCCATCATCTCATCCATCATCCATCGACGCCAATAGATCGTAGTGATCAGTATAGAGCGTCGTTAAAACCCAATAATTATGATGGAAAACTGAAATTGAGATGATGATTTCTAGCTTTCTCCCAGATCAGGAACCAATTATCATCATTAGTCGATAGAATTTAGTATCAGCGTTGTGACGTCAATCAAGAAAACGATGTTGGATATTTTCTCTCCACAGAAACACACGTATAATTACTCCACAGACCAACAAATACAGAAATAAAATATCCAATCCACATTCGAACACAATCCCACCATTACTCTCCCCGCAACATCGCCTGCATCCAAGCAATATATCCCACACTCCATGCATCACGTCAACCAAACTACTTTAAAACTCGCAAATACATCCATTTTAAATCATCTTTTCAACGATTATTTGATAAATACCACAATAAATTGTGCATTAGCCCGCGCCGGGCCGGCATGCTCCCCGACCGGTTATTGCCAGACACCATGCACAGCCGTGTCTTCGCCGCGCTCCACGGCCGCTCCGCCGCGCTCCACGGCCTCGTGGAGCCCTGGACGTAGTCGGAGTCGCCGTTTGTCAACTGATTGCCATCGCAATCCATCAAAACCATTCGTCATTGTTGTGGATATTAGGAAGACGAGAAACGAGAGGTGAATGATAAATAGTTCATATATAAATATATATATATATATATATATATATATATATATATATATATATATATATATATATATATATATATATATAATATATATATATATATATATTTTTTTTTATATATGTATTTATGTATATATATATATATATATATATATATATATATATATATATATATATATATATATATATATATATATATATATAAATATATTTTTTTCATATATGTATATAAGTTATATATATATATATATATATATATATATATATATATATATATATATATATATATATATATATATATATATACACATATATATATATACATTTTTTTTCATATATGTATATAAGTTATATATATATATAAATATATTTTTTTCATATATGTATATAAGCTATATATATATATATATATATATATATATATATATATATATATATATATATATATATATATATATATATATATATATATATAAATAATATTTTTTTCATATATGTATATGTGATATATATATTTTTTTTTCATGCATGTATTTGTATATATATATATATTTTTTTTTTCATATATGTATATATATATATATATATATATATATATATATTATGTGTGTGTATCGTTGGAACAGTTCGTCTCATTTGTTCACCATTTTGTTCAAAATAGACATGGCTCGGTTTTGCATAAACTCGCATATACTACGTCATGATACGTCACAAGGCACTAACGTCTCCCAGCTGATCTCATGATTAGACGTGACAGTGGTTATCAATGAAGATGCAGTCTATTAAAAGCACGTGTTTCAATCGGATCTACAGGTTTTGAATGATTCACGAATTTTTGCCATTTGGTAATTCCTTAAAAAAATTTTTGGCTGCCATATTGTAGAATCTGTTGAAACTATAGTTCGTTTTAGATTGATTAGAAGCGAATCTTGAATATTGAGCAATGATCAGCACGCTGAATTGTCATCCATGATAACGGGTCATTCCCGCCATGATCAACTATTCTGACCGAAGTTTTCTTGCCTTCCCTCTGTCCTCTATAGGTTCCTATACTGGGATGTAATATTACAACATTGTCAAAATGTTGTCATTGTGGATTGTAATATACAATATTGTAATAGTGGCCGATACATTATTTTTGCATTTGTTTTTCTTTTTTTTTAGGTTTAATCATATACAAGTTATATAGTTTTTGTACCGACTTACTCTTATTTTATTTTTATAGGACAGCCCGCACACAAGACTTTGTCTTACGCGGGCTTCTTGTTTTGGTTTATTATATGAAAATGTGAAAGTGTTACAAATTCAGAGGTACAAAACATGAATAAAATGATTTAAAAATTGAAATTGAATTGAATTGATAATTCCTCAACAACAGGCCACGACCGAATCCTTACCACCACCCAGAAAACACCTAACGAAATAACCTCCCATTCAATCTACCCACCATCTCATTCATCTTCCACCGACGCCAATAGATCCAAATCATCAGTAGAGAGCGTCGTTGAAACAAATATAAATAAATAAATAAACCCTAAGATGCATGCATGAAATTATCATATTATCGGTTAGCAAGCTCACAGCCTAGTTGAGCAATACAATGTACCAAGCTGTGAAGGTGACCTTGAAAGTGCAGTCTCGTTTATTCGTTACCAGACGATTTATTCATACAATTACATGTGACATGTCAGGGAACACCCGGTCGTCTCGACGATCGTCAGTGTCGCACAGTGATTGTGATGAGTACAGCGTGCGGCTTATGACAGGGGCAATACAGTATTAATTACAATGTCTAAGTATTATTGTAATTTTTTGAATGGCTTCAATGTAGCGGTGTAGTGCGAGAAATGAAAGTATAAGCAGACATATTTTTAGACAAGCTTTAGCGAGGATTCAATTTGACACACTGAAAAAAATTGGTGTTCGTTTTTATTCATTTTTTATTTTTTTAATGTTTTTTTGTCGGTTCTCCACAGGTCAAACGGCTACAACTATCAACTTCAAACTTTTTTTTCATTATGCTTCCTCATCTAGCTTACATCTGTATAGTTTTGTGGTATTATCGGGTGGTAACTTTTATTTTTATGAATTTTAGAAATTACAAAAATACCCATTAGAATAACACGGCGGAAAAAAATGAAAGATTTTTAATTTCAAAAAAATTGAAATTTTGTGTGGAGTTGAATTACATATTGATACACATTTCTGGAAATTCTCAGCTTGATCGGGTGTGCTATTTTGAAGAAAAAACATGAAATGTGCCAAATTGGTACCACTCGAAGTCGTTTTTACCCATTTATAACTAAAATGTTACCCAATTGGCGAATGTAGGCAAAAGTTTGGCAAAGAAGTCGACATACTATTACTGTACGCTCGTCTAACAACGCTTATATGGCGTTTTCCTAGTTTAGATGTTGAATTTTATTTATATTTATATACGGTACTGCAGAGTTTATCGACGCAATGTAATGATAACTAAGATAAATTGACGTCGGATCAATGATTAATGTGGACGATGATGAGTTAAAAGTTTGTCATGTATGGAAAGGATAATTGGAAGGAAGCGCACGTGGCCCATATTCTAGGAACTATCCCAGCATTTGCTAAGATTGAGGAAACTAAGAGAAACTCTGTGGGATTAACAAGGAAACTAAGAGAAACTCAGTGGGATAAAGAAGGAAACTAAGAGAAACTCTGTGGAATTAGGATTAAAACTACGAGAAACTCTGTTTAAGAAGGAAACTACGAAAAACTCTGTGGGATTGAGATGAAAACTAAGAGAAACTCTGTGGGATTAAGAATGAAACTAAGAGAAACTCTGTGAAGATGGACGGTGGTAGGGTTCTCGCGGAGGCTACAAAGAGCGTACCTTATGCCGGAATCGAACCCACGGCCGATTTCACTTCAGTTGATAGCGCAGTACGATAGTTGACTGAGCGACGGGGGGTAGCTGACAGTTTCGTTTTCCATTGTTCCTAGTTGAGTTATTATCATGAGGTTACACTATTTATTTTGTCCATTCTGTATAATGATAAACTTAATTCACATCTGCTGTCAAGGAAAAGAAGTAATCATTGCCCAAGAGACTTAGTTCGAAGTGGAAGATATCAACATTCGTGTGCTTATACTGAAAGACTTTTATCTACGGCGAAAAATTATCGTCACAGACAGCACAGTCCTGGTGTTGAAGTTCATTAGTTTTAAATAATCAAAATGGGGTTGTAAGATCGCCCTTGTGGTGCCCCATCCAAACGATCCTATCTTTCATCCATGGGCTTAATTGGGGAACAATAATTCTGAATCAAGTTTCGATGTTATTAAAAAAAAGGTTTCTCAAAGATTAGAACAATTTTTTTTTTGAGCTGGTCCAATCAAAGTTGCTCCAAAACCATACAATTCTGGGCTATAGACAGAACCACACGGATTTCAGCGGTGGCCGATTGAAGCAAGCGACATGTGGAACACGCACATTGAAACAAGTTGAAACAGAAATGTGAGTATAACGAATTACAACAATGACGGTGGCACTAGTTGCACAGAGACATCGCAAAAACTCAACTGATTAGCAAATCATCCTGAGAAACTTTTATAACGCCAAATAATAATGCCCACAGATATTCTTACTCTTCTCTTTTCTGATCGGGAACGGTATAACGTGAATATTCATGATGACAAAATAGAATATTTCTGGAAAATCCAAGCTGGAACATTTTTATTCGTGAATTTACCAGTATGGATATACACAAATTTCAATACTTATTCACAAGTTGTCTGTCAACAATATGAGGAGTCTTGACAGAGGAGTGAACCTATACTATTGATTATTGTTATTGAATTAATGATGATAATTGGAAAAATGGTGAAATTACTAATTTCGGTAACATTCAACTCGAGAAATTATTCGGATGATTATTCGAGGAATATTATATTGTCATCGTTCTTCTGATTCTGATCGGATGTCTGATATTCCGTCTCTTTCTCTGAACCATCATGTTCCGTCTCTTTCTCTGAACCATCATGTTCCGTCTCTTTCTCTGAACCATCATGTTCCGTCTCTTTCTCTGAACCATCATGTTCCGTCTCTTTCTCTGAACCATCTTCTGCATGTTCCGTCTCTTTCTCTGAACCATCTTCTGTGTGTTCCGTCTCTTTCTCTGAACCACCAAGTTCCGTCTCTTTCTCTGAACCATCTTCTGTGTGTTCCGTCTCTTTCTCTGAACCATCATGTTCCGTCTCTTTCTCTGAACCATCATGTTCCGTCTCTTTCTCTGAACCATCTTCTGTGTGTTCCGTCTCTTTCTCTGAACCATCTTCTGTGTGTTCCGTCTCTTTCTCTGAACCATCTTCTGTGTGTTCCGTCTCTTTCTCTGAACCATCTTCTGCATGTTCCGTCTCTTTCTCTGAACCATCTTCTGTGTGTTCCGTCTCTTTCTCTGAACCATCTTCTGTGTGTTCCGTCTCTTTCTCTGAACCATCTTCTGTGTGTTCCGTCTCTTTCTCTGAACCACCCTGTTCCGTCTCTTTCTCTGAACCATCATGTTCCGTCTCTTTCTCTGAACCATCTTCTGTGTGTTCCGTCTCTTTCTCTGAACCATCTTCTGTGTGTTCCGTCTCTTTCTCTGAACCATCTTCTGTGTGTTCCGTCTCTTTCTCTGAACCATCATGTTCCGTCTCTTTCTCTGAACCATCATGTTCCGTCTCTTTCTCTGAACCATCTTCTGCATGTTCCGTCTCTTTCTCTGAACCATCTTCTGTGTGTTCCGTCTCTTTCTCTGAACCATCTTCTGTGTGTTCCGTCTCTTTCTCTGAACCATCTTCTGTGTGTTCCGTCTCTTTCTCTGAACCACCAAGTTCCGTCTCTTTCTCTGAACCATCATGTTCCGTCTCTTTCTCTGAACCATCTTCTGTGTGTTCCGTCTCTTTCTCTGAACCATCATGTTCCGTCTCTTTCTCTGAACCATCTTCTGCATGATCCGTCTCTTTCTCTGAACCATCTTCTGCATGTTCCGTCTCTTTCTCTGAACCATCTTCTGTGTGTTCCGTCTCTTTCTCTGAACCATCTTCTGCATGTTCCGTCTCTTTTTCTGAACCATCTTCAGGATATTCCGTCTCTTTCTCTGAACCATCTTCAGGATGTTCCGTCTCTTTCTCTGAACCATCTTCTGCATGTTCCGTCTCTTTCTCTGAACCATCTTCTGCATGATCCGTCTCTTTCTCTGAACCATCTTCTGTGTGTTCCGTCTCTTTCTCTGAACCATCTTCTGCATGTTCCGTCTCTTTCTCTGAACCATCTTCTGCATGTTCCGTCTCTTTCTCTGAACCATCTTCTGCATGTTCCGTCTCTTTCTCTGAACCATCTTCAGGATGTTCCGTCTCTTTCTCTGAACCATCTTCAGGATGTTCCGTCTCTTTCTCTGAACCATCTTCTGCATGTTCCGTCTCTTTTTCTGAACCATCTTCGGGATATTCCGTCTCTTTCTCTGAACCATCTTCTGGATGTTCCGTCTCTTTCTCTGAACCATCTTCTGGATGTTCCGTCTCTTTCTCTGAACCATCTTCTGCATGTTCCGTCTCTTTCTCTGAACCATCTTCTGTGTGTTCCGTCTCTTTCTCTGAACCATCTTCAGGATGTTCCGTCTCTTTCTCTGAACCATCTTCTGTGTGTTCCGTCTCTTTCTCTGAACCATCTTCTGTGTGTTCTGTCTCTTTCTCTGAACCATCTTCTGTGTGTTCCGTCTCTTTCTCTGAACCATCTTCTGCATGTTCCGTCTCTTTCTCTGAACCATCTTCTGTGTGTTCCGTCTCTTTCTCTGATCCATCTACTGTGTGTTCCGTCTCTTTCTCTGAACCATCTTCTGCATGTTCCGTCTCTTTCTCTGAACCATCTTCTGCATGTTCCGTCTCTTTCTCTGAACCATCTTCTGCATGTTCCGTCTCTTTCTCTGAACCATCTTCTGCATGTTCCGTCTCTTTCTCTGAACCATCTTCTGCATGTTCCGTCTCTTTCTCTGAACCATCTTCTGCATGTTCCGTCTCTTTCTCTGAACCATCTTCTGTGTGTTCCGTCTCTTTCTCTGAACCATCTTCTGTGTGTTCCGTCTCTTTCTCTGAACCATCTTCTGCATATTCCGTCTCTTTCTCTGAACCATCTTCTGCATGTTCCGTCTCTTTCTCTGAACCATCTTCTGCATGTTCCGTCTCTTTCTCTGAAACATCTTCTGCATGTTCCGTCTCTTTCTCTGAACCATCTTCTGCATGTTCCGTCTCTTTCTCTGAACCATCTTCTGCATGTTCCGTCTCTTTCTCTGAACCATCTTCTGCATGTTCCGTCTCTTTCTCTGAACCATCTTCTGGATGTTCCGTCTCTTTCTCTGAACCATCTACTGAATGTTCCGTCTCTTTCTCTGAACCATCTTCTATGTGTTCCGTCTCTTTCTCTGAACCATCTTCTGCATGTTCCGTCTCTTTCTCTGAAACATCTTCTGTGTGTTCCGTCTCTTTCTCTGAACCATCTTCTGCATGTTCCGTCTCTTTCTCTGAACCATCTTCAGTGTGTTCCGTCTCTTTCTCTGAACCATCTTCTGTGTGTTCCGTCTCTTTCTCTGAACCATCATGTTCCGTCTCTTTCTCTGAACCATCTACTGAATGTACCGTCTCTTTCTCTGAACCATCTACTGAATGTTCCGTCTCTTTCTCTGAACCATCTTCTATGTGTTCCGTCTCTTTCTCTGAACCATCTTCTGCATGTTCCGTCTCTTTCTCTGAACCATCTTCTGCATGTTCCGTCTCTTTCTCTGAACCATCTTCTGCATGTTCCGTCTCTTTCTCTGAACCATCTTCTGGATGTTCCGTCTCTTTCTCTGAACCATCTACTGAATGTTCCGTCTCTTTCTCTGAACCATCTACTGAATGTACCGTCTCTTTCTCTGAACCATCTACTGAATGTTCCGTCTCTTTCTCTGAACCATCTTCTATGTGTTCCGTCTCTTTCTCTGAACCATCTTCTGCATGTTCCGTCTCTTTCTCTGAACCATCTTCTGCATGTTCCGTCTCTTTCTCTGAACCATCTTCTGCATGTTCCGTCTCTTTCTCTGAACCATCTTCTGGATGTTCCGTCTCTTTCTCTGAACCATCTACTGAATGTTCCGTCTCTTTCTCTGAACCATCTTCTAAGTGTTCCGTCTCTTTCTCTGAACCATCTTCTGTGTGTTCCGTCTCTTTCTCTGAAACATCTTCTGCATATTCCGTCTCTTTCTCTGAACCATCTTCTGCATGTTCCGTCTCTTTCTCTGAACCATCTTCTGCATGTTCCGTCTCTTTCTCTGAACCATCTTCAGTGTGTTCCGTCTCTTTCTCTGAACCATCTTCTGTGTGTTCCGTCTCTTTCTCTGAACCATCATGTTCCGTCTCTTTCTCTGAACCATCTACTGAATGTACCGTCTCTTTCTCTGAACCATCTACTGAATGTTCCGTCTCTTTCTCTGAACCATCTTCTATGTGTTCCGTCTCTTTCTCTGAACCATCTTCTGCATGTTCCGTCTCTTTCTCTGAACCATCTTCTGCATATTCCGTCTCTTTCTCTGAACCATCTTCTGTGTGTTCCGTCTCTTTCTCTGAACCATCTTCTGCATGTTCCGTCTCTTTCTCTGAACCATCTTCTGCATGTTCCGTCTCTTTCTCTGAACCATCTTCTGCATGTTCCGTCTCTTTCTCTGAACCATCTTCTATGTGTTCCGTCTCTTTCTCTGAACCATCTTCTGTGTGTTCCGTCTCTTTCTCTGAAACATCTTCTGCATGTTCCGTCTCTTTCTCTGAACCATCTTCTGCATGTTCCGTCTCTTTCTCTGAACCATCTTCTGCATGTTCCGTCTCTTTCTCTGAACCATCTTCAGTGTGTTCCGTCTCTTTCTCTGAACCATCTTCTGTGTGTTCCGTCTCTTTCTCTGAAACATCTTCTGCATGTTCCGTCTCTTCCTCTGAACCATCTTCTGCATGTTCCGTCTCTTTCTCTGAACCATCTTCTGCATGTTCCGTCTCTTTCTCTGAACCATCTTCAGTGTGTTCCGTCTCTTTCTCTGAACCATCTTCTGTGTGTTCCGTCTCTTTCTCTGAACCATCATGTTCCGTCTCTTTCTCTGAACCATCTACTGAATGTACCGTCTCTTTCTCTGAACCATCATGTTCCGTCTCTTTTTCTAAACCATTTTCCAGAAGTTCCATAACATTATTGACATCCGAAATCTTCCACAATCCTTGTTTTCCCACAATCCTCCTGCTACTCTTCCAGGTAAACACTCTCCTCTTCCCGTCCGGGAAAGTAATCCCATCGGCGGCGTACAGGTATTCATTGAACGCCACATTCCTGATATAAGCGGCATCTCCTTCATAATACAGATCCCACAATCCCTGTTTATCCTCTTCATCCTTCCAGTCAGGAATCCAGGTGAAAACTGAACGCCTCGCCTTATCGTACTTGAATTGATCCACTGCTGCATACAAATATTCCCTAGTTTTCTGACTCCTGATTCGGTGATAGTTGCCGGAAGGGATGACTTCCCAACCGTCTCCTGGTTTTAGGTTGATTGTACCAGTAGGGACTGAGACGACATTCCTGCGGGAAGAGTCGTATTTCATGACGCCCTCGTATCCAGACAAGAGGTGTTCTTTGAAGTGGAGGTTGAAAATGAATTCAGACTGCACGAGAATAACCGAAGACAGTACGACCAACAGGTTGAAAATCGTCGCCATTTTTCTTGTTGTTTGCTGTTCTTGGTATGGAATTCCTGTTGATCCCTAAGGATAGAGTAGAATGTATCAATTGTGATTGATAATGAATTCAATGTAGTCATACATTATTTTTGATCCTCACTGACATTGGGGAGGGGATAAGTTCATTTGCAAGAATTTATAGAACTGAATATATATTCATACCTGTAGTGTCACCAAAACCAGAGATGAAAGTGATATGGATCCAATAAGTCTGTAGTTCTACACTGTTTCTTATTTGTGTCCTTGGTCTTTTGTCGCCACCAAATCTTGCTGCGTGAAAATATGCTTATAAAAGCTAACGATAACGCTATACGCTGTCTAGTCGACATTAAATAACAATTATTATCACTATTCAAAATGTTGTTGATTTATCATAATTAGGTCTCGAAGCTAATGGCAAGCGATTAGGCCATGCCATATCTGTCAAAACTTGTATCAATGTAGCTTTGTGAATTGCTAGAAATAATCAGTATTTTCAGTATAATTGTATCCACAGAAGAAAATATGATATAGTTCTTTGTTCATCAGCACATATTTTCTAAATGGTTTAGTAGAAAAGGATCGATTGTGTCATTTATACATATATATATATACATATATATATATATATATATATATATATATATATATATATATATATATATATATATATATATATTTTAATATATATATAATATATATATATATATATATATATATATATATATATATATATATATATATTATTTTCATCACAGTAAGTTTTAATTTGATTATATACAACCATTTTCAATACTTTTTCATATACAGGAAGCATAATAATGGGTCTATATGTTCCTCTCCATTGATAGTGTTCAGCACTTTTGGTACAGGCACAATCATAGATGTTTTCCATTCAGTTGGAAAGATACCTTGTTTAATAGAGAGATTAATTATCCCCACAAGTGGTTGACCAGCTGTTTTAATAATTCCTTTCAATAAATTTATTTTATTATATCCCAATATAAATACATACAAGTTCACAAAAGTCAACCAAGCCTAACACAGATAGAGAAAATAAATAGAGAGAAAATAAAATGCAGAAAATGCATATGTTGGATATAAAATGAATGAATAATGGTGAAAAATGAACAATTAGTTTGATAATGAAGTGCAAGATAATGAATGACGTATTTCAAGATATCTGAGTTGAAATAATGAATAGAATGAAGTTGAAGCTGGAGAGAAAGAAAGTATGATAGAGAATATTTGTCTAGAAGCGATAAATTCTGAATGATGTATGTTATTAGACGAGCTTTAGCGGGGATTCAATTCAACATACTTGAAAAAATTGGTGCTCGTTTTCTTTTCGTTTTTTTTTGTCGGTTCTCCACAGGTCAAACGGCTACAGCTATTAACTTCAAACTTTTTAAAATTATGGTTCCTCATCTAACTCAGGATTATCAGATGTCAACTTTTCTAAAAATGAATTTAAGAAATTTCCAAAATACCCATTAGAATAACACGGCGGAAAAAAAAGAAAATATTTTTATTTTCCAAAAACATGAAATTTTGCATGAAGTTGGGTTACATTCTAATACACATTTCTGAAAACTTTCAGCTTGATTGGGCCAGCCATTTCAAAGAAAAACCATAAAATGTGCTAAATTGGTACCGCTGAAGCAGTTTTTACCCATTTCTAACTTAAATGTCACTCAATTGGCGAATGTAGGCAAAAGTTTGGCCAAAAACGTCGACATACTATTACTATCCGCTCGTCTGACAACGCATATATGGCGTCTTCCTAGTAATATTAATATATCATGTATGTAATAATAATTTATGTGATATCACGATTGATATTACCGCCGGGTGAATTATTTCTTAGATCGACGATTGGCTGAACGTTTTTCATGTGACGAAGAGGTTCTATATTCTATCCCTTTGCCTCGGATTCAGAAGGAAGCTTCGAGAAACCCTGTGAAGAAGGAGGGTGACAGGATTCGAACCGAGGCCCATATTTACCTTCAGCTTCCGGCCACACTGAATCACCGCGCTAACACCGAGCTACCAGTTCCGGTCAAGTAATGAATGACTAACATCAGTAACAATGGAGACACAAGAAACTGGGATAATTTTCCAAAAATATAATGATACTTTTTAAAATCTCTTCTCCACATTTCACTTTTCTGGGGTCGATATGAAATATGCATTACAACAAAATGGAACATTGCTACACTTTCTCAGCTGAAACTTGTTTTTATTCATGAAATTATGAGTACATGACATAGTTTTAATAATACTCATTTACTCGTTATCAAAAGAAGTTTAATAAGAATTGACACCGGAGTGATACTAGATATCATTTTATATTCATTATAATTGAGAGAGGATACAAAAAAACATAGTGATATAAAAAATCATGAAATTTTCAGAATTCCAAGTCGAGAAAATTCCATACATATATGAATATGCAATCATTAGATTACCATTCTTCACGGATCTGGAACATGCTCAGATTATTCGACACATTAGATGGTTGCCATTATCTTCCACATTCCTTGAGGTCCCACCTCCTTCCTGCTGCTCAACCAGGTAAACACCTTCCTCTTCCCGTCGGGGAAATTAATCCCGTCGACAGCGTACAGGTATTCGTTGAAGGCCACATTCTTGATATAAACGACATCTCCTTCGTATTCCAGATCCCACAATCCCTGTTTATCCCCTTCATCCTTCCAGTCAGGAATCCAGGTGAAGACTGAACGTCTCAGCTTGTCGTGCTTGAACTGATCCACTGCTGCATACAAATATTCCTTAGTTTGTTGACTCCTGATTCGGTGATAGTTGCCGAAAGGGATGATTTCCCAACCGTCTCCTGGTTTTAGGTTGATTTTACCAGTAGGGACTGAGACGACATTCCTGCGGGAAGTGTCGTATTTCATGACGCCCTCGTATCCAGACAAAAGGTGTTCTTTGAAGTGGAGGTTGAAAATGAATTCGGACTGCACGAGAATAACCGAAGACAGTACGACCAACAGGTTGAAAATCGTCGACATCTTCGTTGATTTTGTGCTCGCTGTTCTTGGTGTAGAATTCCAATCGATCCTTAAGTACAAAGTGGAATGTATCAATTAATAGGAAAACGCTACATACGTGTTGTTAGACGAGCGGAAAGTAGTGGTATGTCGACTTCTTTGCCAAACTTCTGCCTAAATTCGCCAATTGGGTGACTTTTCAGTTATAAATGGGTAAAAACTGCTTTGAGTGGTACCAATTTAGCACATTCCATGTTTTTTCTTCAAAATAGCACACCCGATCAAGCTGAGAATTTCCAGAAATGTGTATCAATATGTAATTCAACTCCACACAAAATTTCAATTTTTTTGAAAATAAAAATGTTTCAATTTTTTTTCGACGTGTTATTCTAATGGGTATTTTTGAAATTTCTAAAATTCATAAAAATGAAAGTTACCACCCGATGATGCCACAAAACTATAAAGATCTAAGATAGATGAGGAACCATGATGAGATAAAGTTTGAAGCTAATAGCTGTAGCCGTTTGACCTGTGGAGAACCGACAAAAAAACATGAAAAAAAACAACATAAAAACGAACACCAATTTTTTCCAGTATGCCAAATTGAATCCTCGCTAAAGCTCGTCTAATGACTAACAATATATGAGACGTAATCATGAAATATATTCAACCGTCATTGACGGTGAAGTGGGATTAGGTTGATTCTAAATTGAATACATTCAACAAAGCAATTTGAAAGAATTCAAAAAAAGAGAGAAAACTGATGGATTCAAAGATCCATATGGATATGGATTGATGGATATCAATGGCTTCCAAAGATGTTCAATTGATGTTGATGTTGAAGCCAATTGGTTTTGAATTATTAAAATGGGCTGGTAAGATCGCCCTTGTGGTGTCCCGTCCGAACGATCCTACCTCTCATCCATATAGCCTTAATTGGGAAAAAATGATTTTGTATCAAGTAACGATGTTATTAAAAAAAAAAAGATTGTGCAAATGTGTGTATTCTGATGATAGGTCTATATATATTTTTAAGAAATGAATTTACACGATTTTTCACACATCCTCTGCAATGTTCTATCGATGTTTTTTTTTTAAATACAACTTTTGAGATTTTCAATTATTTTATCTCAGAAATTGTGAAGAGTCTCACAGATTTGGTACTGAACATGGAATGTCTTCTCTTTCACAGTCGGAATATGAGCTATAAGCAAATGAAAATTCCGAGCTTTTTCCTATATTTCGATTTGTTTTAGAACAGGAGGAAACCACGTAGCATAATTCAGTATCTTATTGTGTGCCGTACTAAACATTCTAAAAATGCTAAAAATCTTGAAGAAATATATAATTTCACAATTTACTTATTCCAATAATTGCAATTGATGTTTATATATTCGTTTTTTTTTTAAATTTTTCACGATTTTTTGAAATGATCATCATGATTCAGCAAATTGAATAAATTCGAATATGGAAAAAATTGAATATATAGACAAAAAAATTATAGTATTCAAAAGGAATAATTTCGAATATTTTCCAACTTGTATTGCAATTGAAAATCTCTCATTCATTATATGAGTCAGGGTAAATATAAATTACTCATATCAGAGCAAAAACAAAATGAGAATGAATTATCATACAATTTATATGAATCGAATTTATATTGAATATCATTCAAACTTGAACAACACATTTCACTGAGAACACCATTTCTTATAATTGCATATTGTGAAATATTATAGTCTATATATAAATATATATATATATATATATATATATATATATATATATATATATATATATATATATATATATATATATATATTTAAGTAAAAAGAGCAGAATATACATGCCTGTAGTTGTCGCCAACGCTTCTAGACCCAATGAGACTGCATTTTCACACTGTCTCTTATATACCGGGCACGGTTCATTGTCGTCGCCAAATCTTGCTGAACCAACACATGGCTAACGACTCAAGGTAATCAAGATCCACATTAAAAATGAATTAAGATTATTCAAAATATTGTTGATTTATTGTAATTAAGCTTCGAAGCTAATGGCATGCGACTAAGCGATGCATTTTATCGAAACTCTAACAGAATGGCACTGCAAATTGCTAGAATAACAAGTATTCTCCATATAATTGCATCGACAGACAATGATATGGTATAGTTGTTTGTACACCAAAACAGAATTCTCTCATCGGTTTTAAGATTGAGAGAAATGTGTGTGTGTTTATATTAATGTATTATTGATATATGTAAATATATATATATATATATATATATATATATATATATATATATATATATATATATATATATATATATATATATGTATATATATATATATATATATATACATATATATATATATATATATATATATATATATATATATATATATATATATATATATACATAAATATATATATATATATATATATATATATATATATATATATATATTTTTTTTATATTCTTAATGAGGCGCGTATGATATACGACGGTGACAAAACCAGAAAAAAAGTTTGTAATATTTCATTTAATTGTTCACGATCATTGGCATTCGTTCTTCACGGAGGTTCACAGGTTCAGTAGGTGGGACATATTTTCTGATCCAAGGTTTTCCCCAGTATGCAAGATGCAACCCCGAGATGCATGTGCATCCAAACCACTGCACCCAAACTGCATTCAATACTCGATCGCATACTAATGGCAAATTACACTCGACATTGTCGCTTCCATTACAATCTTAGAAATACAGTTTGTATGGCAAATAGTTTAGAAAGTCATATTAAAGTGTGACTTATCAAATATACTTACAAGTTTGATCGTTTTTATGAGCATGACTTTTCTAACAACGATGTAAATTGAATCGAGTGAACACAGAATATTGGCGGTTCCGATCGACCGTCCCCTCTGGCTATTAACACTAACGAGCAGCTGTGTTGACCTATCGAAATGTCATTTCTACATTATTTTTATCATCACATTTCGTTGAGATATTTATTGAGTATTTCAATAATTTTACATAACAAGATTTTCATATGAAATAAATTCATATAAAATATATTCGTTCGATCTAAATTGACGATCTGGTTTATTAATGTGTAAAAAAACATGAATATTTCTATGTAATAGGAAGGTGTCTGAGAGGTACAGGGAAGTTCCTATTTTCCCCGCTGGGTGGTTGGTTAATCTCATAAGTTTTTCAAAATTTCGTACAGTTTTTCTCAAACTGTTCTAACCAATTTTGCCCAAAGCTATTCTGTTCGAAGTAGGATACCGACAAAAAGTTTTGCAAGACACTCGGTTCAGGTTCGATCCCCACTTCCATCAATGTGTATGTTTCCTTCCATACATAGTCTCTTTCAACTATACTCCGCTCACCCACCAGTCCACACAACGCGTTTTCCAGACAGGCAGACAGCATCGTACAACAATCTAGTGAAACCAAACGATCAACATTTCATTACTCATTCGCTTATTTTCTCACATCCAATACGAAGTCAATGAAACGTAATCGTTTGATTTGATGTCACGATCTGCACTGTTGATATGTGGGTTTGAACATATAATAATAATTGTAGTTTATATCCTGGGCAAGACTGCGAGATCTGCATTCTATGACCCCTTGCCGTGATAATTACACCTTCTAACTTGTTACAGACACGCCGCGTCTATGATACACTACTGTACTCTCTCTCTCTCTCTCTCTCTCTCTCTCTCTCCTCTCTCTCTCTCTCTTTCTCTCTCTCACTCTCTGTATCTCTCTCTCTCTCTCTCTCTCTCTCTCTCTCTCTCTCTCTCTCTCTCTCTCTCTCTCTCTCTCTATCTCTCTCTCTCTCTCTCTTCCGCAATGATAAACTGAACATAATGATATCATTGTTCGATCAGCAAAACCAATAATTATATTATTGATGAAAAAAATGTTGGTGAAAATAAGAGTAATAATGAAGATGGTATATCTATAATTAGTTATAATTTCAATTGTTTAGCTTGAATTTATATAAATTAGTATATACTGGTATTCATTCATCAATGTAATTACTCTTTCCTTCCTAATTTCTCTTCTCTCTCTGTTTGTCACACGCGCTTATATATGATTCGGGCAAATAACGAACATAATAAAATGAGTAAATATAATCCGTTAATTTAATTTGTCCAAATTATGTGTGTATATATTTTGTACACGTAATCTAATCGATTCAGCTCACACAGGCCTACTCAAAGGCCAGGTCAAAGTTGATAATTAATTTTTTTTTTCCCGTGAAATGCACTTGGAATTACGTACCAATGACCAAAGTCACTTCACTAATACCATCAATCATTTTCAATCAATTCTCAAGCTCAGATAATTGCACTTGGATTGTGAACAAGGAAGCAAATCACACAAATCAGGTCAACAAAATTAAAAACACATTATTTTCCATTAAAAACTCATTCCAATCAAAAATCGATTACAAACAACAATGAATTACAGATACGATTGGAAACAAACGCAGCACAAGTTATACATGACCAAAGTAAACACGTAATAACAACACGTGGCCGTGCCAGAAGAACAACAATCGTCTATTGTCTCGCACGTCGTCTGTTGTTCCTCCTCCTCGTTGTCGTCGTCGTCGTCACTGAGGCGCAGCTGGGTGAACTGTGTTCTCAGCTCGACGTCACGTGGTTTCATGTTGACCCCACCGAGGATTGGTTATGCTGGGAGATAAAAGCACTGCTGTTTGCAAGACACGTTCCCTTGATATATATATATATATATATATATATATATATATATATATATATATATATATATATATATATATATATATATATATATATATATATATATATACGATAAAATGTCACTTTTCAGAGATTTGCCCTTCCTTGAAAAATTTTGTGGCTCTGAAAAGAGCTCTGAAGAGAGACCGCTGAAAAGAGCGTTTCAGCCGAAACGTCGAAACCCCAGGCTCTTTTCGGAGCCACCAGTTGTTTCAAGGAAGGGCAAATCTCTGAAAAGTGATATTTTATCATCATCTTCCGGCCCTCAAAGTCTACAGTACAATATATATATATATATATATATATATATATATATATATATATATATATATATATATATATATATATATATATATATATATATATATATATATATATATATATATATATATATATATATATATATATATATATATATATATATATATATATATATATATATATATATATATATATATATATATGTCTATGTAAGCGATATTTGATGAAATCTTGGGAACCAAATGATGGGGTGTTGTAGTATGAAAACACTGATGAGAGCGTTGTTTTGATTGTGTCAGCGATATTATATAAATTTTTCAATAAAAATTGGATCCCATCTAAGGACCGGTATCATGAAGCCCAACTATGTCGGTTTTATCAACCTTGAACTAGCTGGAGTTCACTCAATAAAGTTGTTGATTAGCTTGGATATCAGCGTACTTTTTTTCACTGATCCCAGATTTAATACTAATCTTCGGATTAGTAGTTTGTTAAAACTGACCTTGAATATAGTTGTTCATCGAATAATTAACAAGATTTGCTTGGCAGAATATTTTTCCAAAGCTTGTCATACAACTCTCTTTGATAAACATCATAATACTGGGTCTGAATTAGAAAATTTAAATTAATTGAAAATTTTCAATTCAGAATAGAGTGATTTTATTTAATAAATACTGGTTATACAGATATGAAGTATTCTGAATAGGTTTCTTCGCTATGAAGACCAATAGATAGGAACATAGTCGATAACCACGTCTCATTGACACCAAATATGAGTTATCCCACCAATAAATAGATAATTTGGGATGCATTGGCCATAGCACTCACACCAAAATGTTAACACAAGCAGCCCTATCATTGTTTAGCCATTCACTTGTCCAAATATCTCACTTGCAGTTTGTGTGTCAAGTTCCCACCAATGATTACGTTATATGGGGTCCACCGTTAATGTTCACAGACTTCATCGACAATTGGTTTCAATACATCAATTATTATTATTTTTGAAAAATCGATTGGAAATGAAAACACGAGTGTTTAAATATTGACCCCACCTAAAAGTATGATAATTCCACTCCATAGTCTCCATCGACGATTGATTAATTCTGTCTTCACTGCATTTAAAGTTTAAATACATTTCAACTATAATATATTACTATAATACAACTGTAATACTGTCATTTTGGATATTATATTTAGTACTTTCAAAATTTCAGCCCACACATAGAGAATCTTTATCTTCATCAAAAATTATGAAAATAAAAGTTGTTAAGTGTCTAGAAGATGAAAATAAAAATGGTTTTTTAATGATTATTATTTTTTTTTCAATAACTACTTTGTCATGTCGAATCTTATTGGATATGTATTTAGAGTTGTAGGAATGAAAGATTCCCATTCAGTAATTGGTCGTACATTTTGATGTGAAATGTACCATTTTGTGGCTAACCACTAAAAAAAACAGGTGGTGCAAACTCTGGAAGAACTATACGGGGTTCCACACAATTCGGGACTTCTCAGTCTGAGCCAGAAAACTGTCCAAATACCATTTACTGTCAATAGTTATCCGAGAAAAGAGTTGACGATTCTTTCCTACTTGACCATTGTTCTCTTTTTTTTTTTTTTTTTTTTGAAGAAGTTTATTGTTTTAGGGCCTCAACCCATAACATATTCATATTAAATGGATACAAAAATAAAAACACGGTACACAGTAGGCCTACCACCGGTTAGATATAAACAAAACAAATCAAAACAAAAATAGAAATACATCAATATGCATGCAACTATAATAATTAGTGCTACTCTGTCAGCACAAACGACCTCAGTAATAATGATCTGGAGATAAAGTTGTATATGTTATGCAATTTTACTTCATCTTGCACATTGAACAAAATTGTTCACTCCAGTTAATTTTGTATTTGAAAACAATTCTGCATACAATATAGCTCTTATTGTCTTCAGAACCGTGCATATTTCCACAAAATAGCTGAATGTAGCTAAATGTTCTGAAAAAGACATTTATAGTGAATAATAGTGGAATATAATATAATGTAGAATTAATAAAAATACCAACAACATGAAAAAAATTTAAAAAAATATATATATTCATGTGAAATATTTAGATTTGATAGACCATTTCATCAATGCTAAATTCCTACATCAGCTAAATGTTCTGAAAAAGTCATTTACAGTGAATAATAGTGAAATAGAATATAATGTAGAATTAATAAAAATACCAACAACATACAAAAATTCATAATTTAAATATATATCCATGTGAAATATTTGGATTTGATAGACCATTTCATTGATACTAAATTCCTACATCTCTAAATATGATATATAGAAGCGACTGCAATATCCGCACAGTAATAAACATGTGCATCTTTAATGAAAAACTTACTTGCTGTTGCTAACACTTCACCTGGCAGTGGTTTGCGCTCATACAAGTAATGGCGTAAACCACTTGTCAAACAAACGTTCAGGGGGGCCAATACCAGAAAGATAAAATAGGTGATAAACATTAGCGTATATATACATATATACTTGCATATATAAATGAGAGAAGGTCACCTACCAATATTACAAAAACAGATGCCATAGTATATGGTTGCGTTGTTTTTCAGGGAATATGATTTCAAAAACGTGATTTACGATAATGAAAGCAACTGCATCATTCAAAACCGTTGCATCCTCAAAGTTGCAGTGAGATCATCTATAATTAAGGAAGTGTTTATGATTATTTTAGTTGGTAGACGACCTTTTATTCCATAGATACAAGTATATATACGTGTCATGGTAGAATTATCACGGATAGGGATATTATCACTGCCGATAACCTCAATGTGCTGTAATGATAGGTTGGAGGCGCGATAGAACAAATAGTTATACGTTATACTTGTATAATTAAAGACATATGAGGTCTTGTTTGTTCAAAAAACACTGATGAATGAAGAAAATACACTTCAATTTGAGAACCAAACAATATGAATCGATTGATCAAGTTTGGTACTGAATAGGTACACTGCTGAAGTGGATATAGAAGATATTTTGGAATTGCTACCTTCTTGTGACCATACGATATATATATATATATATATATATATATATATATATATATATATATATATATATAAATATATATATATATATATATATATATATATATATATATATATATATATATATATAAAAATGTATATATATATATATATATATATATATATATATATATATATATATATATATATATATATATATATATATATATATTTATATACATATATATATATATATATATAATATATATATATATATATATATATATATATATATATATATATATACTCATATATATATGAGTGTGTTCAAAATTGTTCACAACACATATATGAAGCCGGGGGGAACCAAAGTTCTACTCCAACAATTTGATGTGAAAAAACATCAAAAAACGATCTAGCAAAATATTCTATACGAATAAACTCTTAACCACCAAATTCCACAATGAATCGTTCCAGCCATCGATAATCACTCGATGTTATTCCGAACAAATCGAAACATATATCGATTATCGAATATCGCGGTGAGAATTCGCAGGTCGACCCGACGATCGAGTATAAAGTCGATGCTTATCCCCGTGAATTAACCGTCGAATTACCTCAATTAAAAACTACTCGGTCCACCAATTATTAGAATACACTTTTACAATTTGAAGTCGTGTCGATGGTTTTTTCTCCTACGTGTTTGTTTCGATTAAAATTAATAAGCAGTTGAAACGATCAGTAGTTTGTTTAAGGTGACGCAACGATAACATCGAAACGGAAATGAATACTTTTGCTTCGATTCTTTACATAATAACTGAGATCAATTGGCGACGGTGAATGATGAAATGAGGTGTTGGGATGATAAGACGAAATATTATTCTATTACAAATTTGTTATTTTGTTATTTTGTATTGTTCTCTTCTATAGTTATTTTACATTCGTTATCAATTATTAGTATGCATCAAATATATATTGACACAAATGAAAATAAGGAAGAGAAATACACATATATATATATATATATATATATATATATATATATATATATATATATATATATATATATATATATATATATATATACATATATATACATATATATATATATATATATATATATATATATATATATATATATATATATATACATATATATATATATATATATATATATATATATATATATATATATATATATATATATATATATATATGTTTTTTGACAAAAACGTTCATATATATACATATATATATATATATATATATATATATATATATATATATATATATATATATATATATATATATATATATATGTATATATGAACGTTTTTGTCAAAAAACATATATATATATATATATATATATATATATATATATATATATATATATATATATATATATATATACATATATATATATATATATATATATATATATATATATATATATATATATATATATATATATATATATATATATATTCATATTTAATATTATATTACACTTGTAGGGCATTTTGACCGTGATGTCAATAGAGACAACGAATAATAACCTGTAACGATATCAACATCAAGCCAACCAAAATATCAAAATATAAAATAATCACATGAACCAAGAGTGTAAATTTCAAATTTTAATTTCTCATTAATACTGCGCTGTCTTCACCAGAAACTCAGCACTTCATAATGATTGAAAATCATCGCCAAATTACAGTGAGCTCGATGTTGTTCTCATCACGATAACAGTTCGACACCACCAACCGTCATTGCTAACCGATAGGGGAGACGGACGCTCGTAACAGGCAACACGGACACGTGGACAAAGCACACCGACGTGGAAGATAATAATACTCGACAGGAAAGTTAGTTATGATAATGTTACTCGGCCGCCAATCACAGCTGTTTAATTACCGGGCTCAGGTTGGCAGCTCGTGTTTGCACACCGCCTTGTGGATATGAGGAACTCTGATGAAATTCGAGATAAGGTTGGCAAGCTGGGGACTTCATTAGGTATTACCCACCTTAAAAAACCCAATTTGGTATACCTAGGTATAGCTAGGTCAGCTGAGAATTTAAAATCACCGTTCGGCGTGGGTTCGAGTCCCGCATAAAACATGGGTTTTCGTAAACGTCCTTACACTTATCATCTGATCATAGTTTCGTAATCATCTGATCATTCGTACCCCCGTATAACCTAGCTGTTGGTGGGGTCGTTAAGCAAACAATAATCAATCAAATCAATTTGATTACTCAGAAACGATTTTTTGAAATTTGATTATCATTCCATGAGTACAATTGTTATATTCTCTTTCGAGTCACACAGTTGATTGTGCTTATTCTCATTCAGAAATTGTTATAATTTCAATATTGAGGTAAGGCAATAGAAAAAGACAGGAGTGATTATTTAATATATATATATATATATATATATAATATATATATATATATATATATATATATATATATATATATATATATATATATATATATATATATATATATATATTCTTCAACGTTCCACGATACATGAGGAGGGTGCTCGTTGGAGGTCTGAGATTATTCAACATAAATACGAACATTTCACGCGTTTTGAACGTATTACACGTTTCTCTCAAAAGGTTCAAATTCATAAAGTAGCAGCGAGATTATGTACAATCAGTAATTATCGACATTTTTCAAACTATCTCATTGGTAGGCGACCTTCTTTCGTGGATACAAACAGTCTATCTTGTCTGGTTCTTCTTCCTACTGTTGGTATAATGTGAAGGAGTTTGCTAAGAGGTTATTTATAGGATCAGCTGATCGATATTTAGAGTAGTTTATTATATAGTGGTGGTTCAAAGACGCGCCGACAGCGACGTCATTTAGCGCCTATACGTTCATGATTATTGTTTGCTTAACGACCCCACCAACAGCTAGGTTATGCGGGGGTACGAACGAGCATGTGATGATGAGTGAAGAGAGGTTGATAAAAACACATGCCTTATGCGGGACTCGAACCCACGTCCAAGGGTGATTTCAGTTTAAGAAGCGATGCCTCAACTGACTGAGCTACGGATGTTGGCCAATTCGTTGGTTCTATATTCACTGAAAACTATCAACTGAAAACCAAGTATATAACTCACACATACTGGTTTGGAAGAACCAACTCAGTAGTTGTAGGCCTAAAAGTTATAATTAGGGATAATCTATCATCATGATCCCGCAAAACTTGAAGGTTTTGAAAGAGATAGTTGTGTTTCTCAGAGTGAATCACGTCTCAAATTCAATACAGAACAATCAATCATCAAATAGAAATCGCTTTCACTAAATATGATCAGAAGATTGTTTTCAATACTATATTGATACAACATCTCACAATACAAATGTATAAAATATCGAAAACACTTCTTTTTAAATACATGTAACTCCATATAATATATGAATATATATATATATATATATATATATATATATATATATATATATATATATATATATATATATATACATATATATATATATATATATATATATATATATATATATATATATATATATATATATTCATATATATATACATATTTACATACATATTCATATATATATATATATATATATATATATATATATATATATATATATATATATATATATATATATATATATATATATATATATATATATATATATATATATATATATATGTGTGTGTGTGTGTCTTTCAAATGTCAATTTGCTGGTGAAAATATTTCGCCCCATTGCTATTTGTCACCCTATAGGCCTGGGCTTCGTGGATGAGCCTGTGCCTCAATAAGGCCATGCACACAGTAATGATTCTTCACCAAACGTTCTGGTTGGTAATGTGCTAACTCGAACAAAACCAAGAGGAAAAGATTCAAAATGAAAAGGAGTGAATAAAAAACAAAAAATCAGTAGTGATCAATAGTAATCTGCAGCGATGACTTAATACACCCTTAAAACCAACGTCCCATTAGAAAATCAAACTGTTTGATTTTCATGGCCCAAACTAATGCTTTCAGATTACACTAAGCACGATTTTAATGAAGAGGAACGATATTAATTTCTCCCGACTTTTACTTTCAACGTCAACTGCCGCCGCGTTAATTCCCGTCTCATCCCTAACGGGCGTCCATCTAACCGTTAACCGTTAACCGCTGGGCGTTAATTAGATACTTACATTGTTAACGCCACATTAACTTAACGTTAACTGCCAAACGAATGGTACGTGTAAGATCTTTTAGGATGAAAAGTAAGAAAACCTCGCCTTCCCCTCCCCCCCCCCCCACACTTCCCATACCTCCATATTATATTATCAGTGGGGACAATAATACGTATCACCCCTCCCCACTACCACCCTTGTCACATCCAGAGAAAGAATATTTCACACCAAAAGTAGAGGACAATGGAAAGTAAGAAGTTACGAACAAAAGGAGTGTGGAGAGAGAGAGATGGGGAGATGGAGGGGGGGAGAGGGGAAAGAGAACGAGAAAAAAAGAGGACATTTTTAGTATTTATTCTTTTGAAAAGAAAGAACATGGTTGAAGCATTAATTCAAGTAATAATGTCGTTCGGGAGAGAATTTTATGAGTTTTTCAGGGGCGTACGTATAGAGAAAAAAAAAAAAGTTTTTTAAAGAAATATAAGAAATGGAAACGAGAAGTTTTTTCTTCCTCCGCAAAATGAAGATGAGATGAGATGGGAATATGAGCGTACGTTATTTAAATATATAATGAGGCAATATGAAAGTGTGTTTTTCTTTTCACTTTTTCTTGTAAAAGTGTTGTAGACGTTGCTCCTGTAGGATATTATGCTGGGGGCTGGATTCACAGCCCGATTGAATTCCCGTATAGAAATGGGGATAAGGGAATGATTACAATATTATAATGGTCGTTCAGCTATAAGATACATATACAGTGAATTATAAATGATTAGAATATGAATGGAAGAATATAGTCACAAGATACCTTTCAGTCAACTTTACTGTTGGAGCTAAAATTGTGAAATGAATTAGCCGTCAACGTTCAACTATTAGGCGATGTAAGCCGGATAGATTTTGCTTATACCATCATGATTGAAGGTATTAGAAATATCTGTACCAAAATTAGAATTTTGATATCTCATACCGTTCGGAAACTATCACAAAAAAACTGATATCTGGCTGTATCGAATGTACGCTAATAGATCACAAGAACCTACCAGAGGCGTGCTAGCTTTCACGCCGCGAATTTTCACGTACGTAGTTGTTGAATAATCAATTCAAAAATCTCTTACACTCAATTTCTAAAGAAATACACCAAATACAGAATATCTATGATACCTGCGTACAGAATCGGCGCGAAAGATTGAATTGCCATGAAATATTCGAAGAAATATCGCCAAACATATCTAAATATTTCTACTCAAGTCCGTTAGATTCTCTTCAAAACTCTGCAGCTTCATTGCCAGACGGCAAGGTGTTACCATAACAGCGTCAGAACTTAGACCTCGAAGATATGAAAAGAAGCGGCTTAGCCGCAAACCATTCAAACAAAGCACGTCAACGATAAAGAAAAGGGTCAAAAAATATGTTTCATAATATAATATAATATATATTGAAAAGAGTGGGGGTGTAAGTTTCACTATTTGAATACATATACGTTGAAAGAGAAATGGGTTAGTATGGCCACTTGTATATCTTAAGACTTCTTTGTCATGGGCTATAGATACGTTTTGCATTTAAAAAAAAAAGAAGTTGAAGACCTGGATAACGGTGTGTTCAAAGCGTTCAAGTACGATTTCCGGTTGTGATGATATAATATTTCAAGATCTCTGCTCTATTTTACATGAATATGCATCAACAATATAACTCTTCCCTTCTATTATAAGCTACAGTAGATGGGCATTGTTGCGACTATCTTAGAAAATACTTTAAATAGAATGCAACTTTCGAGAGCTTCGGTTTGATTTTCATTGCGTTGCTTTATAGAGAGGATGATCGAAAGTCGACCGCAATGGCAACGTAGTGGCCACACAATGTGGGGTAGTTGGGTGGGGGTGGGGGGGGGGGTTACGCCACCCACTACATTGCGGTGTTCGGCGCGCACGACGTATAGGAGATACGACCGACAAATTGTGTGCAAACAGACAAAATGATAAGTCGCAAGGGGATTTTACACTACGTTCTATAGCTGTATATAAACTTACATAGATAACGTGTATGCAATTGTGTGTGGTACATACTTCTGTGAGATGTTTTATTTGTGTCTAGACCCCGACTGATACGACGAGTTATCAGAAGAATTGTCTTGGATATCATTGAGCGGTGAAGTGATTGAGACGGGTATGGGTTCGAGTCCAGATTGAGTTGTTTGTGAAACTACTGGGACAAGTGAACTGTCATTCAGGAGACCGGGGTTCGATTCCCGTCATGGTCGATCATACTGACAGGGGTTTCTCGGGTTTCCCTCTGTTGTTCAGGTTAATACTGGGATGGTTTCTTAACAACAGGCCACAACCCACTCATCCAAAAACATACAACAAAATATCCTTTTATCTCATCATCCCACCATCTCATGTATCATTCACCGACGCCAATAGATTATCAGTACAGTGTGTCGTTAAACCCAATATAAGTGAATAAATATGAACAATTGTATGATACTAAGAAGGTAGGCCTACCATCCGCTAGTTCTTTCTTTTGAATAGTGTATGTGTGTCTAATATAACACAGAAACACAAAGGGTCGGTAGGCATCACTTGAAATCGTCCAAATTTAAATTATACAGGTACATTGTAATATCAATTACTCTGACACATTGTTTAGCAGTCTACTGTCTAGCCTAGAGGCGAGAGATCAGGATTCGACTCGTTGCTACTTCTCCCATAGAACCTAGCTGTTAGTTGGACACCACTAACGCTGCTCAACGACCCCACCAACAGCTGGATTATATTGGAGACAGTTATACAACTTTCAATATAATAAATATCAAACGCCCGGTTCCAACAAGTCAGGTTGGGGGGTGATTAACACCATCCATCCAGGACCTCTTAATTGATACCCAGTCAGTGATGCCAATCCTATCGCAACAACTTCCTCTTCTTCACTTTTTTCCTCTATCTCCACTAATATTCGTCATAATGAGTCTAAAATACTGACCAGATGAGCGTAGAGAAGATTCCATTTTACATACCGAAAAAAATTGACTTGGTTTTATTTTTTTTTCGGTAATTTTGTGCACGGCATACAGGTCAGGAAAAAATACCCATCGACTTGAAACTTTTTCTACATATTTCTGTTATACCAGAATAGGCTGGGATTGTTTTTCAGAGAAATCGTTTGGAAGGGTTTTCCGGAAAAAATCGGAGAGTTTGAAAAATCCTCATAAGAATAACCAGAAGGAAAAATACTTGAAAAACAAGAATTCTTTAAAAGCTCTCAAATTTTCACCGAATATGAACAAATACTATCATACACCTTTTCAGAGGTTTTTGCAACAATCGGATGAGAAACAACAAAGAAAACGCAATAAAAGTGTACATTTTATTGAATAATTGGATCAATTGGTTTTGCAAAGTGTATATATGCGACAGGTTGCAGCACTATAAATATCAACAAGTTGCAGGTAACGTTTTTGAACGTTTGAAGTAATCCAAGGTCCGTAAATGTGGATTGAGCCGACAGAATATTTTTCATTCTAGATTTCCATACTTCTAAGCTCATCTCACAACGCGCATCCCGCGTTTTCCTAGTCTAAATTGAATGTGGTACATTCCTAGACCATTTTCGAGAACAAAATTTCGAAGTGTGTGAGATCACACAATGAGACTGTATTGAAAAGTACTCGATCCAATTGATTCCAGCAGCTGTGTGCGTATATATTTCTATAAGTATCCCATAATTCCAAAATATTATACCCCCCCCCCCCCCCCCCTTTAATTTCCATTCCACTTCTCCAATCATCGACGTCACACTAAGTAAGCCTCGAAGCTGTTCAACATGGCGAGATTACCCCTCCCCCCCTCCCTCCTCTATGTATACTCGCATACACGGGATTTGTCTGCACGTATAGTAATCTTTATGTTCATATCTTTACTGAAGGCTTTGCCATTCGCTTCCAATGGCTGCCATATTTGACACAGAATAATTGATCAAAAGATAAAATAATTTAAAGAATGGTAATAAATGGATCTGGAAAATGTAACCAATTATAAAATAAAAAACAAAAACATGAAGCTATATGAGGGAGTAAAATGAGAATTGTGTAAATGAAAGTATTATGATAATAATAATTATATATATATATATATATATATATATATATATATATATATATATATATATATATATATATATATATATATTTATAAATATATATATATATATATATATATATATATATATATATATATATATATATATATATATATATATAAATATATATATATATATATATAAAAAAGGAGAAGGGAAGAAATTAAAATTCTTGATTGAATATAATTGTGATTTTTTAAAATGCGTACGGATCTTTTCCAAATGTCCTCAACAATATAATCTATCAATAGTATAGCAAGTATCTATATCACCGTGGTAAGAGAATTAGTAACTGTATAATATGCTTCTTTCAAGTAACAAATGACAAATAATGGCAATACAGAGAACTGGTGGACTACCAAATATTCTAATTGGTCAATTCCAACTGGTGGACATTGTTGTCTATCTCCTACAACAATGAGTGACTTCACTTGACAGAAGCATACCCAATGCTAGCTCCAATAATCGAATAGAAAATGTATACAATGAGTTATAGATAAGGTATGGTGTTGTAATGGTCTTTTCAGTCAACGATCTGATTTGGAAACCGAAGTAAGTTGGACGTGGGTTCGATTAATAATGTAGTATAGATTTTTGTAATACTCATTCACCTATCATTCGTGACCCCAAACAATCTAGCTGTTCGTGGAATCGTTGAGCAAACAATAATAATGATAAAACCCGATAAGATTTTCCTTAAATTCTAGTGTTATGATTCTAATCTGTACTTTTCTATTCAGTGTGTGAATTCATTGTAACCTAGTGGAGATTCTAAATTGTGAGATTAAAATAAAATGAATGCATGAATAAATCATCAAACATTCGAATATAAATTGTAATCAACTGCAACCACAACTGTAATAATATAATGATAAGTTTCTTGATCAGTATATCCTCTGTACAGAGTTCTATGATATGTCACTTTAATATTTAATATGATAATATATAAGGTAATATAGAATATAGAATGTGCATCAGATGTTTAATTATATAATATAATCTATGTACATTCTCAATTAGGTCAATGTTATGGAGGGGAAATATAAAGTTATTATAGTTGACATGTAAAATTAATTTTAAACTTTAAACTTTGAATTTTAAATTCAAAGAGAGTATATACTACAAACTTGGCTTATCGATAGGTGATAATGTCACCGAATGGTGATAGTATTTTTCTTTTTTCTCAGAAACTGAGAATTTTCTCAGAATGACTTCATTGTGTTTACATATTTTTGTAGTAAGCCTAATCAATGGATTTCGTTCTCATTTGAAAAATTGAAACAAGTAAAATAATTTTGTTTTGTCTGTTCAGAATTGACCCTTTTATTTTTATTTCAGTATCATGTTACAATTTGAATTACCGGTGATATGTTTCAATATGTTCTTGTTTGTGTAATATGTAGTACAATGACACATGCAGTTACATCATGTTCACTCTATGTAGTATGTTAATATCTGCCTACAGACAAGTCTCATCAGAGGCTTTGTAGGATATTTAGTGGCAGAGTTCTCAATTGTTTTATATAATTTGTTCTTACAATGTGTGAATGAAAAAAAAATGTGTTGAGAACAATTTGCTGAAATTTTTTGTCATCCAAAATCCTATTTTGTTATTACATTTTTTTCTATTCGATCAGTTCCCTTTTCATGTACCAATATGTCATATTTTCAATCTATTTCTCTATATTATTCTATGTATTTTTTATACTGATTGCTATCCTGTTTTATAATATAGTCAGGGACCAATAAAGGTTATTTCTTCTTCCTAATTTTACACCAACTTATATAACTATATAACTCGAATCACTGTGCCTGCCTACGGCCGTGTGTACTTCGCCAAACCCGCGAGACCATCTCGAACTGTGGGATACCGAGGGTTCGACTCTGCACAATGCAAACTTCATCAACACTCAGTGTAACATTCTGACAAGTCAACGGCAACGACGCGTAAATAACGCGCCACCTTTATGCGACACCATCACGTCAAGCAGTAAACGAGAAATCTCGTGTATTTATAAATATTTTTAAAGAAAATTAAAAATTGAGAGGATACAGTTCGACGAGTTTCTATAAATGGGTGGGAAAATGAAGCGAAAAATGAATTCACTTGAATATAAGTTAATTTGTTGAATTTATCGATTGACAGATTGGTTCAGTATTGAACATCTCAAACATCTGCTGTTTAGGGGAAGAAGTGAACTTTGCCCGAATGGTTCAGATTAAATAAGTAAAAATCAAACGCAACTTTCGTGTGTTTGATTTCACTTTTATTACCAATGTCGTGGTAATGTCCAATAATCACCCCAAAATAGGGTTGATATTTACTTTTTTTTTAATAACATCGAAACTTGATACAGAATCATTGTTCCCCAATTAAGACTATGAGTGAAAGATGGGATCGTTTGGACGAGGCACCTCAAGTGTGATCTTACCACCCCATATTGATCAAATAAAAGTATTTCAGTTTCCGAACGTCCGGAACACATTATGACTGTTTCTGTGATATGTATCCGGACACAAAACACACGAATGTTGATATCTTCCACGTTGAAGATATGTTAAATAAGATATAAGATATGTACAAATGTGTTTCGTACTTTTATCTGCGGCGACGAAGTATGGTCACAGACGGCACAGTCCTGGTGTTGATGCTAGTTCAGTCACTGTTACTGAATCGTTAATAGCATCAACATAATCTATCAAGTCTATATTTGATGCAGTCGAAAAATTTGAACCGCCTACTTATTTGAACCACCTCCATATTTCGGTACGTAAATTGTACAGTGTCGCGCTCTAATATCAGATTTCGATAGCTACTATGACGATTAATAGATCGACCTATCATAGTGGTTTTCAAAATCTGATATTAGACCGCGAGACTATAAAATACATACCGAAATATGGAGGTGGTTCAAATTAGTAGGCGGTTCAAATTTGTCGACTTTACCCTATTTGGTGACAAGAGCACCGCGAAGTCGTAAAACAACCAAGGGGCGCCGCTTCTATATATATATGTATCTTTATTCAGACTCTGTCTTACATTAAAAGATTGCAAAAACACAGAATAAAAATCAATTAATTAAAATATAAAACAAATTACAATAACAACATTTCAGAGAATAACAAAATAAATATAACTGAATATAAATATAAAAAATAATATAAAATAAATATAAATGTATTGCTAACTCATACTTTAAGGTTCATTGGTGTCGAATTCAAGTCAAATCGGGCCTCAGTTCGAGACCCGCATAAGACATCTATCATCCACCCATTCATCCCATCAAATAACCTACAGCTGTGGGGTTGCATACAAACCAAAACGTACGTTAAACTCATATTAAAATGAACCATTTTCAATTTCACACTCACACACATACCTTGATGAGTATAGACTACCCAGTCATGCGTGCCCATGACCTACCTCACTACACATGCGCACATGCATTTCTATGACATGTCCTGTAATGGGAGGGTTATCGATACACAGATCAATGGCAAGGATCGAAAGCACTAACATATGTTACAAGCCGAGGTGGACTGTTTAAGGTATTGAATATGCGAGGTATTTAGCACAGCACACAGACATAGAGGGCCGGCTGAAAGTATGGGATTAGAGGGTTAAGTGATGGATTCAAGCTTTTGAAAAAAGATGAAAGGGATAGGTATAATCTTGACAACTAGGTACATCTTTTTATGAAGCGGTAGTGAACCATGATGGTGTATCAATTTATACTGCATTAGTACTGCGTCTGATATTTTTTATCAAAACTTTACGGGGAATTGTATTAAAGCATTCATTTAAATATGTAATTGGCTTTAATAACAGTGTGATTTGAAAAATGATCAATTATTTTGATTTTCGCAGAATGATCGACTTTATTTGTGACGTATAAAATGGGAGAAACTATTGAAATATAAAAAATATTGGATTTGTTTATGGATGATACAATTTATTATTGATGATTATTAGTTGTCCGCCCCACAATAGTTGGATTATTTGTAAAAAATTGTTATTTACTTTGAAAAAGAGAAAATTTAATGCAAGAAAATTTTTATTCTCTGATTGAGAAATGCAATGGAAGCATGTATAGTTGATACAAATTAATATACATTCAAATGATGAAAAATTAAGAAGATATATAAAGTATATTAATCAACTTATTTCGCACTCATGGCAGTTTTTCTTTATTTTTCTCATATTACCGTTATATCGTTTTGAATTCATTTTCTTATGATCTACATGTGTTGTTATTCTATTTCATATTTGTCATGTAATTGTTTAATAATAATAAAAAACATGTTGAAATTGAAATATATATATAATCAGGTAAACACATTTGTATAGGTTTTGTTTACAATACAAACAATTTATAACCTGAACTATAACCTTGCCATAATATAAATTAAAAAAGTTTTTTTTCAGACCTATTCACAAAACGACACTCCATGATTATACTATACGATAATATACTATATTATACTAAATACCCGGTACCAATATACCTAATATATTATACTACATATACCAGTGGATATACTATAGTACGATAGAATACTCTTGTATGTGAGGGGAAAATCGTTATCCACATATCAAATGAAACCCCACTCATATTAAGGTCATCACTTTATCATTTCAACAGAGTAAATTTGTCTTTTACATATTCCTCTAATCACGAAAAAAGTAGGTCGTATACCAACTAAAAAAAAAACTGAAAAAAATCACTTTAACTAGCTGCAACTTTCAGGATTCTACTCTTCGAAAGATGCAGTTAAGTTTATGCATTTTTTTATTCATTTATTCATTAATCAGTATTATTTTCAATGCAATATAAATATAAATCAAGCACAGCCTGATTAAAATTATGACCATAAATAATAAATGATACACAATAAGTTTCATGAATGGTACACAGAAGAAAAGTTAGGCCTAATCATTCCACATGTGAATAGTAATTTAATTTAGTGCGGTTATTCATTGATTAATTGTGAACTTTTCTGTACAATCTTGAATTGACAAATACAAATCTTGAAATTGAATTAAAGTTGAAAAGCAAATAATATTGAAAATAATGAAACCCAGATAAGCCGAGGCTTGTGTATGGGAAAGGAGCGATAAAAAATACATAAATACACCCCATAGATGGGGTGAATAGAAGAATAATTATACAAATATATAAATAATAGAGATTATACAATTCTCCAAGTTCAACTGCATAATAGTGCACGGAAGCAATATTAGGAGAATAATAATAATACCAATTTCAGAAAAGAAATTACCCATGTACAATAATTATAATTCCTTTATATTGATGCAAATCTCGCCTGAAAAATCACACCACCCTGAAAATATACCACATGTGTACCAATATAATGGTGATATTTTTATTTGTAACTTTGGTATAGACACTTTCTTATCCCGTGGTTACAACCCTTAGTCCATCAATAATGAATCAGAATATTATTGACCACTGCTATTAATATACAAGTCATTTAGTGTATACCACCTTTTACTCATGTTTAATACGAGTTAAAGGTGGTACATGAATATTTGAAATCATCTTTGGGGGCGTGGTTATGTGACGTAATGGGTTGCGTTATTAAGGGATATCACTACTTATAATAAAGTTTAATGGGTTATTGATAATATCGTCGACAAGAAACGTGTGTTTAATGCGACATCGAGTTTTACCCCTTGAACGTAGTTAAACTTTACACGAGTCGTATAGAGGATAATTACAATTAATTTACTCGGATATTACGGAACGTTGTAAGTGAACATTTAAAGTATAGGGATAGAATACGACACTCCCAGACCGATATCAGGGGGGGGGGGGTATTATATGGATTGATAATTTTTGTATTTATGCCACAAAAGTGAATTTTTTTTGTGGCATGTAACAAATGTTGCACTGAAACGTTGAGCGGAGATAATTTCAAAAGTCGGAAGAAATCCAATTATTCAAAATATATACTATAGCATTAGATGATTGAACGTATGGAAAAACTTTGCCTAGAATCCACTCGGGTAATATCACTTCAAAACAAAATCATAAACTCAATTAATATAAATTGATATTAAATATATTATCTTGTAATATATATCGTAAAAAAAAGTAAAAATCACATAGGTAAAATATTACGGATTTTGACTGATGTAACATAAAAAAAAATTCTTCCTATATAAATAATTTCGAAACTTTGCCGTATAATTAATTCACTGTGAACTAGACGATGATGGGTATTGTTTGCTTAACGACCCCACTAACAGCTAGGCCATTTGGGGATACGAATGAAATAATGAAACAACAAAGCAATGACAAGTGTGAGGACGTTAACAAACACACAGCTTATACGGGACTCGAACCCACACCCAACGGTGATGTCATTTTTTAAACCGACGCCTTATTGACTGAGCCAGAAAGGGCGGCTATCCAACATATGTTTAATATACATAAATATATATATATATATATATATATATATATATATATATATATATATATATATATATATCCATCTTGATTCATTTATAGCGTTTTCCAATAGCATTGAAAGACACTATAAATCGTACCATTTCTCGGAACCTCATCAGCGCATCCCACATGTTCTCTCTCTCTCCTTCAAGTGCATATCGCGCTATCTCTCTCTGTATCACAGATCAGTGCGATAAGTATCGCCTAAACGCACAGATTTATGTAAAACCCGGCTGCAATCCGTGTAATCACGTGGCACAGGTGGTTCCAAGTGCAGGTGACACGCATACCAATCGCACGGCCCGGCTCTTAATTGCTATCAGATATCATCGGCTGGATTTGCATGCTATTCCTGGTATATGTGTGTGTTTCTGTGTTGGTAATGGTCGATTACCGATGAAAGAAGAGGACTTGACCATAATAGACGCTTGAAAGAGGAGGAGGGAAGGGGAGGGGGAGGGGGGAGAGGGGGGAGGGGGGGTGAAACAATCTAAATTAAACAGTGTAAATAGTCGGTTATCCATGAAAGTAGACGAGTTGACCATAATAGACGCTTAAAAGGAGGAGGAGGAGGGGGGGGGGGTAAAACGATCTAAATTAAACAGTGTATTTGCATCTGGACATGTAGCCCAAGAAAGCGTTGTTTTCGTTGTTGAATGCAATTTAGAATGACCTAAATATGCCTAATCTAAACGACCTACACTAACCTATTGTTCATCTGATCTTGATAAAAGTTATTCCGTCAGAGGGTTAGGGAGATGGTGGATAGGGGTAGTTAGGGAACTTGCCACCGCGCATTTATGTGCAATTGCAAGAGTTTATAATAATAAAAATAATACAACTAGAATAACGGTATATTATTAAAGCAGTGTAGAGATGTATTACGAGATTTTCTCTCAGATTTTTCACGATAGCTGTTTAGCAATAGAGTAGTATTCAAAAATCGAATCTATCACAAGTGATCTATGATCGAATATAGTATTTGATTAGGGTGTAAGCATCACTGTAATCGCTGAAACAAATACACTGGGGACTTCAAACTGTGCAAAACAGGATGTCGATTTTTCTTCTGTGAGACAATTTTTGAGTAAAATTGAAAACAATGATTCAGGAGTCGACTTGGCATTGACTTGAATATAACTAGTCACTTGAATTCAACTGCGTTCACCCATTTCTTGGACGAAATCACATTTAAATTTGAATCAAATCTATGCACAATTAACAAACTTTTTTTTTCATAGAGTGTATGTATAGTACATGGAGTGCGTATGCACGGTTGCTGTCACACAAAATGGCCGGTCAAAAACTACATAAAAATGCATCATGAAGAAAATATACTGGATGATATTATACGCAATAAAACTAAGGAACAATGTGCGTACGCACTACACGCAGTCTATGAGAACAAAGTGGTTGAAGATGCGCGTATCAAATTTCAATTGAAACTTGAGTTCCGAGAAGAAAACATTCTATATATGTGACCCTAATTGTGCATTTTCTGTTAGTTTGAGTACGTTTAATGTCAGTAAATTGACTTACTTCAAAGTGGAAGATATCAACATTTGTGTGTTTTGTGTCCGGATACATATCACAGAAACAGTCATAATGTATTCCGGACGTTCGGAAACTGAAATACTTATATATCTAATCAAAAGATGGTGGTAAGATCGCCCTTGTGGTGCCCCGTCCAAACGATCCCATCTTCCATCATAACAATGATTCTGTATCAAGTTTCGATGTTATTAAAAAAAAAAAAAGGAAATTATCTTCATAATGCATTTCAATGTGGTTTAATCTACCACTTTAAACGACCGCAAATGTGCATAGCTAAGGGTACTAAGACAAAGCCTAAACCCTAATCATCTACACATCTGCATCTTCACTTCGAAACCCTCACGATGTTTCCTACGATAAAACAATTACAAGACGAGCTCGATCGACCGTCTCACTCATCCAACACCTACAACGATCACCCGTGTCGATCCCTCAACACTTGTATATATACACCGCGGCATCCTCTTACAAGTATAGTTATCACGCAATTACATCCGAATCTATCACGATCGTCCGTTCCTATCTTTCACCATCATAATACCAACCTGAAATTTCAATATTTTAAACAAAACAAAATTTCGATCGTCTGTTTTTGACTATAATTAAATACTAACGATCGTAAGTTTCGATCCAGCATGTCTGGAGATAGTCGCTCAGCTTGTTAGGAGATGCAAACAAGATTCTGTTTTATCGACGTCGGGCGAAACAGTCTGTCAGTGTCAATCTTGCAAATGTCAATGCACAACAATGGCAACGGAGACGATCGAGTTGAGAAAGTATTTTATTTTTGTGGAATCATTTACAGCCGTGGTAAACATCGACTGGGTGGGATAATCAGGGCATGTAGAGAATTTTAATAATACGGTTCGCTATTAAAATATACCTGTTTCAGGTTGGTATTACTGCGAAAGCTATAATATACGAAATGCATAAATAATTATTGGATATAAGTTTGTGTTGGATCGTATATGGGAAAGGATCATAGTACGTATTATGATACATTTATGACCATATATGACTTGATGACCTGTTATATATTGTACATACCCTGATGTGACAATATATTTTATATTTGGATCAATAAATGAATGAATACAAATATGAAGAATAAGAATAAATATATATATATATATATATATATATATATATATATATATATATATATATATATATATATATATATATATATATATTTATATATATATAATATATAATTTTAATTATATTTTAATTTATGTCATAATTATATTTGATAATATATCATATATTATAATATATATGAATATTAAAATATTATAATATTCAATATATAGAAGTTATATATAATATATTATATATAATAATATTATATTAAAATTTATAATTATAATCAAATCAAAATTTTAATTATATATATATATATATATATATATATATATATATATATATATATATATATATATAATAAAATAATATAATCATATATAAACCCAATATAAAAAAAAATCATCATCATGTTCATAATTTTCAACTCAATTCTTCGGCGTTTTTCTATATACTTTGGAGTTTATGTAAAATCTCACATGACAGGCTCAATGACGCTCATCTTTCAGGTTCAAAATAGAAATAAAAAAACATTAATTGAAAAACCTCCTCACTCATATTATCATTAAAAACTGTAACGGATTGTTAGATTCAAAAAGAGATCATATTATAAATATCACCATAGACTCAAGAATAGTAGTATTCTCTAGTCTATGATATCACACGCTCATGTTTGCTATGGACCCACAAACACAACTTCAATAATCAAGTCAAAAAAACTAACAAAAGAATAAAAATATAATTTAAAATGTTAGAAAAGTGTTTTAATTCGCAAACATCAATCCTTCAAACAAGCTTATAAATAAATATAAATAATAAATAAATATATGTCACACATGTCAAACAATGTATACACTGACAAGACGGGCGCAAGAAACGCATGCTGTTTACAAAAGACCGGTACAAAAAAAAACAGTTCGAAACATTTTGTAAATCGAATAATCGTAACATAACGTATGACAGGCAGTTAGGTTGGTAAGTGTGGTATAAATACATAAGTTTGAGAGATAATTGGGAAGGATACTCAGGTTGCTATGGACCTTGCATCGTTGGTATTGGTTGGTGTAATCACTTTTTTATTGGAAGAATTGTTTTAGCTGTATTTCAACAATGAAAATGGAGTTGACCAATTAAATGAGCAAATTCAACAATTGAAAAACGAGACGCGTGGTCGAGTGGTAACATACTGAACCGTCATTCGGGAGACCGGGGATCGATTCCCGCCATGGTCGACTTTCATGATGGGGGTATTTTGTGGTTTCCCTCTGTCGTTCAGGTTGATACTGGGATGGTTCCTTAACATCAGACCTCGATCGACTCCTTCCCACCATGCAAAACACCTAATAAAATAACCTCTCATCTCATCATCTCATCATCTCATTCATCATCCAACGACGCCAATAGATCGTAGCCATCAGTATAATGCGTAATTAAAACCCAGTTTTTTTGTTAGAAGAAACAAAAAAACAATTGAAACAAGAGAAGTGAACAATGAACAATAAAAAGCGAGAAAACTACAGTAAAGATTCTTTTGAACAGCGCTGCACAGTTGTTGAAATCTTTTAATTCTCCATCTGAAATTAAATCTGTAAATTACTTTTGAATTCTTTGAATTCTTTCGAAATTATTCGAAAATTCACTGAGTAGCTCAAACGCCTGATCGCTCTTCGAGAATCAACCATTTTATCAATTTGGAAAAATAATATTAATGACGATGATGATTGAACTGTAGGAATGAAGAATATACAGAATCTATCAAATTAAATTTTAATTAAAATTAAAATGCAATTTAAATCTATAAATGATATTGCAATGAATATCAGGTTAAACATGGGGAAAATTAATTCACGTATACAACGAAAGATTTGTCATGTTACATTTATTGTTCATGTATCCTGGTCATTTAATAAAATTTATTTATTCATTTATTTCATTATTTTCCTTTTCTCATAATTAAAATACCACAATACACAAAAGATCACATGGAACACAGATTACAACAATAATAATAAAATTAACAACACATGATGAAAAGGAAAATATATTAGGTCTACTGAGTGCAAGAAAGAGGAAATCTTGTGTTTGCACTCAGATTATAGAAACTAAAATGTTCACATATTTTCAAAAATTCACACAATTTTGGTTAAATTTCCTTGAAAATTTGATATCGTATGTGACTTTAAAACGATAATGAATTGAGATTGAAAAACACCAGTTCGATCATCCAAGGTACTTCAAATATTTTCAAAAATTCACACAATTTTGCTTAAATTTCCTTGAAAATTCAATATCGTATATGACTTTAAAACGAGAATAAATTGAGATTGAAAAACACCAGTTCGATCATCCAAGGTACTTCACATATTTTCAAAAATTCACACAATTTTGCTTAAATTTCCTTGAAAATTCAATATCGTATATGACTTTAAAACGAGAATAAATTGAGATTGAAAAACACCAGTTCGATCATCCAAGGTACTTCACATATTTTCAAAAATTCACACAATTTTGCTTAAATTTCCTTGAAAATTCAATATCGTATATGACTTTAAAACGAGAATAAATTGAGATTGAAAAACACCAGTTCGATCATCCAAGGTACTTCAAATATTTTCAAAAATTCACACAATTTTGCTTAAATTTCCTTGAAAATTCAATATCGTATATGACTTTAAAACGAGAATAAATTGAGATTGAAATACACTAGTTCGATCATCCAAGGTACTTCACATATTTTCAAAAATTCACACAATTTTGCTTAAATTTCCTTGAAAATTTGATATCGTATATGACTTTAAAACGAGAATGAATTGAGATTGAAATACACTAGTTCGATCATCCAAGGTACTTCAAATATTTTCAAAAATTCACACAATTTTGGTTAAATTTTCTTGAAAATTCAATATCGTATATGACTTTAAAACGAGAATAAATTGAGATTGAAATACACTAGTTCGATCATCCAAGGTCCTTCAAATATTTTCAAAAATTCACACAATTTTGCTTAAATTTCCTCGAAAATTTGATATCGTAAATGACTTTGAAACGAGAATGAATTGAGATTGAAATACACTAGTTCGATCATCCAAGGTCCTTCAAATATTTTCAAAAATTCACACAATTTTGCTTAAATTTCCTCGAAAATTTGATATCGTATATGACTTTGAAACGAGAATGAATTGAGATTGAAATACACTAGTTCGATCATCCAAGGTACTTCAAATATTTACAAAAATTCACACAATTTTGCTTAAATTTCCTCGAAAATTTGATATCGTATATGACTTTAAAACGAGAATGAATTGAGATTGAAATACACTAGTTCGATCATCCAAGGTACTTCAAATATTTTCAAAAATTCACACAATTTTTCTTGAATTTCCTTGATAATTTGATATCGTATATGACTTTAAAACGAGAATAAATTGAGATTGAAATACACTAGTTCGATCATCCAAGGTACTTCAAATATTTTCAAAAATTCACACAATTTTGCTCAAATTTTCTTGATAATTTGATATCGTATATGACTTTGAAACGATAATAAATTGAGATTGAAATACACTAGTTCGATCATCCAAGGTACTTCACATATTTTCAAAAATTCACACAATTTTGCTTAAATTTTCTTGATAATTTGATATCGTATATGACTTTGAAACGATAATAAATTGAGATTGAAATACACTCAAAAATTCACACAATTTTGCTTAAATTTCCTTGAAAATTTGATATCGTATATGACTTTGAAACGATAATGAATTGAGATTGAAATACACTAGTTCGATCATCCAAGGTACTTCAAATATTTTCAAAAATTCATACAATTTTGGTTAAATTTCCTTGAAAATTTGATATCGTATATGACTTTAAAACGATAATAAATTGAGATTGAAATACACTAGTTCGATCATCCAAGGTACTTCACATATTTTCAAAAATTCACACAATTTTGCTTAAATTTCCTTGAAAATTTGATATCGTTTGACTAAACGATAATAAATTGAGATTGAAATAGACTAGTTCGATCATCCAAGGTACTTCAAATATTTTCAAAAATTCACACAATTTTGCTTAAATTTCGTTGAAAATTCGATATCCGAGATTCGATTTGATATTTCGGTATTTTTTACTTAACGATAATAAATTGAGATTGAAATAGACTAGTTCGATCATCCAAGGTACTTATAATCGACCAGACAGGATTAATTGATCCGGGTTCAACTCTCGACGACTCGGTCGTGTGCAGCCGACCAATAAACACGCTGCGCAATAAACACGCTGCGCAATAAACACGCTGCGCACATCCATAGCTGCGCACGAGACGGTAAACTACAATCGATTAATGATCGGGTAGGCTGTGATTGAGTAAATTACGATTTTAATACCTCTGAAGAAAACATAAATTTCATTCTAGTATTATGATGGGACATGTATTCTATTCCCCGAGGGGGGTTTTAATTAGGATAGGCATGCGCACGATGATGTATTTAACCTATTGACCTTATCGACAACAATGAGTTATTTGGGAGTTTCGCTAGAGTGAGAGAGTTTGGTCCGAGTCAACTATTTTATAAGGCGTAGTCCTCCACATAAAATGCAGCTTAATTGTCTTTTGATTGATCATTTAAGAAATTTAGATCTTTAATTTAGAAATTTAGAGAATTTAGAAATTTAGATCATTTAAGAAGAGAGCTAAGAAAAAATAACAATGTATAATTCTATCAAGTAGGCTATGTTTGTTTGTTTTCCTTTGATTTCATGATATAATCATTACCACCTGTTCTAAAAACAATCTGTAATGAGTAAGTTAAATACAAATACAAAATCATAAGAATGAAGTTGGCTCTATTTTTGAATCGCAGTTATATCACCGATATAATAGTAAAGATGAAGAAAAATAGTAATGATGGTAATAGATAATGGTAATAATGGTAGTGATAACGGTATAAATAGTAATAATGATAACTGCAAAAAAAAAGCGATATTCAGAATGAGGTGAAATTTCCCAGAGCCTGCCCAACCATATAATCTATTGTTATACTAGATAATTAATCAAATATTAATTGAGATTCGAATTTTTTGAACTACTGAGACGAGTGGTCGAGTGGCTAGCACACTTTCAACTTATCATCTTACCATCTCATACATTATTCACCGACGCCAATAGATCTCAATCATCAGTATAGTGTGTCGTTAAACCTGATATAAATGAATCATTTGTTGAACCTAGGACTAGGTTGAACTAGAGAGACTAAAATTATGGAGGTCAAGATTTGAAGTTGATCAATACAATCACCAAATTGGACAGCAAATGTCAGAAAATGTATCAGTAAATTGTGCAATATTGGAAAACTTATATTCACGAAAGAAGTGAATCGTCCACCAACCTAACAAAAATGAATATCTTTGTAACATTTGTGTTCAATAGTTTGGTATTTTAGGACATATCACGGATAATTTTTTTCATCAGGAATATGCATTCAAAACTGACGTGATTTACATTCTATTTCCCATTGTTATTTGAATAATAATTTTGTAAATCCGTTATTGGACAAAAATAGAATGAATAAAGAAGAATAGATGAATATTTACTATACAAAAACGCAACTACATCTTTCAGAAGGATTAAATCCTCCAAGTTGACTCCAAATTATTCAATTATCAAGTTTTTATTACAATTGACGACTCGCAGTCTCCGCCCCCTTGACGTCAGAAATCGTACCGTCCTATCAACAGGGCTGTTAGAACTGTAGTGAAATTGAAATATCCAATCGGGGTATCTTGAAATGACCACAAATGGTACGATCCAACTGGCTGACTGGTAAAGCCACGCCTATTTCGAGTCGTCAATGACCAAACTGCAGACGAAATTCTCTCTTATATACAAGGTATATAGAATGTATAAAACGTACTTTATTGATACCACGTAGCTGAAACCATGTTAAAGGGATCCATGCATATACTGCTATATATAAACTATCAATAATCTAACTTATGTGAAAACGATCTGCTAAACACAAGATCCGAGAGAGAGGGAGAGATACAGTGCGAGTGTATCCAAGAGAGAAAGGTAGATGCAGGTATACAATAAGATTATGATGTGTGTAAGCCCTTTTGAGCAACACCTAATGTCATAATAGACCATCCCCAAAAACGATCATAATTTTCATCCCTTTTTTTATTTTTATTTAACGTGACAAAATCGAAAAACATAAATGTCATCGTAAAGTAGACGAGACTTTGTTCTGATATTTTCACCCGATTGCTGTTCAGTGTGGATAAAAGTCGTTACCCAGCGAATATCAATGATAATAATAGTGCACAATAGTTGGCAGCATTGAGCACATATACTTTACGACTTGGTTTTATTTGTAATTGTTCGAAAAAGTCAAACTAACTTTATAACTTATTTGTTACAACCCTTATCAGATATTGCCCGGACATCACACCTCCTTGTAAACATCTCTTATTCTCATATTAAGGGTGCCAGTGCTAAGAATTGGAACATTTATAAATTTACAAACCGTAAGTTATTTCTTTTTTTATAATTGTTGGTCCCGTAAATTGAAATCTATAATAGTACTTTGGTTTGTAATTCATCATTATTGAGAATAAAGCGAATTTAATATAGACGTTAAGCGTACCAGTTGTTGATTTATGATCAATGTTGTTAATTTATTTGAAAAAATAAATGCGATACAACTTCAACATCGGCAGATACTTCAACGTGGGTCGAGCCAATCGTCATTGGAACAGCCTTCCACGAGCGCAGATGAAATCGCTTTCAACTATGGGGGAACTCAACCTCTTACTCTCTACTCTCCTAGTCTGAACTAATCTTAATTTTTTTCTATTTACTATTTCATCAATACTATTTTCTCTCATCTTTTTTGTACTTAGGTCAATCCATAAATATATTTGTAAGCCATTCAACCACCGAAATGATAGCCTGTTCAACACTATACCTTAAGTTATTAACTAGGAAAACGCTATATACGCGTTGTTGGACGAGCGGATAGTAATAGTATGTCGACTTCTTTTCCAAACTTTTGCCTAAATTCGCCAATTGGGTGACATTTAAGTTATAAATGGGTAAAAACTGCTTCGAGTGTTACAAATTTAGCACATTTCATGTTTTTTCTTTAAACTGGCTCACTCGATGAAGTTGAGAATTTCCAGAAATGTGTATGAAGATGTTATTCAACTTCACACAAAATTTCAATCTTTTTGAAAATAAAAATTTTTTAATTTTTTTTCCGCCGTGTTATTCTAACGGGTATTTTTGAAATTTCTAAAATTCATAAAAATAAAAGTTACCACCCGATAATGCCACAAAACTATACAGATCTAAGTTAGATGAGGAACCATATTGAAAAAAAGTTTGGAGTTGATAGCTGTAGCCGTTTGACCTGTGGAGAACCGACAAAAAAACATAAAAAAAAACATAAAAACGAACACCAATTTTTTTCAGTACGTCAAATTGAATCCTCGCTAAAGCTCGTCTAATAAATAAACATTGAAAAAAAAAAATATATATATATTTTTTTTTTAATAACATCGAAACTTGATACAAAATCATTGTTCCCCAATTAAGGCTATGGATGAAAGATAGGATCGTTTGGACGGGGCATCACAAGGGCGATCTTAACACCCCATTTTAAAATATCAATTCATTGGTTTGAAGAACCCAATTGATTCAATAATAAGTATGCCCTAATGTCTACTGGACTATTGTTGTAGATTTATAATGTATACATTCTGATTTTGACAATAAAATTAATATTAAATATTAGATGGTACTGCTCTTCATTCCAGCATGGAGGAATCAAGTACGATGGCATTTTTTTCAAATATAGTTTCAGTCATATAAATCTAGAAGTGAGGTCGTGTGATTTATATGATGTTTTACCCTTTCATTCATCATTCTCTAAAGGTTTGTGGGAGAAAAGAATCGTTTTGGATCACCAAAGGTTACGTTTTCACATTGGTTATATTGAAAAACTGTTTGGTCTATCGATTCACTAAATTATTACGCCTATTCGTTACATCAGTTTAAATGAATTGGAATGGAAATGGACAATATTTAGGAATCAAAGCTCTTAATCAGCTTGATCTTGAATACAAATATTACTACAATTTACTAACCTCAAGTTTAACTATTATCATCTGGTTAGCGTCTTTTCAATACCCGCAACTTGAAAAACACAATTTTATCATAATTAGATTATACCAGTTGGATTATCATAGTTGAATTATCATAGTTGAATTATCATAGCTTCATCACGATTATATTATGATAGCTTCATCACAGTTGATTATCTTATACTTATAACTTCATCATAGTTGGATTATCATAGCTTTATCAAAGCTTCATCATAGCTAGACTATCATAATTAAATTATCATAGCTTCGTTACAGTTAGATTATCATAGTTTGATTATCATAATTAGATTATCATTAGCTTCATCATCGATCCCGTGTCGTATCCACCAAGCACTAGCTTCACGCATGTAGCACGCAGCGTGAAGTATGCAACATGTGCAATGCGACCTATCGACACAAGTTATTATACCGTTCACAAAACTTGCAGCCAACTTCAGTGAGACCGGCTCATTGAGAACATCTCAGGCCGATAGGTATTTAAAACACTCCAAATGCGAGCAGTTCTTGTACTGTTACACCTTGGACAGGCAGGGGTTTACAAACAGTTGCTATTCGCAGATCGCCCAAGCGTATATGTGCACATTTTATTGCAGTCGAGTGTGAACCAATGTTGATCTAGTAGTTAGCTGCCTTGGCTAACCCAATGGACGACTAGTGATTGGCTCGCCCACAAACGTCACAAGACAGAACACCCAATCAAATGGGCTTTGTTATGTGGGAAAATTGACATTTACATATCAGAGTATCTCTAAATACCCACATGAAGTATAGATCAAGATGGCCCTGGCGATTAGCCACGCCTATCACTAGTGGTCAATTGACGACTAGTGATTGACCCGCCCACAAACGTCACAAGACAAAATATCCAATCAAATGGGCTGTTTGTTATGTGGGTAAATTGACATTTACATATCAGAGTATCTCTAAATGCCCACATGAAGTATAGATCAAGGTGGCCTGCCGATAAGCCACGCCTATTACTAGTGGTCAATTCAGCCTGATGTAAATATATTTGATGTTGCGAATACCTTCACTATTGTAAATAACGGTGCTTATACATACAAGAAATTCATTTTTTTACAATTTTTTCTCCATGTTCACGAACTATAGTGTGATTGAATGAAAAAGTATATCAACTCCAAGATAATTAAATGCTCTCCAATCAATATGAAATTCTATTTTGGTGAATTCAATGAGTTTCAAGATGATATGTGAATTAATTTCATCACATTATTGCTATTTATTGATGTATTATTTTGAAACTAATTGAATTAAAAAAAACAGAATGTCATATTAATCAAAGTGCTTGAAATTATCCTGGTGTTGATATACTTTTTTCTTCAATCACACTTGTTCGTGAGCATAAAATGGTGACGGTGAATTTCTCTAACCGTGCAAATACGGTCCTTTAAAGCACCCTTGGATCATGATTAAGGTCTATTGGCATCGGTGAATGATGAATGAGTTGATGAGAAGATCAAAACAATATTTTGTTATGTGTTTTTGTGTTTTTTGTATGTGTTTTTCTATGGGAAGTACGCAGTTGTGGCCTGTTTTTTGAGAAACCATCCCAGTACTCATAAACTATCGACTATTTAAATAATTTATATCTTTGTATCATCATTTTCACTCATCATTAATTGAGTCTATGGAATGAACGTGGGTTTGAAATGGTCTACACAATGTTTTGCGATCGAACTGCCTTGCTGTTTAAACAGCGGGACCAAACGTATCCAAGCATAAACGGAGAAAATGTGTCCCATGATAGTAGTACACGAAGTCTTCGCTACGCTCACTTATTTATGAGTTATGAGATGACATTATTTGAATAAGGAAGACGGGTAAATATGTCTGGAAGATGGTTCCTGTAAACGAGTCTGGAAGATGGTTCCTGTGAACTAGTCTGGAAGATGGTTCCTGTGGACGAATGACGGCCAAACACGAAAGCTCTGGACTCGGAGGAATTAAAAGTTCAAATTTCAGAAGTAAAAACTGTTATATGGTTTGTTTATAATAAACGTGAAGCCACTCGGAGAATAGAAAAATACATATCTTGTAGAGTAAATTTTTCAATGTTTATTGTTGATATGAGGTCTAGGTACGTGTATATAGACGACATACAGTATTTATGTTTATATGTTGGGCTACATCAAACAGAATGATCTGGGCTTTATATCTATGAACGAATGAGTTGAGTTTTTTTTTAATCGTTTAATTGAAAGAAAAATTGAAATTGTTCAATTCAATGGCCAAAATTTTTAAGCCTTTTTGGCTTTGTGGAAGAGCGTGTTGATTAATCTTGTATATACGTATTATTTAAATCTAATACAAAAACAAAAATCTGTAAGAACTGATCTTTCTGAAAATTTGTTTGTACAAGATTCAACTTGTCATACCATAGATACTATGTATAATAATTCGTAATGAAATAAAATCATTTTCGTATTATTCACCGCTAGTATATATATATATATATATATATATATATATATATATATATATATATATATATATATATATATATATATATATATATATATATATATATATAACTGGTGCGACATAATATGGAAATGAATTTATTTCATTACGAAATATTATACATGGTATCTATGGAATGACAAGTTCGATTTGGTCAAAACCAATTATATACACTGTATTTTCCGCAAATTCAATGAAAATAAATCGAAATAAAATTCATCCACATTTAATTACAGACACGTAGTTGTATCTATGGATGTATACCCTTGTTAGCAAGGCGCGTCACAAGACAATTATGACCTCAGCTTTTGGCTTGATATCAAGCGACAAACAAATACAAAACTAGTTAGAAATTAACACCGATTCGTTAAACACAGATCTGTACCCTAATGACTTGCAATACCGACACGCCGGTGATATTCAGTGAATACCAGAACAATCATCACTAAATTATAAAACACAACATTGTAGCGATGTCGTCTGGCATCTTATTAAGTCGTTCAAGTTCTGAGTACTCACATAAATATTACTAAGACAGGAAATAATTCTAATATTGTAACTATACTCGGACTCAGTAGAGATTAAAGTTCCGAGCGACTGTCTCTCTCATCACACATTGCTAGCGCACGGGTGGTTCGAGACATCATCTCTTGAGGATATAGCTATAGATATGTATGATCGTACAGGTATATAGAAAGATGGTTTTATGCATTGCTCATAATGATCCCATACACAGTTGTTAGGTTAATTGAGATAAAGTCTAGGAATAATAAATGTTTTATTAATGAAATATTATGATTATATTGTAGAAAGACAACCTTGGGCAACCTACATATTGAATGGATAAAGCGCATTAAATGATCTGGAAATATCATGAGAAGTATATATATATACAAATAAATTAAGACAAGTATATATTATATACTTGTCTTAATTTATTTTTTCTTGAAATATTATGAAAAGTATGTGAACTTTATTACTTTTTGAAACTTTTAAAAATTATTTTCATTACTTTTTTCTACTTTTCCAAATACTTTTTTTTACACTTTTTTTTGTCCTGATCAGATATTTCTAGACAATGATGTTACTTTTTAAAACTTGAAAAGAAAACATTTCATCTTTATTCTACTTTTTCACACACTTTTTCACACTTTTTTGTTGTTGTCTTGATCAATTAATATTCTAGGCAATATAAACATTTTTCAAGAAAAAAGTGTATCATTCGAGTATGGTACTTGGAAAATCTTTGGAAATTATTAGTAGGGAAAAATAAAATAAAGATCAGTAAGATCATGGAAAATATATTTTCTCATTACACAAGTGATGAAAAATAAATTCCTTTCATGCACGACTACTAATATTGTTTACACATATATTCACTATGTTATAAAGGCATATTATAGTTGGTCATTTTCTTCGGGAAGATAAAATGTTGACACCTCAAATCTTCCAAGCGATATCAACAATCAACTAAATCAAGCCTAGACCTTTTAACAGTCTCATCCGCTCGCACAAGTTTTAAACTAGAGTGAATTAATCCATATCTGGACACGTGAAATTCAAATAACCACCTGTCGCTAGAGACACAAGTAATCCAAATAACCGAGTGACCGGAGTCACTGACGACACATGCACAAGTAGATGTACTTTCACGAGTATAAATACTTCATAGAGTTGAAATAGTGGTCACAGACTTGACCAGTTCGACAATATTGCATATAGGTTTGAGCGACGCAACGTAAACATAAATAAGATCTATTGACGTCGGAAAACGATTCAATCTAATTTCACCTCATAAATTTTTCTTTCAAAAAATACTTTGACGATATGATAATGTGGTAATGTTACAGTCAGTATTATGGATAGTCAAAATTGTAATCAACAATCTACGCTCATATGTTCGAGAGAGGTATAATACTGCTGTGAAAAAAATGATCTTACATGAAAAATATAAAATTCTTAACAATGCCATGATATAAATAACTGTTGATTAGTAATCGATCAATTGGTTAACGAGTTGATTAATTAGTTAACAGACAATGCTGAATTCATCCATTGAATGAAACCATTTCCTGACAATTTTTTCTTTATACTATCATGGATAAATTAAAACTCGATATTTTTCAATACATTTGAGTAATCAATTATTTAAAGTAGTAAACCTACTCGTTGAACTGAATGAAAGATGAAAAGATGAGAACTGATGAGAAATTATTCTCATATCAGACTTGGCTGTAATTAAATAACTATCCCAGCATCCACCTCTCCAACGGAAGGAAACCACAAAAGACATAATTTAGAAATGTCGATCACGACGGGAATCGAACACCGGTCACCAGAACAAGAGACTGCGACCGATCTACCATCCTCTCAACGATACCCAGGTGTTACCAACATCTTCCAATTAAACTAAATCCACACTTTATCAATACCCATCATTTTTACAACAATTTTATCGTGTCTTTTATAAAAGACATTTTGTTCTACCCATTCAAAACATATAAAAAAAAAGTATCAAAAACAAAAATAAAAACTATTCCTACATGAAAATATCAGTGTGAATTATCACAACTATTAAATATACAGTCTGATTATGTTAATTTGGTTAACAACACATAAAATATGGGTAAGGCTAGCTAAGGCTATAATACCATTCTTAATTAAAACCAACCTTCGGTGCAGTTAAATGAGGGAATAGCCTATATGCCCACCGGTTATAATTAATAGCCCAGCTGAACATACCGATGTGAATGATCCAAGTGCTAGCAGTATATTTGTAGCTTAGAGACGAGACTAGTGCTTTCTGCATGTGGCATATATTGTTTGTAATAAAATATATAATAGAGGTGGTGGGTATTTTAATTGCTAAATAACCAATCAGAAATGGACACCTGATTTCATGGTTAAAAGACATATATGTCGAGTTTATTATATATAGAATAAACGAGGGACGGTGACGATTTAGGAATAATAGATGAAGATGATGGTTGAAATATATTTATGTTGGGAGATGATTTTGTTGGATTGATTATTGATTGCTTCAACGACCCCACTAACGGGTGAGTTATTTGGGGATACAAGAGAGCAGATGGTGATGAGAGGTAGAAGGTTTACAAAAACACATGTCTCATGCAGGGCTCGAACCCATGTCCAACGGTGATTTCAGGTTCTGAAGCGGTGCTTTGGTGAACTTAGCGAGGGAGGGAAGCAATTTCATTGGAACTTTAATTCGAAGGTGATTTTTGTTTTTGAATAAAGTTATTGTTTCAAACACACACAATTAGATTTGCCAAGCATATAAAATGATTTTTTTTTGTATTCTTGTTTTCTATTATTTTTTGAATTTTCTTCAAATCATATTGTATTGTAGGTGGTAAAATAGACTCCCAATCGATGAAATTAATGAAGGTATCTTGAATATGAATATCATGATAGAATAAACAATAGAGTCAGATATTCTGAATAAAATGCTTCAACAGTCTGATTGTGGCTATACAATAGCTTCTTGTTGATTTTTGTACACCACACCCGTCTTTCTAGATAAAAACTTGTCTACATCCCATCTATTCCATTCTTTCTTTCATTCATTGCATTCCATTCATTTTCCATTCATTCACATACAAAATACACTAGAAAAGAATGGAACAGAATTTGAATCCACTTGTACATTCGAAGACGAACTAGATTTATAAAACCGATCAATATATATATATATATATATATATATATATATATATATATATATATATATATATATATATATATATATATATATATATATATATATACATATATATATATATATATATATATATATATATATATATATATATATATATAAATATATATATAAATATATATATATATATATATATATATATAGTAAAGGGAATAAGAAGAAACAAACATAAAGGTCAACAACATTTAGTTAGATTTCATTGGACCCAGAATTTGTAATCAATTATCACTCTCAATTGGATCACTCAAGAGTTTCCAATATGTTTAAAATTAAGGTAAAGTATGGATAAAACAGCTGGTAAATCTCTGAAATCGATTTAAAACTTCAAACCTGAAATCTCTGGCTTTCAAATTTAAATTTTTAAATTAAATTAAATTTTTTGAATTTTTAAAGAGTGTATAAGAAATTATTATACTGTTCAAGTCTTGAGAAATTGTTTTAAATTTAGGAAATTGAATATTGACTCTATAGTTTGACTATATATACTTATCTAATGCTATTATTATGTTATAACTTTTATCACTTATTCCATCACTATAATAATGTAATCTTGGATATTACATTTGCTATTTTCAAAATTTCAGCCCACACACAGAGAATTTTCTCCATGTGGGCTTTTTATCTTTATTGAAAAATTATAAAGATAGAAATTGTAAAGTCTAGAAGATGAGAATAAAATGAGTTTGAATGAAAAATGAAATTTTCATCTCGCGCCCATGATCATTTTGAAAAATCGCTGATCATTAAGGGGACATTGTAAGCCCTATCCCTTCCATGTTGAAAAAACAAATTTTATTTACCTCCATCTCAGAAACTACTTTACCTAGAATACTCATTTTTTTTATACATGCACCTTGATAGTATTTGTACACACTGACAGGATTTTATAAACATATTGCAACAATGCTGGCAACAATGCTGACAACAATTCAATTTTCAACAATGCTCCAAAATTTGCTACATTTTTCAGCTTGTTTTAATTTTTTTCAATACCATGTATTTGTTGCAGAGTTGAAAAATCCTGTCCACACATGTAGTACATATGTACAAACATACAGAACAAATTTCAAGGGTCTAGCTCCAACAGTTTTTGAGAAAAAGGTACATTAGTAAGAAAATATTGAATTCCAAGATAAATGCACTTGAAAATGATGTTTCGTGGATTTATTCCAAAACAGTCGAAACAACAATAGAATCCGGCATGCTATGATATTAAGATGTTTTCATGCATTACTAAATATTTAATTGTAATCAAACTATTTGGGTTTTCAAAACGAATCTCTCTATGATCAGTTAAAAAGAGATCGAATAATTTTAACATGTAAAAAAAAAAAAGGAAAAAACATTTTTTCACTTACAATGTCCGCTTAATGTTTGTATATTTTCACATCATCATTCATCAAAATTATTAATCTTGTATTTCTCATATTATAGCGTCGTTAATTTCGTTCGAATAATGTTATTCAATATTTTTATTATGCCATTTGTATTTCACATACCAATTATAATTTGAGTCGATGCGAGCAGCTGGAGAAAAACAAAATACGCGAAAAAAAAAGTAAATTACAGAAAGTCTATTGACACATTTTAATGCTTCATCAAATGACTTTCGATAATTACGTTTATAACGTTTATTGCCGTACGTTTATTGCGTTTATAGCGTACATATCAATGACGAAAGTTATTTTATGAAACATAAAAATGTGTCAATAGACATTTAGCTATTTGCGATTTATTTACATATTTGTTTTTTTTGTTCATTTATTTACATAAAGCTGAACTTATAATTGCTACAAAATTCTACAAGGATAACAATAACGATAATAATATTGAATAAATAGTCGTTCTTTACATCTCACTAGAAATTTACCTTTCAGGCTAAGGCATGAGTTCAAGTCCCGCATTTATATGTCACTCATTCCTCATCCGTTCAGTCCTACCCCCAAACAACCTAGCTGTTGATGGGGTCGTTAAGAGAACAATAGTAAATTAATTGGAGTGAAATCAGAGAAAACGTTATACATGGTGACGGTATTCGAACAAAGTTTTTAGAGTAAGACCTGGGTCATTTTAGTTTCTTTTCTGAGAGGGAATTAGTACGATTAGGGGTGTTTTAGTACGTACAGAAATGTTTAGAAATGTTCAGATAGGTTTGGAAATATGTTTTAGAAATCTTCCTGGATTGTTAGATGAGCGTAGGGAAGATTCCATTCAACATACGAAAAAATGGTCTTTTTTTTTTTTCTTTTTGTAATTTTGTGTGCGGCATACAGGACAGGAAGAAATACCTATCAACTTTTTCTACAGATCTCTGACAAACCAGAATGGGCTGGAATTGTTTTTCAGCAAAATAGGTTCGAAGGTTTTTCCGGAAAATATCCTAAAGTTTGAAAAATCCTAATAAGAATAACCCGGAGGAAAAATACTTGAAAAACAAGAATTCTTCAAAAGCTCTCAAATTTTCACCAAATATGGATAATACTATTATACACCTTTTCAGAGATTTTTGCAACAATCGGATGAGAAATAACAAAGAAAACGCATTAGAGGTGTACATTTTATTGAATATTTGGATCAATTGGTTTTGCAAAGTGTATATGCGACAGAATGCAGCACTATAAATATCAACAAGTTGCAGGTAAGGTTTTTGAACGTTTGAAGTAATCCAAGGTCCGTAGATGTCGTAGATCTGAAGAAATATTTCTCATACGAGATTTACATACTTCCAATCTCATCTCACAACGCGAATCCCGCGTTTTCCTAGTTAATTTGTATGATTGTTTATTTACATTTTTGTGGTGATAAAAGAAAACATTTCCACGAAAACCCATGCAGAGCAATGATTTTGTATCAAATTCAGATGTTAATATTGATAAAAATAAAAAATGTGTCCACCAGTGTTTGTATCTAATGACGTTAAACAGCATGCATGAGTTGCGCGCGCAGGCTCACACTTGAGCACAGTTTATAGGACGTCTGCACAGTAAAATGTACACATGAAGAGTCCAGTAATCAAGCATTAAAACCTACAGGTCGTAAAGTCGAGACTAGTTGGACAATAAAACGTGTACAGAGATAAGTGACGACAACGACATAGATGCGGTGAGCTTCGCGGAGGCGTGATAACTCACAATAGATTCGTGGTGTGGTCAGAAATCCAGTCATTTTGATATGTTATAAATGTTCAATTTCATTGATGTATTCACCAGAAATCTGGTTGTTCCGGTAAATTTTTCTTTTTCTCTTCTTTTCTTCTTTTTTTATTTTTCTCTTCACTTTCTATCATTTTGTCTCATTTATTATTATCATTTTTTCTTTATTATTCTTGATTTTTTCGGATCATTTGGACGGGGCACCACGAGGGCGATCTCAACACACCTCAAATAATAAACAAATAACTCATTTAATAAACAAATAATCTTGAGGTACTGATTTTAGGAATAGAGAACAATTTGAACATTTACATTTGGGGAGAAAAACTGTGGAATCTTCTAATTATCTTGATCATGTTTTCTTACTGTAAGTGTGAATTACAGTTTCTTATTCGTTCGTGCATTAAAAAAAAAAATCACATTCTGCAATGTCGAGATATGTACTAGTAATCAAGCTAGCGTCTTTTGTATACCAACCGAAAATGACTGAATATTAAGCAATATAAAGCGAGTTAGCTTTGTTATCATCTTCGGTTGAATTCCACCAAATCATGGTAATATTTAAATTTTAGCTTCAGAGTAACCAAAAAATAAAATGATATTATTGTACTTCAACTAATCAATGGCTAGTAAATAATTAATTATTAGTTAACATATTTAGCCCCCTCATCGTAACATTTTTTGAGAGCAAATTTTCACAACTTTCATAACGACAAATTTCGAGGTTACAAAACAAAAATTATAATGCTATAGAAACACAGATCTTTGAATACTTTCAGCAAGATGGTGTGCCGTGCATATACACTATTCAACTTCGTCGTTCTTCATAGCCGGATGTATGGAGCCAAAATCCTCTCTTTTCAGCTATTTAGATGCATAAAAATGTTAGAATTTGGAGCTAATGTTGTAGTTATTAGTTAGATCTCTTTATTTACACCAGAATTTTGATATCTCGTACATTTCTAGAGTTGTCAAAAAAAAAACGTTATTTGGCTAAATGAACTCTTAAAAAGTTTACCTGATATTTATTTTCAATATATAATCAAAATCTTGAAAAATAATGATACCTAATGATGAGGATAAATATATAGATATTGATTAGCTCAATGGGGAAAAAGCCATCTTATCTATTCAATTGACCTGAATTAGATGAATAATAGTACCATAAACTGAAATCAAACAAGTTATGTTCAATTAGGGGCCAAGTTTACGGAATATTAATTAATGAATCAACTTTGTTATTACCATTCGTTAGCAGTTCTATATCAACTGTATTTCAATCAATGATAATGATGATAAATCAATAATTAATGGATAAATTATATGCAATCCATAATAATTGATTGATAAACAAGTGATAATCAGCTTAATTTGGTGAACATATTTCGATTTTTCTCAAAACACGACCTGTGAACACACTGGGGCTCGAATTGAATAAAAAACAATTCAAAAAACAAAAACAATCCCAATTACGACAATACAAACTTTTCTCACTCTCCTTTCCACCTGACCCGCGCCTGCGCACTAACCTCCAACATTCCACACATCTACTCCGCCAATCAACCCTTTCCACTAATTACCCCGCTAAACACTCCGCCCTTGTTTCGACGCCGACGTCGTGACGCTCCGCCCTGGCGCGATGAGTATGACGTCACGTCAAAGGGTTGGATTGCAATCAACGAATCGTAGCGTACCGACGCCTGATGAGGCGCCGCTCATTAACACATGCGCAGCGACGATAACCAACCCTTTCGCTGGCGACGCTTGGGCAGGGGGGGGGGGAGGGGGGGGGGAGGGGGAGGGTCAGAGATGGTATTAGCAATGGAGGAGATACAAAAGACACTATATGTGATACAACAGATGATACGAAGTATTCGATCGAACTAAATAAACATTGGGAACGATTTATATTCAGTATAATATCTTTCCTGAATATATATAGAATACTATCGGTATCTTTAAAGTACATCATAGCCCTGAAACTAGATTTTAACGAATAGTGACGATATATATATATATAATATATATATATATATATATATATATATATATATATATATATATATATATATATATATATATATATACAGATATATGTATATATATATATATATATATATATATATATATATATATATATATATATATATATATATACAAATATATGTATATATATATGAGTATATATATATATATATATATATATATATATATATATATATATATATATATATATATACACGTTTATGAATCGTTTAAGTATATACAGCACCAAGAAAGCAATTAATAATCTTAATTTGTTGGTCGAGGCTGGCTCTTATAGATCCAAGCGGTAATTTCGACCCTGAAAATACCTGACATCATGTTGGCATTATTGATTTATATCCACACCCACACCAGCACACAAACACACATACACATACACACGTTTATAACATAATGTACCTTCAAATAATATAAAAGCTAGCCAACATAAGAGCTGCGATAGTTAAAAAGAGTGAATGACATTTATGACTCGAAACTAAAGAACGAAAATGTAAACTCTGTTCGAACGCGACTGCGAGAATTAATGATCTACGAAATTTTACTTATACCAATTTGGAAAAAATAGAAGAAAAAAATAATTTCCATATTATACAGATGAAAATTAATTAGTTTTGACGAAGTCTCGAACTGGTAATATTTTTACGAGCGCGTTGCATGTTTTAATATATGGCTCGTATAAAACTAGTGTGACCTCGGAATGAGGAATGAGTCGTTATATTGGTTATTGGTAATTGGTTGGTAAATTTTTTTAATGGTGCGTAACGACCCCACCAACAGCTTGGTCGTACGGGGATACGAATGAGCGAGTGATAATGACACTATAAAGTTCACCGTTTCTATTCATTGTTGATTCTTTAGCAATTCGATAAGTTTTTTTTTCACTCTGCACTTTTTTTTTTATGAACCAATGATGAATCGTCATGAATATAATTGTATTATATGAATATATAATATATGAATATATATATATATATATATATATATATATATATATATATATATATATATATATCAATATATGTGAAAACAACCGATAAGTATACATAATCTGGCTGAAATTTCAAGCAGTGAACACTTTTGAAAGATGTAGTTGAATTTCGTATCGTGAATTTCGTCCTGGAAAATTATTATATCCTGAATGTCACATATAAGTGTATATATAATATATGTTATAATGTTATAATATATAACATATAGGTGTACGAGTTAAACGGTGATATTTGTGTTTGTTATGTTGGTAGAAAATCTTCTTTCGTGGATGAAACAATTTTCTTTCGTGGATGAACAATGGAAATAGCATATTAGAATATTAAAATCAGAGAAAATATCAGGAATATAAAACACAATAACTATAAAAACTTGTTAAATTGAATTCAATAAAATATTAGAAAATTAAACTATATACTGTACTATATATACTACTATATATTATATTATTACTATATAGAAGTGGAACTTATAAGCACAATGACCATCAGAAAATAACTCGCAGTCAATATTCAGTATCAACTAAACTTTTCAATTAAATACCATATTTCATAATCGAGTACATCAGCGGGTAGCCTACTTTTACAGAAAATTAGGAATTTTTCAAATATTATCACCTAAAATCCCAAATAAGAATGCATAAAAATTCTCGTTTTGCAGAGTTGTAGCTCGCTCAACACATACGTCACAGATCTGCTATTTACAAGCAGTCCATATAGCATAGAATAGATTTTAAGCAGTCCATGGAATGTCCACGGAATGCCGACGGAATGCTCTGGACCTACTAGTTAGCATGGTAACCGCTACACTAGTGTGAGCGCTAGCAGTAATTAGCAGCTACTATCACACTGCCATCTGGATTACCATACCATGTGTATAACCACCAGCACCGCCTTCTTGACACGCGAGATTAACAATACTTGAGAGAGACAAGGATGGATGCAAGGTGGGACAGGGGGGAGGGGAAAAGGGGGCTTTAGATCAACTATGATTGCATAGCATATCAGTTACAGTGTGTGATGACGATGAATATTAATTGTTTGGTTAACGACCCCACCGACAGCCAAATTAATTGAGGATACGAATGAGCAGGTGACAGACGAATTATATTTACTAAAACCAAAGCCTCATGTGGTATTCGAATCCATAACTTTAGTTGATCGAAGCAAGGGTTTGGTATCCTTGGGTTATGGGGTCGGAACAAGTTCAAAATAAATATAATCTCATATTTAATCTAAGCTAAATCTGAAATAGAAGATGCCGTGCCTGTTTGACTGTTATGTCATTTTCTTTTTCATTTATTCATTAACTATCATTATTTTCGTTACAATATAGATATAAATTATGCACAACCTAATTTCAATCATGAATATGAACATTGATAATACACAATAAGTTGGTACACAGAAAAAAAACAAGTAATTATTCCACATGTACATAGTGATTGAGTGCGATTGAAAATCTTATCAGCCTATCAGCCGTTTCTACAAAAACACACCAGATAGAGCAGCGATCCATATTGCACAGAAAAGTCCTCACGGTATGGTACGTGTTTTCAAGATAAGTGAAGGCACCCCACCTCCTTGCCGCAAACAAACGCAACCCTCAATGCATCTTGGTCCTAATGAATTGAGAGCATGTAAAACAAGAAAATGAGATATGTATTCAGATTCGATAGAATAATATTTGGAACTGACGTTATTTTATGTATTCAGTTTTCATATTAATCATCAATACAATACATGGACAAACCATATTAATCAGTGACATTCGATGACATTATTCCTCGTTCAAAAACTGCTATATTCGTCGGTTAGGCCTACTAATACTCATATTATTGACCATCACTGACATATAAACGATCACTGAAACGGGTGAATCAGTGGCTGGCACGCTGAACAGTCGTTCAAGAGACCGGGGTTCAATTCCCACCATCATGAGTCGACCAGCCTGACAGAAGTTTATCGTGATTTTCCTCTGTCATCTATACCGTTTTCTTCCCACCTCAACCTTCCATCTCATCAGCCCATCACCTCATTCATCTTTCGCCAATAGATTTTCTCACCAACGTATAATGCGTCGCTCAACCAAATATAAATAAAAAAGATATACACGATCGAGAGACCAAAGTACCGCGTTCACACCCCGACCAGATCGTTTTCATTTCTTATCTCCAGTTCGTGACGAAGTTAATCAATCAAAAAGGTTCTCGCGTGAGTGAGCTGGTAAAACACGAACGAAGGATCGAAGCCGGGTCGTCTAAGTGAGACAGACAGACAGCCTGATCCTGATCAACATCAACAGAGTTTGTCCAGAACCGGGGTTTGTTTGTTTGTTAGCGTGAAGGTGTGACAAGATAATGCCTGCGCTTGTGATTGTGTATACAATCCGCCCCTGTCGATACTGCCCACCTGTTACCCGTCGTACACGTGTGTATGCCGGGCTTGCCTCGAACACGGGGGACTAATTCCTTTCGAGTAATGGGGCTCGTACAAACAAGGAGACAGTATTTGCCATCAACCCCTCTTCCCCTCCCCCTCGCTTCCCTCACCCTTGAGAAAACCAATTAGTCACTCTCTTTCTCTCTCTCTCTTTTCTGTTTCTCTCTCACTCGCCCTTCAAGACGAGTGGGATCACTTTAGGACACTGCCGGTACTTCCAGTCACTTGTTTCATTATCTTCGTTTTAGTTGTTTTAATTATTATTTTTTCAATCCTTTTTTTAATTACTTATATATTCGCCAATTTTTTGCAATGAGGAAGAAATTCAGTCATTAACACATCTTAGTTTTTTACATTGTAATTGTAATTTTGTCCAACTGTGAAAAACTTGAACTACTTCATTTTTATGCTTCATTGACATGTAAAAAATCATATTATGATCTCTTCTGTTTTCGTACTGAAATGTATTACATATCAACTAATCTCATAACGTGTACTTCTTCACCACAATGTGTGGAATGTAACTGTTTCAAGAAATGAATAGATAAATAAAAAAAAAATGAAACTAATACTTCTAACAAACAGTCGCACTGCACAATTTCTTGAATTCCACTTTGAGTT
>OZ023333.1:36161430-36211366 GCA_964007535.1 Brachyptera risi | reverse complement strand
TCTCTCTCTCTCTCTCTCTCTCTCTCTCTCTCTCTCTCTCTCTCTCTCTCTCTCTCTCTCTCTCTCTGTCTCTTGTCTGTGTGTGTGTTAATTGGCCGCGTTGCCCTGACAATGGTATGCCAGCGATGTGGCCGAGCTCGCAGGTGCCTCACACCACGGGCCGGGGTTAATTAGACGGATAAAGCGAGAGAGCGCATTGAACAAAGTGTAAAGATCGTGAGGTGAATGTGAAAGAAGGAGACAGCAGCGAGGAGTAGTAGTGGTGAAAACATGGATTATAAGTTTGTCAGACGAGATCACTGATTAGTGATAGTACTGGGGGGAGGGGGGGGGGGGGGGGAGGGGGAACTGATAAGGGTTACAAAGTGGAAAGTTGTTCTATAGGTCTCCTGACTATACAGACTTCGATTTGTCCAACTCTTATCATTTAAAACATGTTTGATATTTCTATATATAATATATCGTATTTTTTAGAATGCGATTCATTTCACGAAGATGAAAACTCGCCGGACGTTTTGATTATGTATAACTGGTAGATACCTGAATCAATCAAACGACCAATCATAAGATAGCGATTATGTCGGTATTGCAGTGAACTACATTTATCGACTTACATTCAAGTGTTGATTTACTTGAGACACCTGGTGGTTATGATTATAATTCTTGAAGAAAACCACGAGATTTCGATTAATTTCAAATACAAACACTTTATAGTTTCTGACTATATGTTATTAAATGAAACTGTGACTTGTATATATTCAATAAGAACATTTTATATATTGCGATACATTATACGTACCTCAAAAACCATCAACAACTTTTAATTCTGAATTTGTAACGGGAAGAATTAGGATCCAGTCTGGCTAAGTTCAATGAAATCTTTCCACTCTGTCCTATAGAGGAAAGACACTAAACCATCATACAGTCATACAGGTTCGATTCCCGCCATGGTCGACAATACTGATGGAGGTTTTCGTCTAGTTTCCTTCTGTCGATCAGGCGAATACTGGCATCCTCAATATTGGGCCACGATCGCCTCCTTCCCATATTTCAGTAGACTGATGAGGCAACTACGATATCTCAATCTATCAACTACGATGAAGAACAATTGAGGCTACTGATTGTGTAACACAATTTTCTTCATGAATATATATATTCATATGTATATGTATATATATATATATATATATATATATATATATATATATATATATATATATATATATATATATAAATATATGTATATATATATATATATATATATATATATATATATATATATATATGAATATATATATATATATATATATATATATATATATATATATATATATATATATATACTTATATATGTATATATATATATATATATATATATATATATATATATATATATATATATATATATATATATATACATATATATATATATATATATATATATATATATATATATATATATTTGTATATAATATATATATATACAAATATGAGTATATTTTATTGTAACTGACTCGAATTATTTTTATACTTTTATTTGATATTTTTATATTTCAATTTTAAATTACGTTAATTTTTATCATTGTAACGGCCTTAATTAATTCAACTATCACCATTAGGCCTTTTTTAATTGTATCTAATTATGTCTCTAACTGACATTAGTCACTTTATTTTATATTATATCTGACGAGTCCAACATCCTGTTAAGTGTATAATATATATTTCACTTATGTATTGTGATTTCTACGGACAAATAAACTATTGAATTGAATTGAATTGAATATATATATATATATATATATATTGAATATTTTCATATATATTTTCCTATAATATAATACGAAGACACATTATAATAGCTTCTATTTTGATTATCATCATGGGTACGTCTACTAGTAAAAATTTATAGCTCAGTTTACTAAATTCCTACCAAGATTTACTCATTTGAAAAAAATCCATATTGGGTTTAACGATGCACTCTGGTGATAAGAAAGATCTATTGGCGTCAAATTATTCTATTCGTATGTAATTAAAAACATTCCAAATACACTAGTCGAAAAACCAATGCGACCAATCACTGCGCTGTATTTGGCAAGATCGCCATTTCTCATCGCTCTATACGCAGCATTCCAGCCTGATAACCACTCGTGATAACACGTATACCAACATGCATAAAACAAAAACCCCAATAAAAGATCGAGACTAATTAAATTTACGTGTTTCCATATCTATTTTATTTGGCTAATTAGGAATAATTACTGAGAAACAATAAATAATTATATGTCTCGCAAAATACGAAATGCAAGAATACGAGATAAGCGACGACCGCCAAATAACTTAACTATACTCGCAGAAACTATGGGAGGTTATTTTTAAGTGCCTGAATTTATCTTGAATTTTCTCGTTCTTAATTAACATAGCTATAAAATAATAAATTCAAGTCTTATTTGTATCTAATGGACGTGGGTTTATTCATATAAATATATATATATATATATATATATATATATATATATATATATATATATATATATATATATATATTCATTTATATATATTGATTTTATTCAACCCACATGTGTATAAATGATCTGAATATATATATATATATATATATATATATATATATATATATATATATATATATATATATATATATATATATATATATATACATATATATATCTCATACTATTATATACGAGCATCAACAAAATAATCGAAATAATCATAAAATTCGAACGATTCCCACAGACGGAATGAAAAGATTCAAATTCTTCGAAACACCTGCATGGAAAATTTCATATACTAAATGTGCATATATTTAAATACTGCACACATGACATATTTGAGTGATATATTATGGATGCAATGAAATGTTCTTGCAACCTATATCCATATTATCCCTGTCTCTAGGCCCGTGGTTTACGACAGCCAGCCAACCGAGAGGTCTACGGTCGGGTGAAATTGAATCTAAATTCGGTCGATATTCTGTCAATCAATCAATCAGTTAATCGATCAGTCGATCAGCTGTTCTCGGATACAGACACACTGAACTTGACCCAATAATGAAGATATGAGAAATATATGTGAATACATAATGCAGTGGATATATTGTTCTGGTTTTATATGGGTTATGGGCAAATTGTGATAATGATGGTTTTTTTTTGTATCAATATCGAAATCAAGATTTACAATCATTGTCTCTCAATTGAGGCTAAGGATGAAGCATATGATACATTATAGGAGGAGACTTTTTTTTTTTTTTAATAACATCGAAACTTGATACAAAATCATTGTTCCCCAATTAAGGATGTGGATAAAAGATAGGATCGTTTGGACGGGGCACCACAAGGGCGATCTTACCACCCCATTTTAAATGTTTATAACCAACGAACTTCAACACCAGGACTGTGCTGTTGGTGACCATAAATTTCGGCCGCAGATAACAGTCTTTCAGTTTCCGAAAGTCCGGAACACATTATAAGTAAAAACCGTTTCTGTGATATATATCCGGACTTTATCAGCATTGGTATTTTGAGTAAACAAAACACACGAATGTTGATATCTTCCACTTTGAATTACGTCTCTCGGGCAATGATCACTTCTTTCCATCAACAAACAGCAGATGTAAAGTACATCACAATACAAAATGGAAAAAAAAGAACTGAAAGAAGGAGAACTGAATAAAATAATTAAGGGATTTTCCGTAAACATTCATATTTATCTACTTAACCACTCAATCATTTCCTTCAATTATCACAATAATTGGACCTATACATTAACTTCAATTCTGATAACTTCAAAAGTTTACTTATGATTTCAAATATTTTTCTATAATTCTTCAACATTTTTGTATCCATGTTCGAACATTAATTCTCAATAAGATTATAATTTACATTGGGTATTTTGTCTTTTCTTTACTAATTTTTCAAGTATTTTGATTTTATATTGATTCATTACACGGTCTTGACACGGTATCCCTGCACCTTAGGCCTACTTGTGGACAGCCAACAATTAATTCAGATTTTCTTTTCAAAGTACTAGAAATAAAATTGCGTCGAATAATAATATAATAACGAAATATTATCGATACTTCAATTATATTCATGAAGAGTCAAATTAATTCAGCACTTTAATGATGACTGAGATCTATTGGCGTCGGATGAACGATTGATGAGATGATGTGACGACGATATAAAGATTTCTATGATGAGGACAGTGTCGTTCTTGGCTTACACGACATATACGACGTGTTAGAGGGTGGTATTCGAAAAATAAATATATTCCCAAATCGATTAATTAATTGATTGAGTAATCAATAATGTTATATATATATATATATATATATATATATATATATATATATATATATATATATATATATATATATATATATATATACATATATATATATATTTAATATTCATAGTATATCATGAGGCCGATATATATTTATGAAATATATCATTCCTATGTCATTATTAACGTCCATCATTATACGATCATTGGAATTCGTATGATTCACAAAACTGAATACGCCATCACTAGACCTGTCATTATTTTGTATCAGTTATGTTTTTCATGTGTTGTAATTTCAATGCAAACCACAGATAAGCCTGTTTGTGGGTTATTGTGAACTTTAATGTATAATCTTAAATTAACAAATAGACATCTTAAAAAAAAAATATATATATCTATACCACAGTACTATAATATAATTATACAATATCAAGTTATATTTCAATATAATCGACATATGTGGATTCGGACTTCAATTTTTTCCTTTGTGATATTTTTTCGATTAAGTTGACTGTCCATATACTTTCATTCAACATTATGTACATTTCACATTCCATTGTCAAGTTTTTTTGAACAAAAATAAGAAATACATGAATATAAATTAAAATATCAATTCTTTTCGTGCTTCCACCCACCCCACATCACACTCACCCACCACCGCGCAATATCGCAAAGCGTTTTCCTACAGCTTTTATCAAACAACCAAGTTTATAAAAAAACATTAATTATACAATCACTGGAGTTCGATTGTGTCCTCTATTAATCCGCCATGTCCTACCACTAAGGCCGCGCGGTGGACATCGTATGGCTATAGGAGTGCGACAAGGACAGTTGTCGAGAGAGGGAGAGAGAGAGAGAGGGATAGAACATGTAACCTCCAGACGGATCGGACGTCCATTTATCAACATCACCTAAAGCAGCGAAAACAAAAGATTCGAATTAATCAGCGCAGCCCGATACGATAGGAGAGAGAGAGAGAGAGAGAGAGAGAGAGAGAGAGAGAGAGAGAGAGAGAGAGAGAGAAAGAGAGAGAGAGGGGGGGATGATGTGACCAGTAGCAGGTAGAGAGAGAGAGAGATGGAGAGATGTGCCTCCATCATGTCTAGTATATGTGAGATGAATTCAGTATAATTTTATGTATGAAGGAACACAATTTTGTGCTAGTAACCATTGGGTATTTTATACACTTATTTTATATGGTAATATTTTATATTGAATTATATCACATATTATATTTGTATATTATATTATGGTACCTATTTTATATAGTATTTTATATATCGAATTGTATAGCAAAGCTAGAGCGAACTGAATCTTAAATATGAAAATATATTATCATAGTTTGTGAATTATTCGGAGTTAATTTCTGAGGAATACTGAGACGTTATAGGACTCCTTCTTGGAGCAAGGGCGGTTGTCCCCACATTTTTCATCATTTTTTCGAAATCATACGATATATCGAATCATTCATTCACGAAATGGTCTTAACAATCTTACGTAAATCGCCACATTTTCTCCACAGCCATGTCTCCAACGTTTCTCAATCATCTTGAAATCTAATTCTAATGATTTTTCTTATTTTATTATTACTGATCAAGTTTTTTATTGCATTAATATAATTTTATAACTCATTTTTAATTTCGACAATTATAATCGTGGAGATGAGCAGCCATCATGAATAAATGATTTTCTCTCTATTTGATTTTGTGGGTTCAACATAATGATCGAAGTCGACGATTTTTTGTCGTTTTTTGCATATTCACATCACTTCTCTACTCTGCGCTGGAAAACCCAATCATCTCTATTCTTGTCAAATGTCCATACCTATTCCTTGCGGCCTATCGTGGCCTATTATCTATTCTCTTCACTTGAATTTCTAATATATATATATATATATATATATATATATATATATATATATATATATATATATATATATATATATATATATATATATATATATATATATATATAAATCTGTAACTATTTTTAGCAATTCCTCAGAGTATTCCTTCTACATTTCTTGAAAAGCTTTTGTATCTCTATTAAACTTCGGTTTTTGTCATCCTCATTATATGAATACATTTTCGTACTTCTCTGTCATTCTTTTTTCAAACATCCTCATTCACAATTTCTTGGTAGTCTATTTTCTAGTTTCGATGCTAATTTCACTTCATACTTTTCTTTTTCAATAACGACTATTATTCTAACCTCATTTTCCAATAATTCATTATATTTCTTGCTGACCTATCATATTCTCCTTTTCCTCCAAGCTTCATGTTTTCATTCAACTGTTTTCTTTACTCACTCGTTCCGTCAAGCAGTTTCTTTCATTTTCCTTCTGCTGCCTCTCCCACCACAAAATTCATATATGAGTTGTTTAAATTCATTCCAGATTTCTTCCTCATTTTATACGTTACCAATTGGTTTTCTGTCTTCAATTATTTTTCCGAATGCATTTCTTATATTCATCTATTGTATCTTCCATATATTCAATTTTGTTTTTTCTTCGTCATATTTCCTAATATTTCCATCCTACTTATTCCTCATCACTCCAACTGATAATCGATAGTTCCAATCAAGAGCAATATATTGTAGTACTATATTTACATTTATAACTTCTCATTTCGAATCCTCTTACGATAATATGATCAATCACTGACTCGGTTATCTCATTCCATCCATATCTCATTTTCTTTTTATTCTTGTTCTTGAATAAACCAAATTGAATATATTAGGTTCATTTCTCATTTCATTTTTAATAATATTATTGGAGAAAAATAGTCCCGATTCAGTTAGAAATTTGGTTCGCAAGATTTTTTCTTTCTACCCGATGGCAATATGATCGAAGTTGGTTGGACAACGTCCGTATAATATTCATAGAGCTCGTCGAAAACCTGGCACCTCCACCGATATGTATATATATATATATATATATATATATATATATATATATATATATATATATATATATATATATATATATATATGTATATATATATATATATATATATATATATATGTATATATATATATATATATATATATATATATATATATATATATATATTTATATATATTTATATATATATATATATATATATATATATAAATATATATATATATATATAAATATATATATATATATATATATATATATATATATATATATATATATATATATATATATATATATATATGTATATATATATATATATATATATATATATATATATATATATATATTTATATATATAAATATATATATATATATATATATATATATATATATATATATATTTGCTTGTTGTCGACGGACTGAACGGCTGGGTGAGATACAAACAACAAAACAACTGGAAGCCAATCGGAAGCGATCAGACCGATACCGGAGGAAAACGCTATACTGGCTGTGGAAATGCTGTTCAGAGTTTTCCTAACGATTACCCAACTAACAATTTTCGTACGTTTTTCACCATGAATCGTTTGTTACCTGTTCGCGATTGAGAATACGAATGTTTCTGTGAATGAATATTTCAATTTTTACTATACTAGGTTAATTTTAATTACTATATGGATGGTCGAACAGGTCCTTGCTAGAAGCTGGGAATAAAATTGATTGTTTTTACAAAGTTTCACTATAATGATAATTATGATAATAATTATTATTATATATCATCATTATATTATATCATATAATTATATATTATTATCAGGCGATAATGAGAATTGAGTCGCTGGATTGAAACACATTATATAATTGCTATCGAGTCGACGCTTTGCATTCATTTACAATATTCATATTCCCAAGAAAAACTTCGGATAACTGTGTTGATTAATTTGAACAATGTGTATATTCTCAGCATGAGTCTAGCCCATCGAAAATACAATCAATAATAAATATTGATACCAATTTTAACAATTGAAAAATATTCAACTAGAATATTTATTGGAAATCATAATATTTCTACTGATGTTGGAATGTTTTTTTCTCAGACCTGGATACAATCTCGATTTCCAACGTCTGACAAAGTCCGAAATGGTACAACTTTGAGAAACTTATATATAAATACTATAAACTATTCAATTATTTCATGACGTATAATCACTATCAATCATCAACAGTATCTTCATCAAACTATCCAGTCCAGCTTGCCACCTGCCACGAACCATTCACTTGATCAACTCTCCGTCTATATAGAAACAAATTCAAATTCACATTCGCGCTCAATTATATTTTAATCAACTTTCTTCTTCTTATTTTTAATATTTCCACCAATTCCTTCACCAGAAAAAAAAAAAAATACAGTTATAAAAACTTCTATACAAAAATGATTATCTATAGCTACATTTTTTTACCGCTTAGAAATGGAGCTACCGAATTCCCATTCAGAATCTCACACTCTGTTCTCAAGGTATTTAAAGTTATTTTTATACCATCAGAATCATCAACAAAAAATAAAAGACAAACTAAAATTCATGGCTATATTGGGTTTGGTATATATATATATATATATATATATATATATATATATATATATATATATATATATATATATATATATATATATATATATATATATATATATATATATATATATATATATATATATATATATATATATATATATATATATATATGAAGCAAGAAATTCCATTATAGAAATACTCGAACGGAGTCACCTAGACAAAATGAAACAACAAAAGTGTCTAATATTATCAGGATGTTTTTTGTCGCAGTTATTGTTTTTGTTGTATTGTTGTGTTGGGTATTATGATCGTAGGTGAAGCGGCAATAATTAGGCGAGGTGTCCGTAAAGAAGGGGCCCGATGTCTCTATTGTGGCGATAGTTTAGGAACGGTCGTGTTGGAGCTGCGCTGGAAGAAGAGACTGAGTCATAAGCCTTTGTGTGGCGGCAGAATGTCTATCGGGCTCCTCAAGAAGCTGGATCATGGGACATTATATTATATATATATATATATATATATATATATATATATATATATATATATATATATATATATATATATATATATACATATATATATATATATATATATATATATATATATATATATATATATATATATATATATATATATATATATATATATGAATATATATATATATATATATATGTATATATATATATATCTATCTATATATATATATATATATATATATATATATATATATATATATATATATAAATATATATATATATATATATATATATATATATATATATATATATATATATATATATTATTATACATATCTCCTACAGTAGGCCTACTGTCGATCATAAAATATACACATTCACAAAATGTTACTTGTTATTTGTATGTAACGATACGCAGTGAGGTGAAAACCGATAGCAAAAATATCGAGTGTTACGAGTGATCTTTCCACCTTTGTTATTATAAAATTTGAATAATTATGATTTTCGACAAATATTGTCTGCATGTTGTGAAATATTAGTAGAATTTGTATCGTGCACTGTTCAAGTCTTGGGATTATTTCTATCTGTGAGATCACTCTAGCGGGAACTTTTTGCCCTATGAAGCCAGGGGACGCATCAAACATCAAACTGTGAGATAATTGTAGACGGGCCATTGTTTGTGAAGTAAACACGCGTGATTATGACGTAGCACTGGTCCAGGGTGTATTGGCGACGTGGATGTATGAGGCGAGTGATGCAATCAATCAATCAAACTGATGATGAGAGATTGGAACAACCGATCGTTCACAGTGAGCTATTGTATTCTGTCCTCATCGGACTCGATTAATTCGACGTTATTTCCATAACAATATGATCAGTAGAACTACGAGTAGGGTCGGTATAATAGTAAACCTCTCTCTCGGTATTCTTCTTCGAATACATCATAACCCTGGAACAAGATTTTGACTCATGACAATATTCATTTTCCTAATTTCAGAGAAAACCAGATGGAAATCCTCTCAATTTTTGAGATTTTTGAAACGATTTTTGAAATTGAGATGTTGATTTGTGTTTTTCTCTAAAATTGAATATGGAATATTATAGAATATATGAATATATCATAATAATATAATAGAAATATTTAAATAATATAATATATATAATAGAATATATGAATAATATAGAATATATGAATAATATAGAATATATGAATAATATAGAATATATGAATAATATAGAATATATGAATAATATAGAATATATGAATAATATAGATTATATGAAATATAGTTTCAGCATTGTGATGCCCTTTAATGGAACTTGATTTGATTGCGTCTGATTCTGGATGATTTTGTACAATTTGCTATTTATTTTCGAAATCAGGAGTTAACTTCACCCCACGAGCAATGTTTGCCCAACTAAGGCAATTTACGTTTTTATGCTGTCGAAGTATTGTTTTGCAATTCTTCCCGGCCCCAAAGTTATTTTTGTGGGAGTTTTCAAAATCCAATGGCGCGTTTTCTGAGGAGTAGTTCAACCGATTGTTCAACAAGATACAATTTCAAAATTATAAAGTTCATATAGGTAATCAGAAATGAAACTAATTGAAAAATATAATATTTCATGCCGAAATATAAGTTTCATTTCGTCTGTATCTACCGTATTTGTCACCAATAGACCGCGTGAAATATTTTCAACATCCAACACTGTACTTGTATCCACAGTCGAAGTACCCCTACCAACAAAACAAAACAAACATCACCGTCATAATTGTACAACTGTAGTACCTGAAGAGTCGAAATGTTTTCAGAAGAGATTCACAATTAAGAAACACAACTACATCTTTCAAAAGCATTACATTATTCAAAGCAGCAACGAAGTTTTTACAATTATTCGGTTGACCTTCAACTTTCGCAGACACAAGCACATATAGAAGCCAGAGCGAAGCAACAGCTGTGATTTCGCTGTTCCATTGTTAACCTAAAATGTTCTTATATTTTTTCTTGTACACAAACTGCCTCTGTGGATATATATATATATATATATATATATATATATATATATATATATATATATATATATATATATATATATATATATATATATATATATATATATATATACATATTGCCAATTAACAGTAGCTAAGATGGTCTCACCTAGCGCTTTTTGTACACATTTTTACCTTCTTTTAACCTCCCCTTCCCTTCCCCTCCCCTCCTCCATACACCGCGCCCAATTCGATAGGCTACCAAGTTACTTTATTTGTTAGGTTTTTTATACTACACACACACACACACACACACACACATACACATCTTCTGATTCAGTCCATTCTTGAACAATTCCTTTGATGCGGTAGCGAGATGGAATGCATTTAATATTTCTTTTTTTTTTATTTCATTTCCAGTATTAATGTGAGGAAGCGACCGAATAAAATTATATATAGGTGATTAGTGAGTTCTTATAAAGAATGTTGATTACATTAAAAATGAAGTATTAATATGTTTTATGTAATTAAAAACGAATTAGTGCGAGGCTGGCTGTATACTTTATATGTAGCTACCGAAAGAAGTATAGCCAGATCGTCTACCAACTTGACAAAAACAAGTATCACCGTTCAGTTCAAGTGACACGGTATCAACGGGCTCGGGTTCGAGTGCCGTTCTGGGCATGAGTTTTTGTGAACGTGCTTCACATATCGTTACACTATCCCAAGCTCGTTCGTACCCCCATATAACCCACCTGTTGGTGGGGTCAATATTCGTGGAGCACCACAAATGAAGATCAAACAGTGTAATGCCACATATATTCACACAACTTATAGTTATGAAATCAATAATTTGATCTGAAATTTTAAACTGTACGCCTAATAATTGATTTTTAATACTGATTTATCATTTATAATATTCAATATGAAAAAATATATAATATTTGATTCGGTAATTGCTAGGTATTTATAAAAATTACATTTACCATTTACATGAATTTATGTTAATGTTTTCGTTTTTTTCAAATGCTGTGTGTATTTTGTATTAGCGTATATTATAGGTTATCCTTGACTATCATATAGCATAATCTCGAACGTATCATTCCATCACGGTATTAATTGTTAATTCACTTGATCAAAAAGGAACAAATAGACACAAAAATAGAGTGGTCGATCATGTCAGGAATCGAACCCCGGTTAAATAGGCTAACAACTGATCCACCCGTTTCAGTACTCATGCACCTTAGTCAGGACGGTATATAGACCTCGGCGGGAATCGAACCCAAGTCAAACAGACTCGCAACTCGAGTGCAATATCACAAGTATTTGTCTAGGTAAAATGGCTCATCGGACCGGAACTGATGGCCGTGTTTTCAATTAAGGGCGATGTTCGCCGGGACCCTAGGCACGGCGGATGCGTTTAATCAGGGCTGGGTAGGAAGACGGCCAATTACCTTCATTCTTTCAACACTTCAATTAGAGGACAATCACTATCATCGACACAGAGTGGCAGTACGTACGAGGAAATGTGCTCTTTCATGGGAATGATTTTTTTTTTTTCGATAACATCGGAAACTTGACACAAAGTTTCCCTAAAAAAGCAGAGGATGAAAATTAGGATCGTTCGAACGGGTAGGCCAAAGTTCATAGATCCCAATTTGAGGGTCCACGGAAGTCAATTTAGCGAAATATCAGTTTTTTGGTGATAACTTTTGAACGGTATTGAGATATCAAAATTGTAATACGCGAGAAACACAGATAATTATAATAGCTTCTAGATGATATAAGTTATGACGATTTAAGTCACTTTGCATAACTGTGAAGCGTCGACAGCTAAAAAAACACATTTTTCAGCTGTCGACGCTTGACAGTTATGCCACATGACTTGAATAGTTATAACTTATATGATCTTGAAGATATTATAATTATCTGTGTTTCTCGCGTATTACAATTTTGATATCTCATACCGTTCAAAAGTTATCACAAGAAAACTGATATTTTGCTAAATCGACTCCCGTGGATTCTCAATATGCTCTCTGAAGGAACGATCAATGTTTAATTATTCTATTTATTTCTGACAAATCTTTGCGAGAGAAAAATGACATTCCTGACACGACGTGAAACATTGCGGTTGTCGCGTGATGGCGGATCGACGCTTCCGTCCGTTAATGCAAATACATGAGGGGGACGGTCAATCGGGCACACCTTTTCCATTCCAAATATAACACAATTATCGTAAATTGTGAACGATTTGAATTTTGTCTGATTGAAATTTGACAATTTGTCGCCGCATTCTACCATGCTATAATGCTCTCAGGTCGGATATTAGTGATCAAAATGTTTGATGGCTCATCAAATAGATTCACCCGAACTGGCTAGTTGACTATGCTAATGACAGGCCAAATTAAATGCGGGTGGAGTCATCAACGTGATGTCGCGTGCCCCCAAAAATAATTTAAATGTTTGAAAGATAAAAGTACACTGATTTAGAAATTTTTTAGAGACGAAAAATAAAAAAATCTACATAAATGTGTATTAAATTTATTAAAAACGGAAAAAAAATTGAAAATGATGGTATAGATCTACGCCTAGAATCTATTATTTCAGATCTGAAGATGAAAAACCGATAGAAAGATCATAAAAAATATTCAAAAACGACTTCTCGTATACCGGTATCCATAGTAACATTTCATTTCAGAATTGACAACTAAATTCATTCAAGTTTAATTCAAGTATACAGTATTTAATACACATTCTGAAAGTTGATTAATTTTGAGGATTAAAAGTAACCATACATGCTTTCATCCACACAGTCGTTCAGCTAGCCACCTCCATTACCTCAACATACATGACGTCACTCAGGTCGTCGTTAAACGATCGCCAAACTTGACTCGTCAACTCACAAGATAAAAATCGACGACACAACAGGTAAATAACTCGCACGGAGACGACAACAATAACAATAACAATAACAAATTAATTTATATACATTTTCATTCAAGTGAACTTTATATAAGACACCGTGCCAACAACCATCAACTTGCAACACTTTGTTGCAGCCCATGCAACAAGTAATTGCAAATTACAAAAAGTGGACGCACAGTATATTCAAACTCATTAAACAAGTCAGTGAATATATATAGGTATATATGAACTAGCATCCACGGAAGGAGGAGTCGTCTCAAAAACTCACACAGCAGTACAGCAGTCATATTTCCAGTTCAGGAGATCGGGGTTCGATTCCCGCCATGGTCCACCATCCTGACAGGGGTTTTTCGTGGTTTCCCTCTGTCGTTCAGGGCAATACTGGAATGGTTCCTTAACAACAGGCCACGACCGACCCCTCTCCATTAAACGAGAACATCTGATGTATATATATATATATATATATATATATATATATATATATATATATATATATATATATATATATATATATATACATGTATATATATATATATATATATATATATATATATATATATATATATATATATATATATATATATATATATATATATAATAACCTCTCATCTCACCATTCCACCATCTTTCACATCATTCACCGACGCCAATAGATCGTAGTCATCAGTACAGTGCGTCGATAAACCCAATATAAATAAAAACCATTGAAGAAGTCTGTATGTAAATATATGGTCATCTATACTTACATCCACGGAAGGTAATGGTCGTCATACCAAAATTACAAAAACAAATACTGTCGTTTTAAATCTATGGCTGTGGTTTTTCCAGCTGGGTCATATATATATATATGTATATATATATATATATATATATATATATATATATATATATATATATATATATATATATATATATATATATATATATGTATATATATATATATATATATATATATATATATATATATATATATATATATATATATATATATATATATATACATACATGAACGATAAATTTCGCATACATATAAGTTGTACATAAAAATATCACTTTTCAAAGCACACACATCTACTAAATTAATGAGCACAATTTGTTTGTAATGTGCTCCGAGTGGAACTTGTTCTGCGGGACAAACGCTGTAATTGAGTGTGTCTAGAGCCTTGATGGTGCATACTTACAATAACGGTGCATCGGAGTCGATGAATAAGTCATGCGATTGTGTTTTAGGAGTCGGTATCAATCACTGAAATGTATATTTAATTAGGAATTATAAGTCATGCAAGCGACTCGGCCAGTAATAATTCAAGGCAAGGGACTGGGTGTCTCGCGTTTTGCCGTGGTGATATTTATTAGATAAAACTACCTTCGAATATCATTAACCTAATATGTATTTAGGTTTAAACAATGATTTATTGATATAAACTTGGAAATGATTATTATTATTATTTTTATTTTTTTTGATGAGATTTAAAATACCTGATTTTCCAGATGTTGAAGATAAAATGGTATGATTCTAGATGAGAAAATTCGGAGTTTGTTCTTTTCAGCGGTCCAACAAGATTGTCATTTATTTCTGGGCCTGAAATTGAATTTATTTTACAGGTATTTCAGGGTTTTCAGACTGCTGGGAACCAAATCCAGAACGAGTGAAATTAACAGCGCAGTGGGAGAGAAAAATGACAAACGCTATCGGAAATTTAATATTGAATACATTGTGTCGTGATTTTAAATTTTAATCGACATCGAAAATATCGAATCGAATCGGAAAAGTTATGGTTGAGTTCAGGACACAGAATGGTGACAGAGAAATGAACCTAGCTATTTTCAATTATCATCATTATTATCACTATTATTAGGCCTAATAATGAGGAGAATGGAAAAAACTCATATAAGTCTTATGTATTGTTATATTGGCGCATTATACCATCATTGGAACTCGTATGATTCACAAAACTAAATACGCCATCACTATACCTGTAATTATTTTGTATCAGTTATGTTTTCCATGTATTGTAATTATAATGCAAACCACAGATAAGCCTGTTTACAGGCTTTGTGGAATATTGTGAACTTTTCTGTATAATCTTGAATTGACAAATAAATAAAAATATGGAAAAAAATTATAGGCCTATGGACGTTCACTGCACTGTATCTCTCTTCACTCTCCTGAATGAGTGGCTAAAAGACTTGATTTTTTTGCACGCAATACGAAATTTCCGGAAGCAGCGTATTATTATAGTTCTTCAAATCAACATCGATCATAATTTCAATTTGAAATATATCAAATGAAAAATACTCCAATTTGGCATCGAATCTATGAAAAAAAAATCTTACGGCAACTATATAGTATCGAATACATCATTTTGGAAGTGTTAAAAAAATTTACGACATACCGATTAGCTTGAAAATTCTTTCCAAATGTATAACTAGATCGTGAAGGGCCTTCTCGATCCAACTTGGGCAAGCAATTGAAGAGGCAATCGTTATCACAGTAGCTATCAATTGACTCCTCCCACATACAACGGCCAATTAGTGCTTTTTAATGCCTATAGGTCATTCTTATACTCATATAAATAGACTATCCAAGTGTTTTATCTTTCCAGTCCCGTTAAGTTCAGCTATATATGAGGTCAAATCGAACATATTTGTCCAGAGAGGTCACACCTAGGCCCTTTATTACACGAAGCGGATCGCAAGAACCAATTTACATAATTATAAATTACGAAACACGAAATTGAAGCCCACATTAAAACTTCGTATAGGTTTCATTAACAAGATGGGTGAGGTGAATAGGGCATTATCATTAAACAGATTTGAAATGAAAGGCCAAACACTTTCAAAAAACATGATTTGAACTTTTTACGAGTCACTCTCTTTCACACCTCCAGCTTCTTTGACCTTTGGTTATACCAATAAGGCATAATTCGTTAATAAATTTAGTTGATAGAGGCAAGCCCTGCTAGCCACTAATTTATTGGAATTATACAAATTGAACGAGACTTAGGTTGGGCATCATTACACACAATCATTGGAAAAGAAAATTGGTGTTTCATATAGTACATTATTATTTCGATATTGACGCGTATTTTGAATATAATTTCAGGATAGAAATTACAGAATTCTATTACAAAATAAGTATAGATTTTCTCATGTTTTTGTTTAATTCGATTCAATTACATCAGCTTAGATACTGAAGAATCTTCCGGAGGCTTTTCAATGTTTTGTATTTAATTATCATGTTTGAATTATAAATTGATTGATAATTCATATTTTTAAATATTCAGTTTTGATAAATCTGAATCTGCTCAAATTGTGTTCAAACATTCGAGGTTCACGTTTGGGTCCATCTTTTTCCGAGGTACATTGTTCCAAAGACCTACATTCATTTGACATATTTTTAATATCTATACCACAAGCTTGCATGAAAAACAATCACTGATGCCCTGTACACGTACGGAATACCCACTAAACTAACTAGTATAAGTAGAAACTAAATACCTACTCATTTTTAACCGAATAACTATTATTATTATTATTATTAACTATTATTATTATTCTATAATAATATATATCATTATATATTATTATATTATTATATATTATATAATTTCATTCATCATCCCACAGATAAGCCTTTTTAGCTTTGTGGAAGAGCGTATTGATTAATCTTGTATGTATGTATTATTTGAATCTAATAAAAAAAAAAAAAATTATTATTATTATTATTACCTATTATTATTATATATTATTAACTGAATATTGGATTAAACGACGCACTGTGATGATAACCAAGGTCTATTGGGGTAGGATGAATGATTAATGAGATGAGATGATGAGATGAAGGTTTTTTTGGGTATTGGGAAGGAAGCGGTCGTGGCCTACTTATAAAAGTTACTATATTCAGCTCAGGTACCGGTATACATAAATGCAAGTTCCAGATTCATGTTGTTAGGTACAAGTATTAGAAAGATACGTGATTATCCGACATTATAATTTTCGTATTTCCAATCGTTGAAATACTTTTACTATCGAGATTTTCACCAAACCTTTCTTATTCCACCAAGTTGTTGAATGTACCACAGAAACTTGGCACCATCACAGATAATACGGGTTCAATATCAAATGTATTTGTCGTCAATAAATATAAACTAGAATGTTTCAATCAAAAAATGATAAAATATATGGGCAAAATAAATTTGACTTGTGACGCTTAAGAATTTTGTCTAGAGATTCTGAACTTCTGCTTCTGAGCCATATAAATTCTCTCAACTTCCAAATTAGAATCAAAACGTATGTATACTTGCGGTAACATTGATAGGTTTAAAATTTGAAATCAAAATTTGAATTTGAATAAAATCTACGCACATTTAACTGCTTCTTGACTTGCTATTTACTATTTTATCAACAATTGTTACTGCAATCACTGCTACTTACTTGTTGCATTTAACTGCTAATTGTTCCGCATACAATGTGTGGCGCATTGAGTCTTCTAGTGTGAGTGTGTATAATATCAGTATGTTTTTCTTCAGGATCCATCTCAATGTATAGTTTGATCGACTACTTTATGTGACCTTGACCGATTATACATTCTCATAAGACTGTATAAACGGTTACCATCACTACAACATCTTCATCCTTATCCTCAATTAATGGCAAAATAAGATGGAATTCGAGCTACAAATGTTATTGAAGTCAGTCAAATCCTTGGGATTATTCAAACCCGAGGGGTAAACAACTATAGTAGATTTGGTGCACACGTGATTTCAGATTTCAAAAAGAATTCAAGGGATTTCAAGGGATTTCATGGAGATTTCGAGGGATTTCAGGTGGATTTCATGAAAATTGTACACCAGATTTCAGGAATCGTTAACCCCTCGATCAAATCATTACATAGAAAACAACTTTTGTTGAGCAAAATTCAGAGATTATTTCAAAAAATCATGTATAATCTAGTTCTAATCTGTTGACCATTTTTGTTATATTTCCTTTTCAATGTGTGGAATTATAGTTCATTTTGTTCAATTATATCCTTGGTAGATTCTACAAGACATAAGGCAGATGCTCATATCTGAGTCACACCGTTTAATTCTTGTTAAAATATTGGTCCATTGTTAAATTATGATGTCAATTGGAATTTCTGTGATTTTCGGTTACCTATAGAGTCCTAGATCCACTGTATACACAAAAACAAATGAAGTCTAAAAATGATAAATAATATGACCAATAGTTTGAATTTTGAAACGCACATAATTTACAGTGTTCGATTCACTATTGGATATAAGGAACATTTTAAAATATAGAAAAAATACAATTTTGTGAATACAATACATACAGACGCACAGATTTCCCGGAAAATTTTGAACAGACGTAATTTAAAATGTAGTGTTTTTTCATCATTTCAGCATCATGTCCTTTGATTATAGCAACAAACTTACACTATATCCAGTATATGAACCACATGTCTTCAATCAACATTTACAATCTCATGTCGTCATCTTTCACACCCAACTTCATTGACCTTTGCTTACTAATGGTAATTCATTAAAGCGGTGCAAGCATCACTAAACACTAATTCACGTCTTAACGGAAAATTATACCAATTTAAACGACCGCGTCACGAAGCTCACGGATTCGAAATCGAAAACTTGAAAAAAAAAAAAAAAATCATCCTCAGTTTGTTTTTTCATGAAGGATTTCACACAAGGTTTTTCCAGTAGACTTGTGTAAAGGTGGATGATAATATGTGTTATTAGTGTATTGATTATATTTTTATGACTATTTTAGTCGTCATTTCGCGTCGTATTGACATGATGTTAACATCACTGCTTATGATTGACTAGTATTATTACTGTAGTAACTTGACGAGCGTGTGAAGGAAGAATGATGAATTGATAAACTCACAATAAAAAAAAATAATCATAATTGAAATTAAACTATTTGTGTAATTTATATTCATATTTTATTGAACTGAGTTATGAATTATATAGAATCGATCGCAGGCCTTCATGGCGAGTGAAATTAAACATTTAGAACCCAATGGTTCATTGGATGAGCGTAGCGAAGACTCAATTTTACTGTACTTGAAAAATCGAATGTGTTTTTTTTTTTTTTTTTTTGACCGCGCTCTACAGGTCAAACAGAAATTCAGATCATGATGAAACTTGGCACACACATGAACCCCTATACGACTTGATGCTGTACAGTTTTGAGGCAAAATCGGTTCAACAATTCTTGAGATAAATCATTTTGAAGTTTTCAAAAAACCCATATGAATAAGCCAGGCGGAAAAAAAGACAAAGTGAATGTTCTCCGAAATTTTTCAAATTTTCACAGAACTCGAACAACATAATAATACACATTATTACGGACTTTTACAATAATCGGAGGTGACGTTTCGTAGTAAAAAAATTTAAAAATGCGATTTTTATTCATTTAATTACTTCATTTTTTTTTATTCGCTCATCCATCAACGCGGAAACACATAACGCGTTTTCCTAGTTCATAGAATATTTGGTTGCTTATATATAGTTGATAACTTGACGAAAAACTGTGCAAATAACAAGAAATTGTGTTTCAACTTGCGTTTTTGTTTGCTATAGTTTCAATTGTTTTTCTGATCAGAATGTAAGTTTCTTATACAAAATTCACAGAACTGAACCTACTCGTTAACTTGAATCATTTACAAACTATAAAACCGCGGAATGTTGAATAAAATAATTTTTCACTGTGTGAAATATGTCTCATTTTATATCGTATTGAATGTATTTGAAGGGGATTCTTCAGTATTCTACAGGAAATTATTATGGATTACTACAAGCTGTTAATAGATTCTGAAGTATAAAATTCTCAGGGTCAACATATCATGATATAAACGATCGTAGTGACTTTCCGTTTGAACATTTTGTAGTGAAATAGCATTCATACCTTTCACGTAGGTATCTGCTACGTACTGTCGACTGGTATAATATACAGATTCGCATTAGGTGTTATATGTAGGCCGATATGAAGATCCGTAGTGAGGGAAAATAGTTGGCAAAAGCACCTGCTTTTACTATAATATACACATCATTTTATAACACGTGTTTCGCATAATGTGTACACTGTGAACAATCATTGTCTACATATTATAACTATAAAATAACTATGAAATATTAAATGGTGAAAGTGTGAATAATTCATATCAGACAATTTAATTTATATTCATCTTATTTATTGAGGTGAGATGATTAATTAAGATGGGATCGAGTCAATTAAGCTAGATGTCATTTTTGTATCACTTTTGATATTGAATTATTGAAACAAGGACACTTAAATACATTCAAAATGTGAAATGTATCTATTCAACTCAGCTTCTAACATTTCCAAATGTGTAAAGCTAACAAACGTATTTTTCAGCTTTGTATTTTGTGGATGTTATGCAATATGAGTTCAACAGTTTTTACATATCTCCAAGTACTAAAGAAATCTGGAACCCCATTCCTGAGATGAATGAGATGTGAGAAAAATAAAAATGAGTGAGAAAACGATTATCTCACTTAAAATGGCCGATTGTTGATGGCAAATCGGCCATTATAAGTGAGATAATCGTTTTCTCACTCACTTTTATTTTTCTCACATCTCATTTATCTCAGGGATAGGGGTCCTGTCCTTCATCTGCACTATAATTTTGATATCTCATATCTTTCCGAAGGTATCACAAAAAAAATTGATATTTCGCTAAATAGATTCCCATTGATTACAGTGTCGAATATAAATTATGAAGTAATATGTAAAATTATATGTGTTCGGGACTTTTTAAAACTGGAAGACACCTGACTACGGCAAAAAAGTATGGTCAGAGACCTCGCAGTATGCTGGTGTTGAAATTCACTGTTTTGTATTTGAAATGATTGAAATGGAAAAGTAAGATATAGCCCTTGTGGTGCCTCGCTCAAACAACCCTACTTTAAACATTTGCCTTCAATGGGATAAATCTAGAAATCTTACTGAAAATCTTGAAAAAAATAGGAAAAAAAATTTGAAAAGAATAAAAATCTTTACTGTTTTGATTTTGTTCAAATTTCGATGTTGATAAAAAATAAAAAAAATGTATGAATTATTCACATGCTTCACTATTTTTCAGTTGTTAAATACCCTAAACCAATAATTATTGTTCCATTGAGCTTACCCATTGATGGAAGTCTGCGTCATAAACCAACCAAGAACCGATTTAGCGACCGAATGCCACAGTTGCGTGAATATCCAATCCGATTTGTGAGAGGACAAATCAAGGAAGATTTCAGTCTCCTCGTCGACGCCGAGAGGAAGGAACCGGGTTCGAATCTCGTCTGCTAGACCATCAGTATCACATCTGTACCACTGGAAGGAAGAAGCATCCCGAGATTAGGATGGAATAGTGCCGATCACCACTCCATACATTTCATTTCATTTCATTCTGCACAATATAATAGCTAATACAAAAAATCAGTATCATAAAATTAACAGGAGCCCGCGTAAGAACACAAGTCCTTGAGTGCGGGCTGTCGAAAGAAAAACGTGTATACATATTATATTGTAGCTCGTAGTAGAGACGGAATAAATAGATGAAAATACGGAATACAATAACAAATTGCATATTTTATATGGACGTTCCGAACTTCTGAAATTTACTTGAACTTCTGAAACACGTATGTTATTATTTCAAAATTTCATTGGATAAATTACAAAAATAGAAATATATAAGTAAATGGAAATAAACATAGGCCTATACCGTACGCAAATACATACACACAATTTTATCTGTTCAATCATGAGAAATACAAACATTGAAAATGATTCCAAGTTTTTTTTTAATGTGATGAATGTGGATAAATGTGTGTGATAAATGTAGATTTACTTAGACCCCATATTATACCAATAGTAAAAATGAGTTGATTGAGCTAATTATTAATTGAGGTACAAAAATAGGCCTACCATTGGTAACCAAGGGTAATAACAAGTTAATCCACTCGCTTAATCAAAAAATGTATTATTCGCAAAACTGGAACTTGGAATACAAGAAGGCGTCAGGGTTTTGAAATATATGCCACTGAATACCTACCTATTTGATCACAGCTACTCTGAATTATAAGATATCGAAAGGATATTTATTGGAAATTTAAATTGAAGAGGTATAGGATAGTCATGTGCTTATATACAAACAATTAATTTTCACAACTTTGAAAAATATTCAAAATGAACATTATGAGTATGAAAGAAGTATAGATAAATTTGCGCCAAAATTAAAAAAAAAAAACGAAAAACATAAGTAAGTATTCAAAAAAACACTGTCGTGTCTCCAAAGAACACTAATGGTATATATTTAAATATTTCTAATGCATTTTTAAACTTCTTATTTACTTAACGACACTTAATGAGCCCATAAAAGTTGTCAAAAGAAACGACATATACGTGATTATACATGCAGACACAGATCTGTTCAGTGGAGACGAAGAACGTCTCTCAGAATCGCGAAACTTGTTTTTGCTGATAAGAAATTAGTCGTAAGTACGTCACTATGGCGCCAAATAAACACTCTAGCCTTTAATTTACTAAAACCGACCGCACACCGAACATTAATTACAGGTAATCACAAAAAGTCTACGGAAGAAAGAAGACCGAAGACGATCGACTGTTCCTCTCATTCTTTATCGATGGCACACGGGTGGTTCGAGCCTTCTTTTGTGGATATATATATATATATATATATATATATATATATATATATATATATATATATATATATATATATATATGAAAAAATCTTTTACATAATGGTTTCAGTAAAAGTCTATGTAAGTAATTATTAATTAGAATTAATCAAATCCAGGAAGTAATTACGAAATGGAAGTCGGGTGAAGCATCTAATTTTTAGAATACGTTTTTATTTATATGAATGTATTATAATAATCCTGAGGGCTTTGAGCATTAAATACCTATTGAAATGGACTCAAATAATGTGGCGAGCTGAACTTTATAATTACGTCAGTACAGAGAAAAAGAAGAGATAATTATTCTTTTGGAAAGTTTCTCAACGTGATGATGATGATGATGATGATGATGATTATGATGTGAGATAAGTGTTTTTTTTTTAACAAAGTGTAGAAATGTTCAAGTGATTCTGTTAATTAATTATGAGATTATGCAGTTATTGAAATGCGATATTGAATGCGTATTCACATTGATTGAATTAGGACTATGAAAATTCGAAATTTACACGGAAATAATATATATATATATATATATATATATATATATATATATATATATATATATATATATATATGAAAATATATATATATATATATATATATATATATATATATATATATATATTCATATATATATATATTTATATATATATATATATAAATATATATATATATATATATATATATATATATATATATATATATATATACATATATATATATATATATATATACATATATATATATATATATATATATATATATATATAAATATATATATATATATATATATATATATATATATATATATATATATATATATACATATCACCACTGTCAGGAACTATATCTCATTTATACATGAATACTTCAATCATATAATGGAATAAGATCGAATTGAATACAATTAACGTAGCTTGGTGATGAAACATGAAGTATCCGTGCAGCACTCTCGCCTTTAATTAAGTGACGATATTTGGGGGGAAAGTGGGTGAGGGGGGTGAGAGTTTGTGGTGGGGGGGGGGGGTGCCATTAAAAAAGCAAGCACTCTGATTAACAACATATTCCACATTTCAACTAAAAACACACACACACACACACAAACCAATCGCCGTGAATGAGATGCATAAACCCACCAATCCCAATCTTCGCATCCGGTATCGAGATAACTCGTCTCGATTCCCATGTTTTCCTCTCGACCACATCCCGCCCACACAATCACCATGGTAACAAGGCAGGCTGGGTGTGTGAATCGAGGCTGATCAATTGCATTTGTAAACACAAAATGAGTTAATTTAACAGCTGTAATTGGTATCGCTTGAGTTATGTGCCGGGTGACAGTCGGACAGGTCCGCGTGTTGTTTAATTAACAGACAAATGTCGACGGAGAATGGCTGTTCGGATAGAACTGGACTACTGTACATATATACCTGTTGATGAGAGGAGGAAATTTTCTGATTTCGAATACGAGTTTGTGACAAAAAAAAAAGAGTTATTACGACGGGTTACCAACTCCTGAAATCTGGTGTACAATACTCATGAAATCTTTCTGGAATCCCTTGAAAGCTTCTTGAAATCACTTGAAATCTACTTGAAATCACTTGAAATCTTCTTGAAATCACTTGAAATCTTCTTGAAATCACTTGAAATCTTCTTGAAATCCCTTGAAATCTTTCTGAAATCCCTTGAAATCTACTTGAAATCACTTGAGATCTTCTTGAAATCACTTGAGATCTTCTTGAAATCCCCTGAAATATTTCTGAAATCCCTTGAAATCTTCTAGAAATCCCCTGAAATATTTCTGAAATCCCTTGAAATCTACTTGAAATCACTTGAAATCTTCTTGAAATCCCTTGAAATCTTTCTGAAATCCCTTGAAATCTACTTGAAATCCCTTGAAATCTACTTGAAATCACTTGAGATCTTCTTGAAATCACTTGAGATCTTCTTGAAATCCCCTGAAATATTTCTGAAATCCCTTGAAATCTACTTGAAATCACTTGAGATCTTCTTGAAATCACTTGAGATCTTCTTGAAATCCCCTGAAATATTTCTGAAATCCCTTGAAATCTTCTTGAAATCCCCTGAAATATTTCTGAAATCCCTTGAAATCTTCTTGAAATCACTTGAAATCTTCTTGAAATCACTTGAAATCTTCTTGAAATCCCTTGAAATCTTTCTGAAATCCCTTGAAATCTACTTGAAATCCCTTGAAATCTACTTGAAATCACTTGAGATCTTCTTGAAATCCCCTGAAATATTTCTGAAATCCCTTGAAATCTTCTAGAAATCCCCTGAAATATTTCTGAAATCCCTTGAAATCTACTTGAAATCACTTGAGATCTTCTTGAAATCCCCTGAAATATTTCTGAAATCCCTTGAAATCTTCTTGAAATCACTTGAAATCTTCTTGAAATCCCCTGAAATATTTCTGAAATCACTTGAGATCTTCTTGAAATCCCCTGAAATATTTCTGAAATCCCTTGAAATCTACTTGAAATCACTTGAGATCTTCTTGAAATCCCCTGAAATATTTCTGAAATCCCTTGAAATCTTCTTGAAATCACTTGAAATCTTCTTGAAATCCCTTGAAATCTTTCTGAAATCCCTTGAAATCTTCTTGAAATCACTTGAAATCTTCTTGAAATCACTTGAAATCTTCTTGAAATCCCTTGAAATCTTTCTGAAATCCCTTGAAATCTACTTGAAATCACTTGAGATCTTCTTGAAATCCCTTGAAATATTTCTGAAATCCCTTGAAATCTTCTAGAAATCCCTTGAAATCTTCTCAAAATCCCTTGAAATCTCCCTGAAATTCTATGAAATCTGAAATAATCCGGTGAACACCAAATTTGCTAGCTAGTTGCATGTTTACCCTTCGGGTTATAATTTTCAATTCATTCGAATTTTTTTTCTTCAAACAGGTATTTTGGCCACACTTTTCGAATGAACGAAGACGTGTTTCAGAAAAAAAATCTAAATCGACCCTGGTCTACTTTAATGGAAGCAGGTTGTACGAATTTCAAGTCAAGTGTTGATCCTCTAACTATCAGTTAAGGTACGAACATAACATGGGTAACCGAGGGTGATAACAAGTCAGTCACAAAGTTCACTATCACTGCTACGTTCAAATGTTATACAAATGACAAATACAGAATACCAGTTGAATGGTTTCGGTGAATACAGCTAGGCTTATATCATACAGAAGTTATAGACAAGATCTGTACTTTGTTACTATTTCAATATTGGTGACTATATTAGGAACTTCAAAAGTTTCATCATCAAATAAATATTATATCAACTATGTTCAGTATTACAGTCAATATTACATTAGTACATTATTCAGTATGTCAGTATTACAGTCATTTTGGTGTTGAAGACCATTAGTTTTGAATAATCAAAATGGGGTGGTAAGATCGCCCTTGTGGTGCCCCGTCCAAACGATCCTATCTTTCATCCATAGCCTTAATTGGGGAACAATGATTTTGTATCAAGTTTCGATGTTATTAAAAAAAAAAAAAAAAAACAGTCAAATATAGAGTAAATAATCGAATAATTTATTTTAACCATTCACAATTGGTAGTGAGTATGTTGATTTTTGCTGGAGTACCTCAAACTTTTCAGAGACTTTCTGTAACGGCTTTCAATTTACTCCCTCACACTTTAGATACAATATTAAGTGTAAATAAGTATGATAGAACATTATATTTTGTCTTGTATTCTATTTTCATCACAAAAATAACCCTTTACAAATAAACACCATTATAATGATACGCCTAGCATAATAACTTTCATATTTAAAACATGTCCTTTCATTGGAGGAAAAAACGTTAATTGCTTAAAGCTCGCAACGTGAAACTAAAAACACAACGAAAGAAACTAGTCGACGTGCAATAATTCCTGCTCGAAACCCTCAATCAGTGATGTTAAACAATACAAGAAACAGTCGGTCGCAACGGTAAAAACTCACCAAACAATGTTATACAAAAAAGATACCAACGTAAACCACAAGAGCAATTAAGCTCACCATTTGTAATCAACTCCAGTGTCTCTGGTTTTAAGGTGTATAATTCGTTGTCATTTCATAGAAGAATACTTCTTAATTCTATACAGCCGCCATTTTTGTTCACTTTTCCTTGATTGCTTTTTCAAATCTGAAATATATATATATATATATATATATATATATATATATATATATATATATATATATATATATATATAAATATATATATATATATATATATATATATATATATATATATATATATAATTAATATATATACATTATATATATATATATATATATATATATATATATATATATATATATATATATATATATAAATATATATATATATATATATATATATATATATATATATATATATATATATATTATATATATATATATATATACATATATATATATATATATATATATATATATATATATATATATATATAAACATATACATCTATAGTGAGTTCCAACTGGAATCGTCTAGTTAAAACATACACTATAGTGCTATTGTTGACCGAATGAGACCACCCAAAATGTATTTTCACAGTTTTTTTTTTTGTATATCTTTCTTTCTCGTATTATATATTGTATATAATAAGAATGAAACGCTAAAAATCAACGCGTAGCAACTAAACACATGTATCATCTGGAGTTGTTTTAAAAGGCGTTAACAATGTGGCAACATTGCAATTAACGACTACCGGTAAAGGCCATCAAAGAATCTACCTTTTGATAATTTTTTTTTTTTTGTGGAAGAGAGTTGGGTGGGGGTGGGGGGGATAAAGATGGAGCTTTATGAGAGGATGTATTGTCTAAAAACCACAACCATCATTTCCGAAACTAATCAGTTAAGATTGTGAAATGAAATATTTTTGAGGCTTATATCATTGTATTTCCTAGTATAGAATTTGTGTTACAATGTAGATATTTAATTGATTTATAGTCATTGACCATTCTTCTGTAATCGCTATTCATTATTGGACAAGAATTAATTCTGACTCATAGGAAGGTGGTGGTTGATGAAATATGTTGATGTTTATATTTTCAGGAAGTTGAAATGTGAAAACTGGAGTGAAAATATGTCAAATGTTTGAAAGTTCTAGTTTAGCATATACCTTTGTGAGAAAAGTAGACCTATATGAATTAGGTATAAGGAAATGCTCGCTAAATAATTATTTTTGTTCCCATGAATATGTATAATAACTTAATGTTAAAAATACTATCAGTAGAGACTTATGAATATTCGAAAACCTACGAACTTCGAAAACCAGCAGAACACTTCGGTATTAGTAATATTTGAATCACCTTTCGTCACTCTGTCGTTTCGTCATAATCACCCGGTCATTCGTACCCCCAAATAGCCTGGCTGTTGGTGAGGACGTTGAGACCGAATGAGACAACCCAAGATGTGTTTTCACATTTTTCACAGTGAAAAAATGATCATGATTTCAATCTGTATAATATATCAAAATCCGATTTTCATTTTTTTTTTGTGACACCGACAGAGTGATCATTTCAATCCCCTTCTATTCGATTATTTCTTTTGATCATTATTCTCTATTTTCGAGACATAAAATAAAACTTGAAGAAGTCAATCATACTTTGTCCAATAAATCGGTTTAGTTCCGAAATTTGCATAGTTCATAAATCTGTTTTGAGTTATCTGACAATATTATATCTGAAATGAATGTATAATCTATAATGTAATGTTCGAATGTATAAGATGCCTTATTGTGAAAATCGCATGGTTCCAAAAATCTGCACTCTCTCTCTCTCTCTATCACTCTCTCTCTCTCTCTTTCACTCTCTCTTACTCACACAAAAATCACAAAAAAAAAATCGACTCCAGTTCGGACATGTACGAAATGAGCACTAACCAAGTACACTTGCGATCATATAAATTGTTTTTCTTTCAAACTGAAATTTATATTAAAATATGAATAACATCCACACATTCTTCACACATTTTCTCGAAGGCTGTACTTGGGGTACACATTTGTACACAGTCTGCTGGCTGCAGAGGAAGAAAAGAAGCCAGAGGAAAATCGAGGAAAAAAGAAGATAAGTTTCGAAAAGTAAATTGAAATTTTTTCTTCCAACATATTCACAGTCTGGTAAATGAATTACGTTTAGAGTACATCAAAATTATATCTTCATGGGTGGTATGACCGCCCTCATAGTGCTCTGTTCACACGGTCCTACTCTAAAATTTACTTTTTCACTATTATATTCATTATTATATAGTATTATTACTGACGTTGTATTCAAGTGTATAGCCTACTCTTGTTAACTTTTTTTTTTTTTAATAACATCGAAACTTGATACAAAATCATTGTTCCCCAATTAAGGCTATGGATGAAAGATAGCATCGTTTGGACGGGGCACCACAAGGGCGATCTTACCACCCCATTTCGATTATTTAAAACTAATGGTCTTCAACACCAGGACTGCGCTGTCTGTGACCATAATTTTTCGCCGTAGATAAAAGTCTTTCAGTATAAACACACGAATGTTGATATTTTCAAACTATCTTGTTAACTAGGGTAAAAATCAATCAATCAATCAAATTTGGGGATAAATGATTTCATGTCAAGTTTCCATTCAGTGTTGTTGAAGAAAGTGCATGCAATGCAATTCCTTGCAATATCTTGATTTTACACAGGTGATCTTCCCATCTAGACTATTATCAAGCTGATGGGGAGCGATATTTTGGAATAGAGACATGGACTGGGGGGGGGGGGTAATGAGTCTAGTGTTTCCTATTATTTTCCCAGGCCGTATTGATAAGTTGCACTTGGCATACAGTTTTGATATCACACCTTTTATATGAAGACATTGTTAGAGTTGCTAAAATATTTCAGACCTTGACTTCAAGTTTTCACTTGGCAGGATTTTGGGTGGGATTATTTTCACATAAGTGATCTGTCTATATTTGCTATCATAACATTCCAATCAATAGCATTTTTGAAAACTTCTGTCTACATATTTGCATATTGCATATTCAGGCATATCATTCCTTTTTTTCTTCTCTTTTCCTCATTGTGTGATGATAATCTTTACATCTGATATTATTGGAAAAAAGTGAACATTTCCCAAGCGACTCAGTTCAAAGTGGAAGATATCAACATTCGTGTTTCGTTTATAATCTTCATACTAATGCTAATAATGTCCGGATATATATCACACAAACGGTTTTTACTTATAATGTGTTCCGGACTTATGGAAACTGAAATACTTTAATCTGCGGCAGAAAAGTATCGTCACAGACAGAGTCAGAGTTTCGCACAATTAGAATGAGGGGTAAGATCGCACCCGTAGTGCCCCACCCAAACGATTCCAACTTTCATCCATAGCCTCAATTGACGAATCGAAATAGGCGTGGCTCCACCAGTAGGCCAGTTAGATCAGATCATTTGTAGTCATTTGAAGATACCCCGATTGGATATTTGAATTTTACTACAGTTTCAACAGCCCTGTTGATTGGACGGTATGATTTCTGACGTCATGGGGGCGGAGACTGCAAGTTGTCAATAGGCTTCTGGCACGTAATAAACGACAAACAATCGTTACTATAGCAATACAGCGAATTGGTGGACAACCAAATATTCTGATCGGTCAATTCCAACTGGTGGACATTGTTGTCTCTCTCTTTCAACGGGTGACACAATGGGTGACGTCACTTGCCAGAAGCCTATTGGGGAACAAGTATCAAGTTTCGATATTATTAAAAAAAAAATGTTCGCCCCACACTGACTGGCCACTTTACACGACAGCAAATGCACCACCTCTCAATGATTGTTTCACGCGGAGCTCATCTGATCAAATCTGCTCGCATAAAATGATTAATGACTTCGACCAAGCAGTATTGAAACTGCCACAACGTTTCGTCAAGCACGCGGCCAGCACTTGAACCAAGTTCAACACATACACACTCATTATGCACATAACACAAGTTCGCACCGCTTCATCACCTCTCGCCCGGCTTCAATGCTACCGGCTATAGCTGCCTGGCTTTTGTATGGCCACACAAAACTGACGATGCGGAATTATATTATTTAATATATAACCTAAGCTTCTGATGTGTGGAGATTTCTGGCCCGTCATTAAAAACAGTGGCGTACGGCGGTGGTTGAATTGGAAAATTTTCAATTTATATCGAACGGGATGAATGCACTGTGTTTATTAATCTGGATTCACAATGCGAACTAATGATTAGTCACTAATACCAAATACTGAAATTAAGAAACTGAGCATTCACATAGACTTGAAATAAAAATTAATTTTGACGGAAATGACGTACTTTTCATGAGTCGTAGCTGTCTTAAGATGACGGATTTAAATTGAAATCTACATGTTAGAAGGCTGTAAACGAGCGGTTCATCGAGTGGGAATTGCATACACTTCCTGGCGTTTCGAATTCACGACTTCTGATTGGTCGGACTAATGATTAAAACTAATGATTAATACTAAAGTTGAAAGTTGGTTAACTTTCGAGGTCAGTCACTAATATTAAACACAATGTGAACGTCAACACTGATTCCGTATCTTTCAACTTTAGTTAATCATTAATCACTAATCCCTGGTTCGCATTGTGAATCCAGCTTTATAAACGAGAAATTCATCTCGACTATTTTTTTACGTGTTCACAAACTAGTGTCATTGAATGAAAAAGTACACTAACTCCAAGATAACTGAGTACTGACGACTCGCAGTCTCTGTCCCCGTGACGTCAGAAATCATACCGTCCAATCAACAGGGCTGTTACAAGTGTTAGTCGAATTCAAATATCCAATCGGGGTATCTTCAAATGACCACAAATGATATGATCCAACTGGCTGACTGATAAAGCCACGCCTATTTCGAGTCGTCAATTGTATGTTCTTTCATCAAAATGACATTCTGTTTTTGTGAATTCAATCAGTTTTGAGATAATTTGGTGAATACCAATAATGTGATAAAAAAGTAATAAAAATGTGATAATGTGGAAAAACTGACTGAATTTACGAAAATAGAACGACACATGAATTGAAGAGCGTAAAATCATCGTGGAATTGATATAATTTTGATATAATTTGATATTCAATCATAATTTTTTGTTAAATGTTTTGATTTTTGTTAAATAATCATCTCATTTTTAATTTTTAAATGTACATTGTTATTTCTGTGTTTCCTCTGTTAACTACTCAAAAATGAATAAAGACTAATTATTATTATTACTACAATGGTTCGTGAGAATAACAAATAATGGTAACAATGAATCTCTTCATTTTAATACAAAATTGTATCAAATTGGTCGGTCTACAAAATTGTACTTATATCTAGATGTTGAAATATGAATGAAAAAATAAAAAAATAATAATCATGGTGCACGAACCCCCTTCAAGACGCACTGTGGTGATAACTAAGATCTGACTAACTAAGAAACTGAGCAACGGAGTCAGGCATCTAAGATATATTGACGTTGGATGAATGATTATTAAGATAATGACATGGAGGTTTCTTAATGAATGTGCCTATATTATAGAAACCATCCCGGCATTAACTGTAAGTGATAATTTCTCAAATTGCATTTCCAAGTTATATTTTAAATGTAATATTAATTGATATATCGAGTGTATACAATGTACCGTAGTAACTGTATTAATACAGGAACTCGCCACCATGCTGCGCACAATTGCGACGTAATGAAATAATAGAAAATAATAAATTAACCTGATCCACGGAGGAAAACCACGTAGAATCTCGGTAAAGACGAACATTGGCGAGGATCGAATCGAGGTCTGATCTACCCTTATCTCACGGTCCCATGGAACGAGCGCATTAGTAACTGAGCAACCAGTGCTGATTGGAATATTCGTGTATAGGCTGCTTTCAAGTGACGTCACTCATTGTTGAAATTGACAGACAACTATGTCGATCAGTTGGAATTGACCAACCAGAATGTTTGATAGTCCAACAGTTCGCTCTATTGCTATGGTAACGATTGTTTGTCATTCGTTACGTGACAGAAGCCTATGCACAGTTCTGACTGAGCTACATCGGACTTTCGAGAACATTTCCAATGCATCTCGCTTATCTTACAACGCATACATCATATTTTCCTAATATCTCAACATACTCTTGAACGAATATTTCTCTATTCGAATTGTATGATAAAATATCAGATATCACACATGATCCGCCACTGGGCGTTAAACCGCCTGATACCGACCGCACAGCCCAAACCCGCGGTAGCTTAATTAAACCAATCAAAAGCCTTACATTCCATCACAACTAAAATATGTCTTTTTCACCTTCAACACAAACCAAAAGTAATTAACAACTGTTTGTGAAGGTAGTTTCAACACCTCTTCTTGTCTTATTCAAGCTCGGAACATCCGTACGGTGGTTGTTTTGAATAGGGAAGACGGACAATCGAAACCTTGGATTTAGTATTGTTTGATAATTCAGGTTCGAAACACCCGGACGGTTGTGATTGATAATAGGGGGGGGACGTGTGATCGTCGTATAAAGAAACACAGGTGTTGAAGAGTTTTTCTTTAATTTTAATTTAGACTTGATGAGAGCTGAGAGGGCATCAAGTTCATTTTCATGGCCAAGGTCATAAGGTTTTGAATACCGAGGAATTGTCTATATGTATGTGTGTGTTTTTTTCCATGTTTTTCCTGTTTGTTTGTTTTTATTTGGACAATGGTATTCATTAAAACTAGCTTTGACAGACAATAACGCCTTGAAAAGTACTCGATATTGTGTTCTTATATAAAGTTGCTTGAAGGTGCTGGAAACATTTTTAATTGAAAGTGTGAATTTTATTTTGTTATTCCGATTTCATTTTTCTCTACACGGTGTTTGTAATACGAAGTAGCAGCACATTCTGAATTAGAATGATAAAATTGGTGATTTTTTTCCAAAAATGTCATCTTATTTATTTTTTAATTTTAATTTTTTAAATTTTTTATATTGGGTTATAACGACGCAATGTAATGACGACTAAGATCTATTGGCGTCGGATGAATGATTAATGAGATGATGGGATGATGAGATGAAGGTTTTTATAGGTAATGAGAAGGACGGTGGGAAGGAAGCGGTCGTGGCCTATATAGTGGGAACCATCCCGGCATTAGCCTAGACTACAGAGGGAAACCACGAAAAACCCCTGTAAAGATGGACAGTAGCGGGGATCCAACCGGGTCCGACATGCCCACTACCTCCCGGGTCACATGGAGCAAGTGCGCTAACCACTCAGCTACCTGTGCCGGTAAAAATGTTATCATTTGTCTTCGAATAATGGAAAAGAAATTCAGTTGTATCATTTTAGTTTCGTTTCCCATCCCTAATGACCTTAATGACGTTCATTTTTCCAGAAGTAACAGATTATCTGATAATGTGAGTTCAATACAGCTAATTAACAGACTTGAATCGAATGCAGTAGGCCCAACAGGTATATGGCCCTCCAAAAAACTACAAGTCATAACTACGTTCTATATTCCTGAAACTGCTGTTTTGAAAAATATTTCAGATTATTTCATTGCATGGATCAGTAAAGGGCTAATCTGTATATGGTAAACGCCCTCTTCAGTCGTTTGGAAATAATGAAAAGGAGTCGGTCGCGACCCTTTGTTGAGGAACCATCTCAGTATCAACCTGAACGACGGAGGAGAATCACGAAAAACCCCTGTCAGGATGGTCGACCATGACGGGAATCGAACCTCAGTCTTCTCAAAGACGGTTCAGTGTGCTAGTCACTCGATCACTCGTCTCATTCCTCACTGTAGATGAACTATCAAACGGGATTTTTTTTCACCACGTTCAATACGAAAAATCAAAATAATTAATAAAGTTAATTATCAATTACGGTACATATAGGATTGAGAGCCAAGAGTAATGACACCTTAATTCACTGCCTATCATTCAAGGCCCGGTATTCCCAACTTCAGTTGGCCTTTATCTGAGAGTTAAACAAATAGCATGATTAACCATGGTGATAACGACTTCAAACTGCCAGTTAGAGTTAACTTTTTCCGGCACTCATTAAAATTAGTAAAACTGAACCTTGTACGAAAAACTACAAAAAAGTAGGCCATGTCTAGATATTTATATTAAAAACAGATCCCATATTTTCTTAATATAGATATGGGCTATATAAACAGATTACTCTGAGCAATCACATAGGTTAACATCTATTTCTTATGGCGCATTGGTGATAATTTAATAGTCATTAATAACACATTTGTATACATAGTAATTGCTATGCAGGGAACATCGAGAGTAGAATACACCCGGATTTGTTGCCCATGTAATCTAGATTACAAGTACGACATCTCATATCCTTTTCAGAAGATAGGAACAAAGAATACATGAATAATAGTATATTCATTTATCATAATAGAATAGTTTTATACTAGATTCTAAAGAGCGAGAATTGAGAACATGAATTTATTTTTAATATTTTAATTTGAAATATATTAAATCCAATATTAATATCAAATCAATATTAATATTTATATTAATATCGAATCCAACATATGAATATACTCTTTTTATAGAAAGGTGGAAGATAATCATCATTTTTTATGTTGAAAAGAATCAACAAATAATTGAATTTCATTTCAATTATTTATTGTACTACATCAAAATATAACTAATGTGGGGAACAACAGAAACTGCAATCCACAGTTATTGACATATTTCCCCACCGAAGCAACACTTCTATACACTTCAAGCTAACCAACACATTATTTTGTTTTATAACATCGAAACTTGATACAAAATTATTGTTCCCCAATTGAGGCTATGGATGAAAGATAGGATCGTTTGGACGGAGCACCACAAGGGCGATCTTACCACCCCAACCAACACGTTGTGCAATATATTATGATAAGATTGGAAATCATCAATTATTCTTTTCTAGGCCACAACAATTGAAATATTCAGTTATTTAATTATATTTTAGTCCATTTTTTTCGTGTATTTTATATTGATTGTTACCCTGTTCTTTTTGAAGCCAGGAGCCAATCTAGGTTTAAATATAAACGAGAACATTATTTAGAGGTAAATCGTCGATTCCAACTGTCACACTTTTGTGTGATTTTTATTTTGCAAACCAGATCGATTGGTTTGATCACAATAATTTGTCACTATCAATAACGAGACAAAACAGTGTGACCAACTAAAAAAACCAATACAAGAAAACCCCCAAAACAGTACACGCCTCAACACAACAATTGCAGCACACAATGCCATTATCAGTACCAACACACACAAAGAAAAACACAATCTGGATACATAAAAAAAAAACCTAACCAACCGACCAATCAGCAACGAGTACTCAACAAACAACGCCGAGGCGTCAACAAAACACGCGTCAATCAACAATGATTGATAATTGATTGATAATATCAATCAATCCCTTCCGATCTCCAATTAAAACTTGTTATAAGCATCTTCTCACGCGTCGACCGGTCGTCTCGCAACGTAACGACCGGTCGTTCCGTGCACGATGATAATGTATAAGTCAAGGGGGAGGACATGTATATTTATAATCTAAAGATGGATGAGATAAAGAGGAGATGAAGGGGTAGGGGGAGGAGGGGAGGGGGGGGGGATGACAGTTTGATGATGAGGTGCGTCACGACCGAAGCTACCGGTGTTACACGTGGTAGATTTGGATGCTGTGCGCGGCTAATGGAGATGGACCAATGAGAAGGCGGTATTCGATGAGTGTCTAGTTTGAGTCTTGGTTAAGGTCAGTCAAGGGTTTGATTTTCATATGTTTGTAGGTAAACGGTGAGATTTTGAAAAGAATTCTGTTCGTAGGATTTGAAGATTTTTAAAAGATATGCTGTCAATTCAGTATCCAATGGATATTGTGCACATACATATGAGATGATCTATAGAACTGGTACTTCTCCGTTCTTTTTTCGAAATCCATCACAATCTTTAGGTTCATATGAGGTCGGTAAGAATATTAATGTCAATCTTATACACGCAAAAAAAGAAAAATAATTAATGAGAAATTATAGTTTTGATCTCACTGTTGGATTTTTCATTATCAAGAAGTGCGTTTTTGTTAAAATGCTCCTTCAAAGAGTATTTTTCAGATACATCTTCTCTCAGACTGAAATTCACGACCACCACCCATCATCAAATCTGAACCAATTGAAAATGATCGATTCTGAGTATTTTTTAAAGATAGTTTTCACAATTTGTTGATCCTATCTTTCATCCTTAGCCTTAATTGGGGAACAATGATTTTGTATCAAGTTTCGATGTTATTGAAAAAAATAAAAAATAAAAATTTGTTGAATGAAGTATAGGCCTGCTATTATATCCGACTTTTTCTCTGGGGATGGTGAGATCACCCTTGGGATACCCTGTCCAAATGATCCTGAACTTTCGTCCTTTGCCTTCACTATTTACAGGAAGCAATGACTTCATGACAGGTTTTCGATGTTGATCAACATGATGTTATACTTATGTCCACATATGTGTAATATGTGAAAATGTTATAAGTATTTTCATTCTAAAATGAAGATTGATCGATTTCAAAATGAAAAATACATACATTTTTGGAATAATTGATCATAAATTTGAATGATCACCTCATTTTCACTCGAAACTCAAAATTGGTATACTTTTAGCACATGAAAACATTCAAAATCCAACACCGTTATAAAAAAAAATCTAAAAGTTTTCAAAATCTTTTTCTTATGACCCATCGGCAGAAACGCCTTTCTGGTCTTTGTGAACATGAGTTCTATCCACTATATGTCTTTTGTGTAGACTGATAAACAACTTTTTGTTATTTTTTATATATATATATATATATATATATATATATATATATATATATATATATATATATATATATATATATATATATAAACATATATATATATATATATATATATATATATATATATATATATATATATATATATATTTATATATATATAAACATATATATATATATATATATATATATATATATATATATATATATATATATATATATATATATAAACATATATATATATATATATATATATATATATATATATATATATATATATATATATTTATATATATATATAAACATATATATATATATATATATATATATATATATATATATATATATATATATATATATATATATATATATATATATATATGGGTATATAAAATACATTCCAAGTTTTTTTATACATATATATATATATATATATATATATATATATATATATATATATATATATATATATATATATATATATATATATATATATATATATATACATGGATTTTTGTAATATATGTTCTTTTTGGATGAAATCGAAACTTGAAACAAAAATCTTCATTCCCCAATTAAGGCAAAGAAATGAAGAATATATATATACACTGAATTGCATTATTGTATAATTTCGATTTGTGTGATTGAAAATAATAGAAAATAATAAATTATTGAAAATAATCATTATCATTACTGTTACTATTTTATTAGTTTATTCCACAGTTAAACCCTCAATGGCTTTTGTGGACACTAAAGAGTGAAAAATGTCTTGTAATAATGTGAATTTATTGGATGAAAATAGAAAAAATATATATATATATATATATATATATATATATATATATATATATATATATATATATATATATATATATTACTTATAAAAGTATCTCTGAAAATACATCAACACACCGGTTAAAATCAGCGACAAGAAAACCCATACAAAATCTTATACAGTTATAAGATCATGTGGTGATAGAAGAAAACGTCTACTATATCGGCACAGCCTCCACTCAAAGGATCAGGTCCATTAATTAACTCAATTAAAAACAATGTCCTAATTTATATTCTCTTAAGACAACAAGACAAAAGAAATATTATATAACGGGTTTCACGGAATCAGGGTGTAAGGAATCCATTAATTATCATAAAATTAATTAAAAAATTGATTATTGTAGGAATTTCCTTTTGAACACGTTCATTTTTTACTGTAGAAGAATCTGTTCAGACATGAGAATTAAATTATAGTCATAATAAATTAATTAGATTTGCTTGGTTTTTGTTCTTATTGTTAATCGAGTCAATTCTACTCGGAGGAATTTAGCTTCTGTGAATTTAATGTATATTTCTCTACACTCCTATTCACGGCAGAAGGTCGTCTATACGACACCAGCACTGATACGGGGGCGCTGAAGAGCGTATATCGGAATAAAGTCGACTCGGTCCTGTGAAATGGACTTTGGGATGAATGGAATGTGGTTAGGGTAAGGTTGGACACCAAAACCCATGTTACACAACCAAGTCGACTTTATTCCGGTATACGCGCTTCAGTGGGCCCTTATTCTCGAGATTATGAGATTATGAGATGAGATTATTTTGGTGAAATTCTGGTAATCTCACTGAAAATGCTATGAAAATACCATGGCATAATAATCTCATCTCATAATCTCATAATCTCGAGAATAAGGGTCCAGGCGCCCTATAAATATCAACGATTTAATTCTATATCCGTATTATTTGTAGAATGTTATAATTTTTTCAGGACGAGATTTACTATAAGACACACAACTGCGGCTTTCAAAAGTTGTGACTCCTCACAAAAGCAGTGATATTATGTTATAATTATGAAAGTTTTCACGAGAATTCAGTTGGATAGTGACCTTCTTCGTGGATGTAAGTATAAACACAAACAGCTGTGCAAGCTTTAACGCGGCCACGTAACTGGAGCAGTCAATTTTAACTGTTCATTTATAATACAATATTAATTAAATTTCGTTCTGGGTTTTTTTTGCCACCATATTATTACCTCGTTAAAAAGGATATGTTTGATAATCGTGAAAAATAGAGTAATAAAGTAGTATTGAGTGATAGGTATACGAGGAACGGGTGAAACAGTGAATTCACCTATTGACTTGTTTACGTGAGGAATGATGGAAAACAATGGGAGATATTCTCAACGTGACATATAAACGATCGTAGTGGCTTTTCACCTGAGTAGGACTATATTGTAGTGAAACTGCTACAGTTTAGTATACCTACTGAAATACTGTCGATCCATAATAAACATTTACATAAGGCTACGAAATGACATCGTCCACGATGAGGTTAAAATTGTATCCTTTTACTATCACGTTATTATAAAATTTGAAATTTGAATATAATTACATGAGCGTAAGAAAATATTGCACCCCACTTTTATAGGGCTTCGTCTGTGTTTTTTTTTTTTTTGCGGGCACTGCACAGGTTGCAGCTAGAGGTTGACTGATCAACATGATTTTTTTTTTGTACACGCAAACTTATCCAACTTAGAACTGTATAGTTTTTGGTATGAATCGGTTTGACCAATTTTGAGAAATATCATCTCAAAATTTCTAAAACCCCCATAAGATTAGGCTCGGCAAGAAAATTTGAAAAATAAAATCTCTTCGAATAGAATGAAATTTTCTGTGAATGTGTATACATGAATGATACACATTATCACGATTTTGTATCCAATTCGAACAAGCCGTTTTGAAGAAAATATTTAAATTATCTGTTTTTATTCATCAAATATATTATGGAAATAAATAAGGATTCAGGTTGCCGAGATTCACTGCTTTCTAGATTCGATATTTGCCCAACAATGAAAGATTTTCTTTATACGTCAAGGTGTGTAGAATACCAGAGTCAATAAAGTAGCAAGGGTAGAACTACTTGAACGACTTTTAAACCTTATTCAGATATCTCGCTCATCTTACAACGCTTATGTTGCGTTTGGCTAGTTTATAAAATATATTATTACATTATCAAATAAAATGTATTCGGAGAATGCTATCTTGATCTTATGATAAAATTGTTCACCCTATACAAGGTGAGCCTAATCCCCAACTGACCACAGTTTATAACGCAGTGCAATAGCTGAATGAGTCTGGGAGTTTTTATAACTTATATTATTGGATTTTCATTTCATTAGATTTGTTGGGTTCTTATTTATACCATTATAGACGGGTTTTAATTATCATCATTAACATAACAAGCAGGTCCTAAAAGTTGTGTGAATTAGAGTAACAATATTGATATTGAGTAACTATAATTAACAATATTTAAATAGAATATTAAAATCATTGAGATAATAAAATTGATACCCATATAGGATCGTGACAGCTCAAAAATGAAAGCTTAAGAGCCCGCATCTTAGCTGAGCATGTTTCTCTTCGAAATGCTCGACCTGAGTTCGATGTGCGTTTAAAAGTTTGGTTGTCGGTTGAAAAGTGAAAAAAAGGGATAATATTGGAAGAGTTCCAGTAACCACCGCTAGATGGAGGAGTTTTTATTTCATAATTTGGACAAAATCTAGTTACATTACACATTTTGGCCAAGGAAATTGGGAAAACTGTAGAATGAAAGGCAAATCAGAATTTCAAATATTGATAAGTAAAGTTGAACTTGAGGATGTGCGTTTGTAATTAATTTCTAAAAATATTTGGTAACCGGGAATTAAGCAATGAAAACCATCAAATTAGGCACATTTTGATTCAATTATTGCTCCATAATAAAATTATTCTTCAATTTTCGATTAGGCATATCTAATTGTGCGGGTATTGTTTATTTATTACATTTTACCGCAAGTACGTAGTATTTGTAGTTCTTGAGATATATGTGGCGAAAGTGCACCCTGTAAATCTGTCTAAGATGCGGGCTCTTAACTGAAAATCTATCACTTTTTCATTACATATCACTCCAACTATAGCCGTGTCCATGGAAGAAGTAAAGTCGTCTCACAAATACAAAAATCGTCGTTGATTTGTACAGTGGTGGTATTTTATCAGAAATTCAAGGGAATGATTACTCGAGTCCAGGTTCACGAGAAAAACGCGGCTACATCTTTCAAAACCGTTCAATACCCGATATCACAAAGGAATTGTGTAAATATCAATGTTTTAACCATTTCTATATATATAGTTGTTATGAGCGACTTTCTTTCGTGGATAAAAGTACGTTTGCGTCTATATAAACTGATCGCGATTATAAGCTACATTAGAATTCATCCTGAACAAAATTCAATGATTTTCACGCACTAAAACTAGAAGATAATATGCATATACACAATTCACTCAGTGTTAGAAAAGATTATCGGTTGAATAAAAGTATATAGATTTCATTTAAAATAAAATTAACATTTCGAAAGAACAATTTCATGTGCCCTTAAGTGTACACACGGACACCGAGTGAGTAATTTCAATCTGAAAAATTGATTCTACTGAAAAAAAAAAATCAAGTCAATCATAAAAAAAAAAAAGAAAACTGTTTTTCCTCTCATTTCTCCGCAACTTTTGACAAACTACTTGCGTTCTCGGTTGAAAAGCCACTCACTTACCACTCAGCATTAGACCCACGAGTCACGTGATGTCGAATAATGACATCTGATTGGTCCTGACATATTTTTAAAGGCGTAATTGATGGATTCACTCCCGCAGGTATTCAACCTTTTAAAATGTAGCAACCATCGAGCGTCGAGTTTAGAATTTGATTGTTGAAAATGTGGGGTTGTTTTCGTGTGAGTATATATATACGCAATCCCATGTCAATAGTCTATCAATATTAGGTGAGATTTGCATTGATAGGTTATTAGAAGAGGCGGCAAGTTACGCGAGAACGTCTTTCACAAATGCGGTAGCTGGTTATGTTGATATGTATATGGGAAATGATGAAACATAAGTCAACATGTTAACCTAATGTTATGTTATGTTCATGTATACGATGATGCACATGATGGTAATACAAGAAATATGAATATAATTTAGATTCAAAAGATAAAGCAACAAAATCTTGTACGGTGAATTCAGATTATTTGATAATTTGTATACAGATAATCAAATTTATATATATAATATATATATATATATATATATATATATATATATATATATATATATATATATATATATATATATATATATATATATATATATATATATATATAATTAATTTCTCATTTGCTGAATAAAAATGATCCTTTCTCAATAATACTCATTTCGACTGTTAATGGTTGAAAAAATCATTCCATGATCGTCGACAATGATAAATATCGCTGATTATATATCACATACATTATTTACATACACACTAATCCTTGCTGAAACCTCCAACCCCCAACAACACTACACCCAGCTACAAGCAGCATCGCGACGCCGTGATTGTCGACGTCGCGGGCGTCGAGGCGACAAATTAAACAACACGACGCCTCTCACCTGCCCGGCCGACACGCCCGCGCGTCAACAGTTCGCGATACGGCGAGACCCTCGCTCGAACCGTCGTCCTCCAATGTAACCATACGCCTCGGGGTTTATCTCTTCTTGATGGGATGGCAGCGGTACAGGATGATTGGGATCAATTCCTGGATAGAGACAGAGATATGGATGAGAGGCTAGATTGGTGTGGGTGGGATAGTCGCGGTGAAACGGGAGAGTGCGCTGGTGTTTGAACGGTACACAAGTTGCGTAATATTTTTTGGGGCAGGGAATAGCGTATACCGGAATAAAGTCGACTCGGTCGTGTGAAATGGGCTTGAGGGGGGGAGGGGGAGGGGGAGAGGGGGGGTACTTATGAATGGCTGATTGTGAATGTGATTAGTTTTCAGGTAAGGTTGGACACTCGAGCCCATGTCACACAACCGAGTTGACTTTATTCCGGTATACGTCGTTCAGGTGCTTCATATTTTCAGTGTCAACGTAACATATGAACGATCGCAATGACTTGCCGGATGAACATATTGTAGTGAAACTGATCCACACCCTGCAGAGAAGTATCTTATGGAATACTGTCGATCCATAATGAAAATTCACATCAAGTTACGTGTTATTTGTATGTGACGGTACGCGGCGAGGTGAAAATCGATCACAAAAATATCGACTGTTACTGTTATAGACATATACAAGTAATTTTTCCACCTTATAGAAATGATAAAGTTTGAGTTATTAGCATAATCGACAAATATTGTCGGCATCTTGTGGAGTATTTGTTGATTTCGTTTCTCACACGGCTCAAGTTGTCTGATCATTTATATCTTTGAAATTACCCTGGCGGGAACTTATTGCCCTATAGAGACTGGGGCTGCCTTGACAGCAGTGGAGTTGTCAGTTACCTATTTCGATATATTGAATAGGTGACAAACGTACATCTGGTACATTTATTACACATGGGGTCATATGAAATGGTTTAATCCCAACTTCAGATTTTGATTTTGATAAAATCTACTCATATATTTTGAGCTCCACTTGTTTCATAGCCTTTGCGTGAAAAGCGTGAAAAGCGTATCAAGTGCGTGTGTATATACATCATCTTCTGGTTTAGTGAGTGATCGCTATATTTTTTTCAGGATGTATTAGGAAAATTTTGATGTAACTTGATCAATATACCTTCTATTGATACAACCACTTTATTGGACCGTAATCGTAGCCTATACATCTATTCACTTGGTTTGAATTTATTGAAAACTGAAGAAAAATTTTCTAGAAAAAGGATATTTTTGCCCCAGTTTTTGTATGAATGAAGTTGTGTTTATAAGAAACTTCTCTGTAGAAGATCTTAGCTCATGCTCCTGTATGGAGATGATCGAAGCTCTCTATGCCAGCCTTGATTATTTGACGTTCTAACTGAGACGAGTGGCCGAGTAGTTAGCACACTGAACCGTCTTTCTGGAGACCGGGTCCCGTCATGGCTGACCATCCTGACAGGGATTTTTCGTGCTTTAATTCCCTCTGTCATTCACGTACATGACGTAAATGACGCAGGCACGGTTCCTTTGAAACCGGCCACGACCGACTCCTCCACACTATCAAAAAACTATAGTAAAATAACCTCTCATCTAGACATCCCACCATCTCATAGCCTATATCATTCACCGACGCCAATAGATCGTGGCCATCAGTACAGTGCCTCGTTGAACCCAATATTATATATAAATATATATATATATATATATATATATATATATATATATATATATATATATATATATTGAACACAATCTACAAAAAAGTTATCTTTTCAATAGCCTTTTCTACCCTATTTATTTTGAATAACTGACCCAAATCGATAAAGTTATGCATAGTTATCCAACACAAACATACAAATTATAATATGCCATATTTAATTCCACACGTTTACAAAACTTTGAAGTTACAACGTTCGAAGTCAAATATTTACGTTGAAGTTTGCGTATGATTTGGGAGCGTGCGTGGGTGAAATGACTAATGACCCATGATTTGAGTTTGATAGTTGAAGTGTTTGCCCGGTCTTGTGTGTGGGCGGTGACACGTCACAGGTATTGCGTAGCAAAGACAGACGACGTGGAAAGTGGAAAGCGTCCAGAATAATATCTCGCTTCAATGAAAAGAATTTGATTTCCCCAAAAAATGTTTTGTTGAAATAGTTTCGACAGTTTTTCGCAAATCTACACAAATTTTACATATTCATTCTAGTCCGACTCATAGTTTTCACTTGGGCACTCACAAAATTTAGTATAAAGTTTTCTCTTCAATTTAGGTATCGTATTTGACGATTATTCATCAGTGATCCAGTATTGAAATATTATTCGTGTTGAATCAGTGGGCCTGTATGAAGCTGTACAAAGAAGTTCGTTACAGTCGTCTCCGTGTAAAGATGAATAGTGTGATCTACTCGAAACGTCGAGAAGATTTGACAAAGTGGAGGGCTCGGCCCTCACTGCCATCTTTCAATATGAAGCGAAATAATCCTGAAGGTAAAACACATTATATATATATATATATATATATACATATATATATATATATATATATATATATATATATATATATATATATATATATACACATATATATATATATATATATATATATATATATATATATATATATATATATATATGTATATATATTGAAAATATATTCATTGTTCGCTTAACGACCTCACCAATATATAGTTTACTTGGGAATAACAATGAGCACATGCACATAGATAAATGATGTTCACAGAAATCCATTCTTTATGAAGGCCTCAAACCCGCATCTAACTTGATACATCAGTTTCTAACGCGAAACCCCAAATGACTATGTAAGTAAGACGGGCATGTGAATAATATATATTTCCTTCAGGTAGAGGTCTAGATAATGACGACATCGAACCAGAGTGTACATGACATATACTCATAACCAGCAGATCATATTCACTGATGATTGCAGATACGACTCGAGAAGTGTAACACCTCGGGGCAAATGAGGTGTACATCTCAACGACGCATCGAAACATACGCGCGCCAACACTACCGAGATGCGAGAACCCACGTTCGAAACCATCAACACCCGAACACTGAGTAGCAATGGATTCAGCACCCTCTAAAACAAGGGGTGGAGGGGGTGGAGAGGGTGGAGAGGGGGGTAGTCAAAAGATTCGACAGAGAATCAAGAGAAGCCGGAAATAAGAAGCGAAGATGACAAAAGGAAGGTGATGAAGGTTGAAAGAAAAGAGGTGGAAAGTGTGAACTGATGGAGGAGCGAGCGGTAATGACTGATGATGCGGGAGAAGGAAGATGGGATAGAAAGAAGGAATCGGGAAGATGGAATGATATTTATATAATGAACCTTACACGCTGGAGTTTCGACTGAGCTCAGACATTCGTGTGAGCAATGACATTTATTTCCATCCATCTATCATAAAAAAAATCATCCAAATTGATAATAAATACTGAAAAACTTCCATAAAACTCCGTCGATAGAATCGTTGTATAGAAATCAAATATTGAAAGCGCAAATGGATATAAAATATGTATATATATATATATATATATATATATATATATATATATATATATATATATATATATATATATATATATATATATATATATATATATATATATATATAGATAGGGCCCCTATATATATATATGAATATATTTAGGGATATAAAATATAAGGCGGAAACAGAGTGTCGGTGGATTTTGTTGCAGAGGAATCAGAGGTGGTTTGTGAGTTCAATTTAAATTCAGGTTCAACTTTAGGTTCAGTTTGAATTTAAAAATGCGATGGTTTTATTATAATTAATTGTTCAGTTCTCCAGGAACCAAAAGTCATGACGAAGACATTACCGATCCTGTATAGAAACCTGAGCAGAATCGTGTAGTGTCTACGTCACGACTCGGAAAAAAACCCGTGTCCTGGAGGACAAATAAATAAATAACAATCTCTTGAACTGAGATGATGATTTCTAGTTTTCTTCAAAATTGGGGAAATATTTATCGTCATCATACGTTAAAATCTAGTTTCAAGGTTTTGATGTCCTTTAAGCAAAGCTACAACTAGACTATATACAAATAAATGAAGTAATCGATATGTGTGTATAAGTACACATGCACCCAATATCAGGTCTCGATCGATCGTCTCCCCTATCCTTCACCGATAACTATCGGTGGTGTCGATCCACCAAAACTAACAGAATAAATCTTACATACCTACAGCTATATATTGATTGGGGTTTATATATATATATACATATATGAGAAAAATCCCATTGCAAGTTCTCTATATTTACCTTCCAAGATGCAACTAACTTCTTCCTAGCCCAGGTTTTATACTCTTCACCTATTCTGGTTTTCAAATCATAAGCAAATGTTGGCTCGATGTACATAAACAGATTCGCAAGACGGATTTCAAAATCTGGGAATAAGAGGGTGGAATAAGGGATGAGGGACGGGAAGAAAAAGAGGGAACGAGAGATGAATGAACGAATGAGTGTTCTGTCGTGTATGTTAACGTTGACGATTGGTAGGGTCGAGATGTTTTCTCTGCGGATACTTAAATGTAGACTAGAAAGTATAGAAGATGGCGACGGGATCGAAATGCTTTCAGGGAATAGAACGAGAGAAGAGTTTAAGATGTGTGTTTGGTGTAAACTGTCGAATTCTAATCGAATATGGAATACTTTTTGTTACTATGATTACTTCGGCGATACTTTTATTACATTCTGCACAATGAATATTCAGATTGGTGAAGTACAGTCAGTCGATCCCTACTTGAAAATATATTAATATCTGGTCTTGTTCTGTTTTCGGAGAAGTTTTGAAATTTGTATAGGCCTAGCCTCAGAACCATGAAAAAAAAATCAATTTATGATCTTGTTCTTTTTTCGGTGAAGTTTTAAAATTTGTATGGACCTAGCCTCAGAACCATGAAAAAAAAATCAATTTATGATCTTGTTATTTTTTCGGTGAAGTTTTAAAATTTGTATAGGCCTAGCCTCAAAACCATGAAAAAAAATCAATTTACGATCTTGTCCTTTTTTCGGTGAAGTTTTAAAATTTGTATAGGCCTAGCCTCAGAACCATGAAAAAAAAATCAATTTATGATCTTGTTCTTTTTTCGGTGAAGTTTTAAAATTTGTATAGGCCTAGCCTCAAAACCATGGAGAAAAATCAATTTCTGATCTTGTTCTTTTTTCGATGAAGATTTAAAATTTGTATAGGCCTAGCCTCAAAACCATTCAAAAAATCTATTTAGCTGATCTTGTTATTTTTTCGGTGAAGTTTTAAAATTTATACAGGCCGACCCTCAATATCATTCAAACAAAAAAAAAATCAATTTCTGATCTTGTTATTTTTTTCGGTAAAGTTTTGAATTTTGTATTTACCCTGAATACCATGGAGAAAAAAAATCTGGTCTTCTTTTTTTTCGGTAAAGTATTGAAATTTGTATACTGATACACTGAATATTGATTTGAAAAACAATTTGAAGAATTTTTAAAATTCGAAATTACGCTTCGTAGAATCATATTTCTGTTTCTGTGAGTTGGTTGTTCAGTTTACTCTCTTGTCAATACTGGAAATTACGCTCTAAACTATCTGAATCATCTGAAGTATGATTTCAAACACCAAATTATCAGAGGGCTATATGAATCAATGAAATAACTTGGGTCGGCAAAATTCGAAAGAGAAATAAGAAATACATTACATCAGAAAAAGTCTTGAAAACACTTCTAATATAGGCCTATATTATA